>ML058439.1:271818-626638 GCA_003013855.2 Liriodendron chinense | reverse complement strand
CCGATCGGTACTAACATCGGAAAGGTACAGCAGAGCCTCTGCGTCGACAGTCTTACGAGGTTACTGACCCTGTGATTGATTGTATGTTTGGTTTTCCCAGATCACTCCAGGAGTAACTTGTTTCGCTTGACTGTCAAAGTGGTTTAGACGCCGCGTCAGATAGTCTTACGGGATTCTACTACGCGACTTGGACTCAGTCAAGGTACTTCAGGCATCCACGCCTAGGTATGTGCGGTGGGCTTTTCCACCCGATCTGCTGGTTTTGATGCTTGGTTTGCAATTCATTCTTTCCTTGATTGTGGTCTGGAATCTTTGTTGTCCTTTGTATCTGGGTCAGTTGATTGTCTGGAAATTGATAACTCGCACATACCGCGAGAGTTTGGAGAAAACGTTGCGATTGTCCCTGCAGTTTGCTGCAACCTGGGTACCCAATCGCAACCCTTCCATTCCTGATCGGTACTAACATCGGAAAGGTACAGCAGAGCCCTCTGCGTCGACAGTCTTACGAGGATGCTGACCCTGAGACTGATTGTGTGATGTTTGATGTTTTCCCAGATCACTCCAGGAGTACTTGTTTCGCTTGACTGTCAAAGTGGTTAGACGCCCTGCGTCCGATAGTCTTACGGGATTCTACTACGCCGACTTGGACTCAGTCAAGGTACTTCAGGCATCCACGCCTAGGTATGTGCGGGTGAACTCCTTCCACCCAATCTGCTGATTTTAATACTTGGGTTCCAATTCATCGTTTCCACCTGTTCAAATGGTTTCTGTGACCAAGCCTTTTGGCTTTCATCTTTTTTGTATCTTGGCATGTGGTACGACCGCACTGACACAGGAGTTCAGTTCGACCGTACTTTGAGTGCAGTGGATCCGATGATCTCCGGGGAGAATCGCGAGACATTGGATCTTATTTGATTTTTGCGTTGGCTCCTACCCCAGAGATATGGAAGATCTCCTGGTGTGTTGGAGGCAGAACGCTCTACTGGAAAACATTTTTGGATTTTTGAAAAGGCACCCACTCTGTGGAGTGATACTCCGTGGGGTTTTTATTTGCAAATAGAAATATTTTTTTGTCTTTTTGAAATGGAAATCTGGTTTGCACGTGCCTCCACTAGGGATGCCTGTGGGGTCTTTGGCTAACCGGCTTTTATTTTGAAAGCAGGTAAACATGATGATTGATGCAATGGATGCTGATGCATGGAGATGCATGATGAATGCATGGCTTTGGCTCATTCTCTTTCAGTTTGATCATTTTGCTTTTGTATGGGTGCAGAGAACTTTGAGCTTATTGCTTGTAGGGTTGTGCTTCCCTGGGGATTTTCTTTTTGATATGGAGGTTTGGACAGCGGGTTGGTCAAGATCCCGACCCGTGGTCGATCAGGTCCATCGTCCCAAGATGCTGTTTCTTTGCTAATGAGAATGTAGGAGGATATCATTCGACTTCAAGATGTTCTTCTGGGCATACATGTGATTGAGATGGTGTTTGGTTGCCCGTTTTGGTCAAGATTCCAATTTGCGGGCGATTGGATCCGTCGTCCCATACTGTGAAGTGAGCGGAGTTCAAGACTCCTGAATTGTAGTGCCGGGGATGCTAATTTTTGTGATTTTTGTAAATATGTGGTCCGAGTTTCAACTGAATGGTCAGGATAGAGATCGGTTTATTGAAAACGCAGGAAATATTTTTTGTGATTTTCGAAATATTTTTGATGAAAGCAAGAGAAGTATTTTTGTGATTTTTTTGTCAATATTTCGATTGAAAGCAAGGGAAATATTTTAGTGATTTTTGACAATATTTTGATTGAAAGTAAAGGAAATATTTTTGTGATTTTTGACAATATTTTGCAATGTTTTTGTATTTTGGTGATTTTTCTGAAATGCAGGGAAAAGTGTGGAATTTTCATCCACTTCCAGCTTCTTCTGCTGGTAAGGCACCCTATCCATTTTACGTCAGCGAGCAAGACGAGTCTCACACAGTTAAGTACCGTAGTTTTACATCTTCGGATGAGGAGATTTTGAGGGTTTTCAGTCAACACACCCACAAAGTTGCCTGTTCCTCACGTGCAATGCACATAGACCACGTATCGTCCGACGGACTCCTTCGGCCACAAAATGAGCCACATCCTCACATTTCCCTTAGTCAATCCAGTTTGGGGTCTTACGTTGCTCACAATTCCGTGAGGGTGAGCTCCACCGCCCAACAGCCTTAATCCCCTTCATGAGTTTTAGGAACAAGGAACATCCGTCAGATTCAACAGCGACTTCCAAATCAAGGTTGTCTATCACGGTGCGTTCAACACGAACAGGATTGCGGAGTTCTGCCCGCCTCAGCCCTTACCTGTTTGGAAGATTCCAGACACCCGTACGATCAAGTGTCAGCCATGTCTGGAACAGGTTAGGAAAGAAAGCCCCCGAGAAGTTAATCCCAGTGTAGTTTTAGGTCTTCGGACCACTGGGGATGAATTTGTGCAGTTTGAAATTTTTAGGTGAATCATTTTTTTTTTTTTATATTGTATCTATATATTTTTTGTTTTGAAAAAGTTCCAAACTTCAACTCGAGTGATCAAGATTGATACTGGTTTTTATGGAAAGCTTTAAAATATTTTTGGTATTGTTGAAATGATCCGGGTTATCAAACCATGATCCCAACGGTCGAGGCCGATGCCGGTTTTTAGTGGAAAGCGAGAAAGATCCCCCGAGAAATTAATCCCAGTGTAGTTTAAGGTCTTCGGACCATGAAACTGTACAAAAGAGGGGCAAACATGTTTTTTTTTTTTTTTTAGAAAGATGTCCGGTGTCAGCGAATGGACAATCCAGACTGATGCCGGTTTTTATTGAAAATCTCTCGGGATGTCGATCTCGACGTAGTTTAAGGTCTTCGGACCAAAACTTTAAAAGCGGGGCTGGTAATATATTTTTATGATTTTTGAAAATGTCCGGAGTCATTGATCTTGATGTGAGCAAACAAGACCGACGCCGGCTTTTATTGAAAATCTCTCAGGATGTTGATCCCGACGTAGTTTAAGGTCTTCGGACCCAGACTTAGTGAAAGGGGGGCAAACACATTTTTTTGTTTTTTCGAAATGATCCAGATCATCAGATCTTGGCCTGAAAGGCTGGGATCGATGTTGGTTTTTATTAAAAATCTCTCGGGACGTTGATCCCGACGTAGTTTAAGGTCTTCGGACCCAAAACTGTGTACAAGTAAGTGTTGGAAATGCATAAATATATTTTTTGTGGTTTTAAAAAATACTCGGTGTCGTCGGCTCTTGATTCGATCAATCAAGACCAATACCGGCTTTTATTAAAAATCTCTCGGGATGTGAATCCCGACGTAGTTTAAGGTCTTCGGACCCAGACTTTAAAAGAGGAAAGACATTTTTTTTTGTTTTCTTTTTTGAAAAATATTCTGGGTCATCGATTCTGATTTTGATGGTCGAGATCGATACCCATTTTATTAAAAATCCCTCAGGATCTTGATCCCGACGTAGTTTAAGGTCTTCGGACCCTAACATTATGTACAAAAGAGCAGCAATCCAGGTTGGAGACTACGGGAATTCTCTTTGGAATGGTTCGGATCATTAGGTCATAGCTTTTGGATGGTTGAGATCATTGTTTGACCAAGTCAATCTTTTTCTTTCTTTTCTTAAAAATTCCATGGAACTTTTCCACATCATCAACCCAATTTCTCACCCATTTCTCATGAGATGAGATTTTGGTGAGATTTCTTCTTTTTTCTCATCCTTCTCTTCCATCACTTCATTCTTACATGAAGGTACAAGATTCACTTGCAACCACCCTTCCCAAGGAGAGGGAGAGGGAGGTCGTTTCACCTAGGTAGATGCTAGGACGGCCTCCCATGGGCCGTCCGACCGGTCTGTGCCTCCTGGTCTCTTCAGGGGGCTGGGTAAAAGGGTGCCCTCCCCTTTTCTATATAACATGGGACACCCCCCCTTCAAACGTGCAATCTCTCTCTTCTTTCTCTCATACTCTTTCTTTTTTCAAGTTTCCTCTCTCTTTCTTTGGTGGTCCTTTGCTTTTCTCAAGTGGTGGGCCTTAGAGAGGTCTTGGGACAGCAAGGTGGTCCTTCTTTGGTGGGTGGTAAAGGTATGGACCACTTCCTTTCTCTTTCTTGTCCTTTTCCATCTTCATTGTCTCTTCTCATGGTCCTTTTTCTTTTTCATGTAGCTATTCAAAGAGGTGTGAAGGTGGGCCCAAGCATTCTTGGCCTTTTTCTAGATCTCAAGTCTCTTTCAAAGGTGGTGCATGGAGAAGGACATTGCAAGCTCTCCACTTCATCATTTTTTCCTTTTTCACACTCCCTCCATGTGCATGTAAAGAGTAATTTTGCCATGTCATCAAGTGTGCATGGCAAAATACTCTATCTTTTTCATGGGAGTTGGGCCTCTTCTCATGTGTATCAAATGGGCTCAAAGTGAAGTCATGGCCCTTGGTGTATTTGATGGGCCCAATGCTTCATTTTGGGCTCCCTCATGCTTTCTTGCCCTTGTCATTTTTCCTTAATGCTCTTCCTTTCTTTTTCATCTTTTTTTTTTTAAGGTTTGGGCCCATGGGCATGGTAGGGCCCATCTCAAGTTTTGGGCTCATGGGGCTCATTTTAGGTGACCCCATCTTTTTTCATATATGTATGGACCAAGATGACTAGCCCATTCTTCATTTTGGATCTCAAGTGGGCTAGTTTTCCTAGTTGGGCCTTTATGGACAAGTGGCCCAACTCTTCCATATGATGTACCTCCTTGTACAAAGTGTAGTGGGCTCCTTGAAGTTTTTCATGTGGATGGGCTTTTGGGCCTTCATTGAAACTTGGGCACTTCTTTGAACCATGTGTGCCCCACTACACTTTGTTCATGTGGGATTTTTCTTTTCATGCTTTTTCTTTTGATGGATGGAGGACTTGAGTTACTTGACCATCTACAAGTCCCATGAGTGAGTTGTTCCCACAATCTCACTAGTTTCAAATGGTTTTCCTTGTGGTAGGAATGTGGTTCTCAAGAGTTTCCCTCTAATGTTATCAATCTCGAATGGATGATCCTCAAGTGAGCTATCCATACAACCATAGCTCCTTGATCCTTTCTTTGGGGCTTGGTGGGTCATTCCACCATCATTTTAAGTATGAGTGGTTTTTCTTTCCATTTGTGGGAAAGAATGATACCCATAGGTTGCCCATTTTTGTCCCATGCCTTGGGACATTTTGGATTTTGATATTCAAGTGGGCTATGTGTAACATTCTTATCCATTTTCATGATGGTTGGGTGACTCATCAAGCCGTGCTCTTTTGTGCTCAAATGGTCTCCCCTTTGGTGAAAAAGTTGGTGCACATAAGTTGCCCAAACTTGCCTTTTCATGGGCATTTTCAACTTTGATTCTTCATGTGGGCTATGTGTATCAACTTTCTACCCTTAGCTTCTTTGATTCATATGTTTGTGGGTAGACCTCCTTGTTGTATTTTCATGGTCCAAACTTTCATCAAGATGAGGCATATAAAGTTGCCCATGGTTAACCCATGAATGGGTCCTCATGTTCTTCAAGTGGGCTATGTGCTCTCTCCAATCCATTGAGATGAGGCATTTGGGTTGCTCTTGGGGGCCCGTTTCCTTTCTATTCCCCACTTGTCCATGCATATGTGTAAAGAGATGAAGACATCCTAAGTGAGAATCATGACCTTGGCATAAAAGTGAGTCAATCCTTGGCCACATGTGGACTCTGAAGAGGAACTTCTCATGTGAAGTGGGACTCTCATCCTTAGTTGATCTCATGGCACTTGAGTGCATTTGTTGTCCAAAATGTGTCCTTGGATGATGGACTTTTCTTATCTAAGGCATACCATGCCACCTTCTTTAAGGTGGGCCTTACTTTTTCCAATGGGTCCAACACATATCCTAAGTGACACATGGAGTTGGACTTTAGATTTTGCATTGGAATGTGAGTCCAATCCCATGGGTTTCTTGGATGAGAATTTGGATTTTAATGGGTAAAGGATAGGGACTTACCTTGCCAAGCTTGTAGGATTCCATGGCGGATGGTACCAGGGGCCACCAAGTGGTTGACGAGGATGATCCTGCTTTCATTGTCCGCCGAGGGGACCACATGTGTTCCCTAGCTATGGAGCATCAACCTCTTCCTGCTATCAAGGGTCGAGGTACCAGGGATCGCTGGGACAATTGGATGAAAGAGCCACAGCCCTTGCTTGAGCGAGTACTAGATGGTACTCCTTTTGCTGGCCTCCTCACCCTACGCTTCCATAATAACGACGCCAACCGCATGATGCTTGCGGCCCTTTGTGAGAGGTGGCGGGATGAGACCCACACCTTCCAGCTCCCTTGTGGAGAATGGGGAATAACCCCTTTGGACATTTACATGCAGATAGGTTTCCCGTTTCATGGGGCAATTGTCCCTCAAGTGAGCTCTCTAGCTCCCCTCTCTTCCACTGATTGGCTGCGGCTTGTCGGTGACGTCCCTCCTGAGGGTGAATTCCAAGGCCATCAAGTGAAGATGCGATGGTTTTACAACAATTTCGCTTCCGTCGTCCCTACCACCGAGCGAGAGGCCCTCCACAAGGCGCGGGCCATGATCACTTATGCTTTTGGATCCTTTCTTTTTTGCCATGCGAATGAGAGAGTTGATCCTAAATTTCTTCGTTTAGTCGAGGATCTTCATCACCCCTATAATTGGAATGGGGCCATCCTGACCCGTCTCTTTCAAGGTCTGGACAAGACCTGTCGGCATAGCCGGTCCTTCACAGGCTTCTGGCCTGTCGTTGAGGTACCTCTTCTTTCATCCTCCTTGGAGCCATTTGCCTCCTTTCTCTCTCTGATCATTAAATGTACTTTCATCCAGACTTGCTTTTATGACCATTTTCCGCATCTTGCGCCGAGGATGCGAGATGACATTGAACCCGCTCAATATCGCCACATGTACTGGCATCAGCAAAATCGTCAGCGGAACTCCCGAGTTCCCGGGGATAATTGGCGTGCTGATATAGACGGGCTGACCGTTGAGGACGTAAGTATCTTGCTTGTCTTTGTCCTTGTGCTGTATTTGTAACTGATCGTGGTAACCTCTTCTGCTGCAGTTTGCCCGGATGCCGTACGCTAGTTTCCCTCTCTACTACACATCCCCAGCGCGTGGAGGCATATGATGCTTCATGTCTCCGTATTATGCTTTCTGACGCTGAGTCCTTCCAATGGTACTTGGGAGAGAGATTGCTTCGGCAAGTCACTGGGGTGGCTCGAGTCCCCTGTTCTGCACCTCCTCTAGCTGCTCGGATGCCAGCTGATGAGAGAGTTGAGGCTCTGGTGGGCCAGCCTGGCTTCCGTTTCACGATCCCGGATCGTGATTATGACGAGTGGTATCTGCTATTTAGCCAGGGGCCTTTGCTTCCTTCGCTTTATGTTCCAGGTGGCCATCGCAGGTATGCTGGAGGTTCAGTGACTGCTCCTTTGATGGATCTTTATCGTCGGGAGCGGGACGCGAGGAGGGACGACGATGACTATGTCGGTGACTTGTAGCTGGCTCTGCTTTATATGGCCTTGTATTTTTACCTCTATCTTTGTATCAAGCTCTTTTGAATGAATATATATAGTCTTTGTTTTGTCTCAAATTTCTTGATGATATCTGGATGCTTTGACTTATGACTTGTTCCCTAATGATTTGTGATTTCTCAACTGCATGGACAATGACTTGAACGGTTTAGATCGCTTGTTTAGGCCCTGCGGGGCCCACTTGATGATTGGATCTTGGATTTTAGCCCTTCTTTTGATGATTGGTCTTTTGATCTCGCCACTCCATGACTTGTGTAAGCTTTCCAATGGTTTGGATCTTGATGATTTGGCCCTTGAATGGTTCAGATTGATGGATTTGGCCCTACGGGCCCACCTGAGACTTTAGCTTACTTTGGGGCACCTCTATTGATGATTTGTGAGGCTAGGAATGCTTCTCATGGTGTGGATGATGGTTTGAACGCCTCAGATCGCTTGATTTGGCTTTGTGGGCCCACTTGATGATTGGATCTTGGATTCTGGCCCTTCTTTTGATGATCAGCCCTTTGATCTTGTTGTTTCATGGCTCATGTAGGTTCTTCAATGGTTTGGATCATGATGATCTAGTCTTTGAATGGCTTGGATTGCTTGTGGCCCCCACTTGATCACTTTCCCCCTTCTTTGGCTTGATCAGCCATATTCCGGCCACATTGCTTCGTGATTGGACCAGTGGGGCACCTTTTGTATAATCTTGATCATCTTCAGTTGAAATTTGGAGTGGACCGGAGCCTTGGGCGGCCCACGGAGCGCCATCTGCTGACGTGGACTGTCAGCCTCACCTACCAAGAACCCTGGAGCCAATCCCGCGGAGAGAGGAAGTTTGCGTCCGTACGGGCGGCCCAAGGCAGGCCGCCCAAGGCTCGCCTCTTGAGCGGCCTGGGCTGGCCCTGGTTCGGACATCCTCTGCTGTCCACTGTCCCTGTCTCCATCTGCTTTGCACGGGTGAGTTTGATTCCAGCCATGAATATTCTTCTTGTCTCATCTTCCCTTCTCCTTTTGTCTCTTTCTTGGTTTGTCCTTTCTTGGGCAATGGATGGTGGAGATTTAGGGGCTGTGGGGGCTGTCCAAGGTGGGTCCCACACTTCAGATTTTCAATTGAGCTTTGATAATGGGGAGATGTCTTTAATGGATGGGGGAGATGGGGCATTGAATGGAAGCATTGATGAGGGGCTAGGGATGGTGGTTGGTGGAGCTTTGAATGGCTCCATTAATGGTGGGATGGCTGGATTTTCTGATTTGAATGGGCCCCTCATTATGGGAGGAATGGATGGTATGGATGAGATGATGGGATGGGACATAGGTGAGGCTATGCATCCCTTGAGTGTGGGTCCCATGGATGACGTGATGGACGGTGATGATGGGACTATGAGGGACATAGATGGGCTGATCTCATGTCTGGATGGTATGGATGGCTCAGATGGTACCTTTGACGGTCTGGATGCTCTGGATCAGGGCCGAGATGTGCGGCAAACTTGTTTGGGTGGACTTGATGTGATCATTGATGATGTCCCCTTGATGATGGACGGTGTAGATGCCTCGATGATCCCCTTGATCGGCCAGGATGATGACTGGATACATGATTTTCTGTTGGAGGGGGCCGCAGGTCCAGATCTGACCGTTGATTCTTCAATCGGGGCTGCCGGGACCCTTTTTGATGGTTCAGATGTATTCTTCGACGGTCAGATTAGCCAGGATGCCACGATGTGCGGTGTGATCTTCACTGATATTCCTTTTGATGGGGAGCATTGTCCTTCCCTTGGTCGTCGGTCTTTTGCGCACTCTGTTCATGAGGTGGGCGAGTCTTCTCATGCGGCTGAGGTTATGACAGTTTCAGACAGCGATGCGACTATATCAGACATAGCCGCCACTGAGGGCCGATCAGGGGTTGTCGAGTCGGCAGAGGTTCCAGCTTTTCCTTCTCCTTCGCCTGTTGACCTTCCGATCCTCGATGAGCTGTCCTCGATTTCTGGGCCTTTTGTGCTGGAGGGGATACCGGTGAGGACTTGTCAGCTGCTTCCTCGTTCTTCTTGCTCGCCACGACTGCTTGCTTGGCTTGACAGCTTGTCAGTTTATGAGATTCGAGATTTGGAGTCCTATGGCTTTGGCAGTCTGATTCATATGGCTAGAGTTGACATTGACTGGAGGATGCTCGGAGCTGCCTTGATTGACTGGGTCCCTTCGTTGAACTTGTTTGCGTTCAACGATATGGAGATGGGGCCTTCTTTGGAGGAGCTTGCACGCTTGACAGGCTTACCCTTGGATTATACTCAGTACTTCTCGCCGAAGACATCGCCGAAGACTGCTACACCGCAGAACTGGTTTGGGATCCCCTATCTTGTTCGACCTGCAGCTAGTGGCCAGGATGCTGTAGTGTTCTCTTTGGACTTGCTGTATGATCTTTTTTTCGGGTCCTCAGGGTACGGCCGGTTCCACCTTTGCTCGGAACGCACTGATGTTCTGTTTGATTGCTGAGGTGCTGTTCTCGGGATGGCGCAGGTCCCAGACTCCTTTGCTTTTTGAGGTGATGAGCCGAGCTGTCCGTCGGCAGGGGATCATTTCTCTCATCTTGGCCGAGCTATTTGATGGGCTGACCGACTGTGCCCTGGGCCGCACTCGTATCCTTCGCGGCTGTTGTGCTTTCCTTCAGGTACCTTTTCTGCATCTTTTTTCTTCTTGCTTTGCTAGGAATTGTTTTGCTCTAGCTGAACTTCTTTTGCTTTCTGTGATCAGGTATGGCTATGGGAGCGTCTTTCTCTGACCGTTCCTGTACCTCTTCCTGGCATCCCTAGCTCTGGCATCATGCGTTATATCATGGAGTTCCTTCCGCATACGGCTAGGATGAGCGAGCCCTTGTATCGCAGGATGTTCGCTGATCTGCGTGACTGGAACGTTCGTTGGGAGTCATCTTGGCTTTCACTTCCTCCAGTGCTTTGCGATGCACACCGCCTTCCTCTGATGTTGGTAGGCTTTCGATCTTACTTCTCTTATCACCCCATTCGGTTCCTGCGGCAGTTTGGGTACGAGCAGGATGTTCCTCTTTTCGCTTTCGCGGGTATCGGGCGTCGAGCACTTCCATCCAGATCCTCTGACTTTAGGACCCGGATTGATTGTTCTTGGGCGAGTTATTTGACAGCTGATTTGTTGGGATTTGAGCTACAACTTTTCTGATGGCGACCGCCCCATATCAGTATTGGGTTGCTGAGCAGTCTTTGTATCGACGTATCCCTTGTTGGCACCAGACTGCTGATGAGGATGAGCAGGATATTCTTGGAGATGCTGGCTCTTCATCTGGTTCATATGAACCTTTTGAGGAGGGCCCGTTTATCGATCCTGGCTTCCTTTTGGCCACTCATGGCCATTTGCTGTTTGAGATCTCCGCACTTCGGTATCATTGTGAGATGATGTCGAGGAGATTGGCTGTTGATCGGAGGTTGTCTGATGAGGAGATAGCGATCCGTACCCTTGAGCGCGATGAGGCACATTACCTGCGTATGGAAGTGAGCAGGTTGAGAGAGAGGCTATCTTTTTATGAGTCAGAGGACTCACCTGATGTGGCCGAGGAGGAGGGCAGAGATTGATTATGTTGGCCACCTGTACACTGATTTTTGCATATATGATTGATGATGATGCATTTTTTGTATTTTTTGAAAAAGATGATATGTGTAAGAGAAATATAATGCATTTAATTGAAAAGAGAAAACTGTTTGAAAATCTATTGTGCCATTAGTTGTCTTGTGAGTGTTTCTGGATTTTGTGTCAGGATATAGGAATCAGAACTGGGGCTCGGCCAATGCTTTGGCCGATGTCTCGAGATTTGACTTGCTTGACCTTTGGTTCCCTAGAGATGTAGGCAATGGAAACTCTTGCTTCCTGAGATTGTCGGAGTTTGTAGAGTTCTTCGCTCCTGACTGTGCTTCCTCTTGTTCTTGCACTTTCACTGCTTGAACCGATCTAGACTGTCTGATTTCTTGGTACCTGCACTTTTATTTTTTCTTTCTTCTTCATTTGAGTCATTTTTGCCTGCAGTGCTCTTTTGAGTTTTCACCACTAGCCGGCTTTTTCCCGTCATTTTTGCCCGTGGCGCCCTTTCAGGCTTTCACCACGTCCTGGGTATTTGGTCTTGCCTGCCCCTTGGCAGCTGTGCTGTTTTTACCCTTGGCGCCCTTTCAGGTTTTCACCAAGTCCGCTGTATGCCCACTGTTTTTACTCGGAGCGCCCTTTCGGGTTTTCACTCCGCCCTCTTTGTTTAGGCACACATTTTCTTTTTTCTTTTTTTTTTCTTTTTCTTTTCTTTCTGGATCTCTGGATAACTGCGGCGGCTAGAGGTCGGGAATCCGTCGTTGCCGGCCGATGGCAGTCTTTCAGCCCTTATCCTGAGTTACGATAATAGAGCTGTCGGTCTTTGCTAAAGACCCCTCTGAGATGGATGGATGGATGACTGTGTTTCTTCTCGGGTTGATTTTTTTCTTGGGTGCCTTGCTTTGGCTTCCCTTTTCCTTTCTCTTTTCTTCTTTTTTTTTTTTTCTTTTGTATTCTTTTTCTTTTTTTTTTCTTTTTTTTTTTGTATTTTTCTTCCCCTTTTTTTTTGTATTTTCCTCTTTTCGAATCCCTTTATTTGAAACACTTGTTGGTGGACGGGAATGATTTCTCAGAGATCTTAGCTTTGACCCCTTGACTTCAGCTCTATTAAAGTAACTTTTGATAAGGTCAGGATAACTTACCCGTGAAAGATCTTCATGTTGTCGGCGTTGGTTGGCTCAGGAAGATCCACCCCTCTCATGCTGGTGAGTCTGAGGGCGCCTCCGAGAAGTACTTCTCTGATGATCAGCGGCCCGTCCCACGAGGGTTTGAACTTTCCTCTGGGATCTGGAAGGTGCGACGGTAGAATCTTCTTCATGACCATGTCGCCTACCTTGAAGCTCCTTTTTCGGACACTCTTGTTGTAAGCCCGAGCGATCCTTTTCTGATAGCATTGTGAATGACTTAGTGCACGCATGCGCTTTTCATCTGCTAGCTGCAACTGATCGAATCTGGCCCGTTGCCATTCTCCTTCTTCAATTCCGCTTTCTAGTAACACCCGTAGTGATGGTATTTCCACTTCGACTGGTAGAACTGCCTCCATTCCATAGGTAAGCTCGAAAGGAGTAACGCCCGTAGCAGACCGTACAGACGTTCGATAGGCCCAAAGTGCATATGGGAGCATATCTGACCAATCTCGATAGGTCACGACCATCTTCTCGAGTATCCTGACGATTGTTTTGTTTGCGGCTTCCACCCCAGCATTCATCTGGGGACGGTAGGGGCTTGATCGATGACGTTGGATCTTGAATTTGCTGAGGAAGTCATCCATCTTCTTGTTGACGAACAGGGTTCCATTATCTGTGATGATGGCATTAGGGATTCCATACCGGCATATGATGTTGTTCTTCATGAATTTGATCACTTGAGATGCTGCAATCGTGGTGTAGGAGGCTGCCTCTACCCACTTGGTGAAGTAGTCGACTGCCACAAGTATGTACTCATGACCATTTGATGCTTTGGGACTGATCTTGCCGATGATGTCGAGTCCCCACATGGAGAAGGGCCAGGGGGTGGTCAGGTTGTATAACTCTGATGATGGGGCATGGATTTGATTTGCATGCTCCTGACACTTGAAGCATTTTCTGACGTGCTGGCAACAGTCTGTCTCCATGGTGAGCCAATAGTAGCCGAGTCGTAGAATCTTCTTTGCCATCATGTGCCCATTCATGTGAGGGCCACAGATTCCTTCGTGTATTTCTTTCATGATCTTTGTAGCTTCTGTTTCATCGACGCATCGGAGGAGGATGTGATTATAGGACCGCTTGTAGAGAACTTCGCCACTGATGGTGAACTGGCCGGCCAAACGTTGGATGGTTCGGCGATCTGTTGCTGTTGCTGATTCTGGATACTCCTGGGTTTCGAGATATTGCTTGATGTCGGCATACCAGGGTTTGTCAAGGACAGCTTCGGCTTCTTCTATTTGCAGGCAAAAAGCAGGTTCTTCTTGAACTTCAACTGTGAGCTCCCATTCTGAAGCTCCTTTTGGAATCTCGAGCATTGATGCGAGCGTGGCGAGAGCATCTGCGAACTGGTTCTTGGCTCTGGGCATGTATGAGAAGGTGATTTCCTTGAATTCCTCGATCAGATTGTCAAGATACACATGATATGGTATCAACTTCTCGTCTTTGGTCTTCCATTCGCCATTGGTCTGATTGATGATAAGCTGTGAGTCTCCAAATACTCGTAGCTTCTTGAGGCCCAAGATTATGGCTTCCCTTAAGTAGCGATGCATGCTTCATACTCTGCCATGTTGTTGGTGCATTCGAATGCGGTGCGCCTCGAGATAGGAATAGGGACATCATCTGGAGAGTAGAGGATTGCTCCAATACCACTCCCTTTAGAATTTGCTGCGCCGTCGAAGAATAACGTCCACTCATCTTTTTTCTTCTTTTCTTCCTCTTCAATGAGCAAGAGATCTTCATCAGGGAAGAATGTCTTGAGCGGCTGATAGTACAGGAGAGAGTGAGCCGCAAGATGATCGGCGAGGGCCTGTCCCTTGATTGCCTTTTGAGTGACATAGGTGATGTCGAACTCAGACAGGAGTAGCTGCCATTTAGCTATCCTTCCAGTGAGTGCCGGTTTCTCGAACAGGTATTTGAGCGGATCCATGTGAGCGAGAAGGAGAATAGGGAATGCAATCATGTATTGACGGAGTCGCTGAGTTGCCCAGACTAGGGCGAGGCAAGTCTTCTCGATTGGGGAATACCTGGTCTCGTAGTCGGTGAACTTTCGACTCAAATAGTATATTGCTTGTTCTTTCTTCCCAGTTTCGTCGTGTTGGCCGAGGACACAGCCAATGGCTTCTACTGCTACCGAGATGTATAACAATAGTGGTCGTCCAGGAGTGGGAGGCACTAGGACTGGAGGATTCATGAGATATTTCTTGATGCGGTCGAAGGCGACTTGGCAATCATCATTCCATTCTTTTGGGACGTTCTTCCGAAGGAGCTTGAATATTGGCTCACAGATAGGTGTGAGCTGTGCGATGAAGCGACTGATGTATTGAATTCTGCCGAGGAAGCCACGAATTTCTTTCTCTGTTCTAGGAGGGGGCATCTCGATGATTGCTCTGGTTTTGGTCTCGTCAACCCTGATGCCATCCTCGCTCACCATAAAGCCGAGGAGTTTGCCTCCCATTGCACCGAAGACACATTTCTGAGGGTTGAGACGGAGCTTGTACTTTTCTAATCTGTTGAATAACTTCTTCAGATCTTCAAAGTGTCCTTCAATTGTGCGAGATTTGACGATCATGTCGTCCACATATACTTCGAGCTCCTTGTTCATCATGTCGTGGAATAGTGCTGTCATTGCTCGCTGATATGTTGCTCCTGCGTTCTTTAGACCGAACGGCATTACCCTGTAACAGAAGGTTCCCCAGGGAGTGATGAACGATGTCTTCTCGCGATCTTTGACAGCCATCTTGATCTGATTGTAACCTGAGAACCCGTCCATGAATGAGAAGATCTTGTATCCAGCAGTGTTGTCGACCAGAGTGTCGATATGTGGCAAAGGGAAGTCATCTTTAGGACTGGCTTTGTTGAGATCTCGGAAGTCGATGCACATTCGAACCTTGCCGTCCTTCTTTGGTACTGGCACGATGTTGGCGAGCCATTCAGGGTAGTTGGAGACTACCAAGAATCCCGCGTTGTACTGCTTGATGACTTCATCTCGGACTTTCAGAGCCCATTCTGGCTTCATTCTTCGAAGTTTCTGCTTCACTAGCTTCATATCTGCCTTGGTTGGCAGATGGTGTACAACGAGCTCTTCATCGAGCCCCGGCATGTCTTCATATGAGAACGCGAAGTTGGACAATCTTGGAGCTAGGAACTCTATCATTTTCTGTTTCATCTCAGGTGGCAACGATTTTCCAATGCGTACTTCCCTAGGGATCTCAGGCGTCCCCAAGTTTACTATCTCAAAATCATCGGCTACAACATTGGCTTTAGATTCGAACTTTTTGAGGAGATCCTCTAGTTCGGGAGCTGGATCATCATCTTCCTCGTCCCGAGCTTCGTCTAGACCCATGAGTTCGAAGTCTAATTCGATGTCAAAGTCATATGATTCGACTTCAAACTCATGTGACTCTTTAGACGAACCGGGCACACTATTGAATGCAGGAAAAGAAATGTTTTTTGGTTTTTGAGATTTTTCTGAAATGGAAATACTAGATGTTTTTAGCTTTTGAAAGTTTTTTATTTTTTTGAATTTTCGAAATTCATGGGACTTTGAACAAGCGGGCATTGCAGACCATAATTGAGCCCAACTTATTCCAAAGTTCCGGTCGCTGTTTAAACAGGCATTTTTTTTTGGAAACCAGAGCCCTCAGATGGCTCTTTGGCTGATTCGAAAGTGAGGGGAACAGATGACCATTCAGGACCCCACACTTCCTCCCTTGAAGAGGTGGGGGTTGATGATTTGGGCGAAGAGTCACGGTCTGGCCCAATGACCATGACTTCTTGCTGGTCGGGTTCGGGATCTGAGTCGTACTCAGTCCCTCCCGGATCACTTACCTCGCATTGCAGTTCGTCTGGTTCCGCAGTGAGACACAAGTTTGGAACCTGGACATCAGACCAATCTAGGGCTGGCCACTTCCCTTTCTTGGTCCAATGGATGGGCTGCTTCTGCCCCTGTCTGATGATTGATGATGTTGACTTTGCAGAGATGGGCAAGTCGTGCCCCTTGCTAATTGGTGCTGAGATGGGCGAGTTGTGCCCCTGGTTGAGAGAAGTGGGCAGGTTGTGCCCCTGGTTGATTGATACTGACGTGGGCAGGTTGTGCCCCTGGTTGGGAGCAGGTGTCAGGGTAACCTGGTCCTGAAGCTGCTGTATTTGACTTCCTTCTTCATCTTCATCCTTTTCTTCTTCTTCTGGAGGCTTAGATGGTTCGAGAATCTGATCACATCGAATGGGGGGCCACGTGGCCCAAACTAGACTCATCGGGAGGCCTTTGTGTAGTGCAGTCGGTTGATTCCCTCCTGGATCCTTGCAAGGTTCTCCTGGCTTGACGAATTGGATGGGTGAGCACCGAAATTTCTTCCTCCTTTTGTCCATGAAGGTTGCCCTATATCCGAGTCCCCATTTGCGTTGGTTATATACTAGCGATACCTTTCTGGACTTGAAGTGATTCTTCATTCGGTATTTGAGGCTCAGACGCTCTGCCGGTGAGAAGACACGGTCCACCCTTATCGGTTCTGGATTGGCGATAGAGTTCACAGTCTCAAATTCGAAACTGTGAAACGGGATGTCTTCTTCAGAATGCTGGATATCGATGACCGGGATGTCTGGTTCAGTGGCAGCAGCATTGGAAGGAATGATGAGCTCTTTCTCTGCATGGATAGAGATCACTTGATTTCCACAGATATACTTTACTCGTTGATGCAGGGTTGATGGCACAGCTCCAACTTTGTGCAGCCATGGTCGTCCGAGCAACATGTTGAAAGAGGCTGATATATCCAGGACTTGGAATGTGATGGTGGAGACTTCCGGACCTATCTATACCTCTATGTCGACCTCCCCTTCCACTGATTGACGGGTGTTGTCGAATGCTCTGACGCATATGGTGCTGGGTCGGAATAAAGAAGGACTGATTCCCAGACGTTCTGCAGTCTTGAGTGGGCAGACATTTAGGCTTGAGCCATTATCGATAAGGACCAGCGGAACACAGAGGTCTTTGTATCGTAAGGCTATGTTGAGGGATCGCACATGATCGCGTCCTTCTGATGGCAACTCATTATCGGTGAAGGTGATGGCGCGTGGAGCCAGGAGTTGTCCAATCATCAATGCTATCATCTCTGGTGCCGTATCGGAGGAGACATGAGCATCGTTCAAGGTTTTGGCAAACATTTCTCGGTGTATGCGAGATGTGCAGAGTAGCTCCCATACTAAGATTTGTGCAGGGATTGACTTGAGCTGAGTCGCCACATCGTATGCGGCTTCATTTTTGTTGCCGAGGCCTGAGAGAGCGCCTTTGGGATCTCCTCTGTTCTGATTATCTCTTCGGATGCAACGCCCATTGGGATTCATGTTCCCCACTTCCGCACATTCTGGATAGTGCCATGGAACCTCTTTGTAGTTTTCCTCCCTTTTGCCTTCTAGGACCACCGGTTCTTGCAACGGTGCCGTTGTGGGCACCAGATCTTCCTCGTATGGAGCTTTTGCCTTGAAGACTACATTGTTGCCTGTGCTGAAGGGGTAATATCGAGGCTTGTCTTCATAGACCACATAAGGTCGTGGTCTTGGCTTGACTGTTCCTGGGGCGGGAGGCTCCCATGGAATGAATACTGGTCCTCTTGATATGGCAGGAGGTTTCTCTGTTCATCCGAGCTGCCGTAGCGTGATTGATACGCCTCCGGGACTTGCCCCTTGCAATATGACAGGCTTGACTGGAAGAGCTCCTTCCAAGACAATGGGCTCTTGTTGCTGATGAGTATAATCCCTCCATTGTGGATTAGATTGTTCTTGAGTTGCCCCTTGCAAGATGACAAGTTCGTTTGTGGGTTCGATGTATGATTGTGCTCCTTCCAGGACGACTGGTTCCCAGCTTGAATGATTGTAAGGTGCCCCTTGAACAACTGGTATATCATATGGAGGTGCTCCTTCGAGTACTACTGGCTCAGAGATTGAAGGAAGAAAGGGACCTGCCCCTTGCAAGATTGGAGGAGGATTTGTTGGCCCATAGGTATAGGTGTGAATGGATTGGATGGGGGAGAAGAAGCGATCGAGATGGTCCCCTTCTTCTATACTATTGACTGCAGGGCCACGAGACGAACTGGGGTCCGTTGGATGCTGAGGCAGAGGATTCTGAAGGATGTTGGTGGAAGCTGCTGGAGAAGTTCCAGGGATCGAGATGACGATCTTGCGGTCATCAATCAGGTCTTGTATGGCATTCTTCAAAGTATAGCATCGATCAGTGGCGTGACCACGTCCTTGATGATAGGCACAATACTCATTTTCTCGGTAGTTTGGTGGTAGAGGATGAGGAGGAGGCCTAGGTGCCATCAGAGTGAGTAACTGCTTTTGTACCAACGTAGTCATGATTTGACTAAGTGGTTGACTGAGTGGAGTGAACTTCCTGAACTCCCTGTAATTCTGCCTGTTCTGGTATGAGTATTGGCCATTTCCCCTCAACTGCTTGTTGTTGTCGAGGTGGCTGTGGCTGAGGATTTGGTTGAGGCTGATACCGCTGAGGCTGATGCTGAACTTGATGCTGCTGATACTGTTGACGTCCCTGTGGGGGAGCACGTTGATTTCCTTGAGCAGTGGTATTGATGTTGTTTACCTCTGTTGGGCGGGGAGGAGAACCACTACGGTTTCCATTCTCATGCCCGATAGGTCTTCCTTCCACTCTATTCCTCTTGACTGGAGTGGCTTGATGAGGCCATGGGGAGATTGTCCCGGCCCGGATTCCTGCTTCGACTTGCTCTCCGGCACGGATCAATTGTGAGAAATTCGCATATGGATGCGAGATGAGGTATCCAGATATGCCTGGATATGTTGAATGAACAATCATGGAGATTTGTTCTTCATCGTCGATGGGTGTCCGCATTCGAGCTGCTGTAGCTAGCCAACGTCCCACATAAGCTGATAGTGTTTCATCACTCCTTTGCCTGAGAGCCGCGAGGTCGGCTCTTCTGGGTGCCATATTGAGATTGTATGCGAATCTGTCAACGAAAGCCTGGGAAAGCTGTTCCCATGTTCTGATGCGGTGGCAGTCCAATGAAGTGTACCAATCTAGGGCATCGCCCTTCAGAGATTTTTGGAACAAACGTATGAGGGCCCCTTCATTTCCTGCGATTGCACTCAGCTCCCCGCAGAAAGCCTTGAGATGTGCTGTGGGGCAACCGCTGCCATCGTATCTCTTGAATTTCGGAACCTCAAAGTTTTGAGGTACTTGAGCATCTGGGAAAGGACACAAGTCTCTGAACTTGGTCGAAGGTAAGTCGATTCCTTGTTGTCGCTGAAGCTGATTTTGCAAGATCTGGAACTACTCCCGCAACTCGTCCAGTCCTGAATGTTCTGCTCGAGCGACTGGTGCCTCTTGGAGTAAGGCCCGTTCTTCTTCGGCATAGTGGTCGATGTCTTCGACCCTATGGGCTTGCTGAAAAGCAACCGCGGGTTGCTGAAATTGATTTGATGACTGAACTGGATTCTGATGAACTTGTGCTTGAAATGATGGTAACTGAACTGGAGACTGTACTGAAGGTTGAACTGGAACTTGCTGGAAATTAACTGGATTTTGCTGAATTGAAGACTGCTGGAAATTAACTGGATTTTGCTGAATTGAAGATTGCTGAAAATTAACTGGAATCCCATCGGCGGGGATGTGCTGGAATTGAAAAGTGTTCCTGTTTGCAGGAGGCTGAGATGCTGGGAAGTGACCCCCTTGTTGGGTATTCGCCACTGTCCGCTGATTGATGTGGGCTTGACACTGACCCCCGTTGTGGGCATTCGCCAGTGCTGTCCCTGTTGCCGGAAATTGAATTGAAATCCCATCGGCGGGGATGTGCTGGAATTGAAAAGGTGTCCCATTGGCGGGGACATGCTGAGATCTATTGAGATTGTTGTTTGCAAGATTGACTGGAAGTTGACTAGATGTTCCTGCAACGGAAGTGCTCTGAGATGGCCTTGTCGTCGCAGGAAGATATTGAGAAGGATGCCCCATAGCGAAGGGCTGAGATGGCTGTTGTCGGTAGTCTTGGGCAGACTCCGATGGTTGTGCTTGATTTATACTGGAGGCCGGAGGGATCTGGCATGGTTGTTGAGATTGCTGAACTGGGCCAACCTGATTGTTGGCTGCTGCGGTGGTTTGTGCTTGCATGAATTGCAAGAGCATTTCTTGCATTGCTCTCACTCCATGTGCCAATTCTTGTATGATTGGCGTATTGTCAACGGGCTGTTGCGCTGGAGGTTGCGCTTCGGTCATTTCAAGAGCAGGGAAGTGATGAGTTTCTTCTTCGTGGTCGGACATGGCTTGCTGAGCCCGAGTGCGGATTATGCTGCGGAAGGGAAGTTGTCTCCGCGTACGTTGAGCCCGAGGAGGCGCAATGGTGAGGACTGTACTCTACTCTTTTTGGGTTTTGGGATTTTCTATTTTTTTTTGGTTTTGGGGTTTTCTATTTTTTGTTTGTTTTGGGTTTTGGGTAGAATGCTATGCAGATGAGATTGTATGAGGATTAGTGACTTTCAAGTACGGGAATGATTCTGTTTTTCGAGTCGGATCACGACTAGTGGGACTAATTCATCCCCAGTGGAGTCGTCATTCTGTGGACCCTCGTCGATTTTCCCGCGCTCCCACACGACGTCGTTCTCCCTTTCCTTTCGGAAGAAGAAGAAGAAGAGGTGCGTGAGTGCGAAATCGCCGTTTGTGCCACTGGCTTGCCTCGTTCTCGAGGGCTTCGTTTGGTTGTCGTATTGAGCTGGATATGTTTAAATGAGTTTATATAAGACCAGAGTCGCCACTAGCCAGTTACTTCGAATCTACAGTCGGCTAGACCCCGTAGAAACGTTAGAGAAGAGAATCCGAAGATTCCTTCCTCTAAAATGACTCCTGTTGATCTGCGGCCAGAGATTCAAGGTAAGGGATCACGGTTACAGGGTGGGAAGAGGTTAAGCACCCCACACACTGCCCGTACCGAAGTACGGTCTCTACTTCACAGAATCGATCGAATACTTGAAAGTCTAATTTAATCCTCGTATATTCTCATGAATGACATGATGCATGAATGCAGGGTCTGAACAGTAAGAGTTTCTGATGGGCAGGTTCCAACAACGGGCAAGCCCAGAGCGTACGCTCGAACTGACAGGTGCTTAATATAAGATGTATGCAGTGTGCTTGAATGATCAAGGTGTTTTATGGTGAAGCATGAATGCAGGTCTGAACAGTAAGAGTTTCTGATGGGCAGGTTCCAACAACGGGCAAGCCCAAAGCATACGCTCGAACTGACAGGTGCTTAATATAAAGACATATGCATGTGTGCTTGAGTGATCAAGGTGTTTTATGGTGAAGCATGAATGCAGGTCTGAACAGTAAGAGTTTCTGATGGGCAGGTTCCAACAACGGGCAAGCCCAGAGCATACGCTCGAACTGACAGGTGCTTAATATAAAGACATATGCATGTGTGCTTGAGTAATCAAGGTGCTTGTAGTGAAGCAGGGGGGGTTGGAAGGAAAGTAAATGTTGCACTTATGCTAGATGCAAATGAGATGATGCTGGAAAATGAGTAGCTGGGTGGACGGAGGTGTCGCAAGGGTTGGCTTCGAGTGGCTGGATCAAGACTTGGATGGCTTAGGAGGCTTGGACCGGTGGTCAGGCAAAGCTGGACCAGGGTTAGGCTCTCCTCCTCGGGCTCTCCTTAGGTGGAAAAATGGGCTAAAGGGTGGAGAGATGGACTCAGAGCTCTCGGGCTGAAATGGACTCGAATGGCCTGTTGAAATGAGAAGGGGAGGGGGGTATTTATAGCAGCAGAGAGGGGCACTCTCGTAATTTTTTCCGAGCGGCCTGCCATGGGCCGCCCGTACGGCCGCTCCTCGGTTTCCAGCGAGTACGGCCGTTCCCTCGGGGCTGCTGTTGGACTCGCTGGTCGACTCAGTGAGTTGACTCAGCGGGTCGACTCGGTGATTTGACTCGACGGGTTGACTCGACGGGTTGACTCGGTGTTTTGACTCGACGGGTTGACTCGACGGGTTGACTCAGCGGGTTAACTCAGCGAGTTGACTCAGTGAGTTTGACTTTTTTTGGGATTTTTTGACTGGCCTTTTTTATGGGGGGTTTTTCAGGGTGATTTTTAGGACTGGGTTGACTGGGTTCAGGCTTGAACTGGGCTATGGAATGGGGCTTACAAGGGTGAGTTTGGCTGAGTTTGGACTTGGAATTTGGGGGTATGGTCCTCCGTTCAACCAGCTATCTCTACCAACAGTGTAGCCGAAGGTGGGGTGTCTACAACGACGAAGAACAAATCTCCATGATTGTTCATTCAACATATCCAGGCATATCCGGATATCTCATCTCGCATCCATATGCGAATTTCTCACAATTGATCCGTGCTAGAGAGCAAGTCGAAGCAGGAATCCGTGCCGGGACAATCTCCCCATGGCCTCATCAAGCCACTCCAATCAAAAGGAACAGAGTGGAAGGAAGACTTATTGGGCACGGGAATGGAAACCGCAGTGGTTCTCCTCCCCGCCCAACAGAGGTAAACAACATCAACACCACTGCTCAAGGAAATCAACATGCTCCCCCACAGGGACGTCAACAGTATCAGCAGAATCAAGTTCAGCATCAGCCTCAGCGGTATCAGCCACAACCGAATCCTCAGCCACAACCACCTCGACAACAGCAGCAGTTCAGAGGAAACGGTCAATACTCATATCAAAATAGGCAAAATTACAGGGAGTTCAGGAAATTTACTCCCCTCTCTCAACCACTTAGTCAAGTCATGGCTACGCTGGTGCAGAAGCAGTTACTTACTCTAATGGCACCTTGGCCTCCGCCTCATCCTCTGCCACCAAACTACCGAGAAAATGAGTACTGTGCCTACCATCAAGGACGTGGCCATGCCACTGATCGATGCTATACTTTGAAGAATGCTATACAAGACCTAATTGATGACCGCAAGATCGTCATCTCAGTCCCTGGAACTTCTCCAGCAGCTTCCACCAACATCCTTCAGAATCCTCTGCCTCAACATCCGACGGACCCCAGTTCGTCTCGTGGCCCTGCAGTCAATAGTATAGAAGAAGGGGACCATCTCGATCGCTTCTTCTCCCCTATCCAGTCCATTCATGCTTACACTTATGGGCCGACAAGTCCTCCTCCGATCCTGCAAGGGGCAAGTCCCTTTCCTCCTCCAGTCCTCGAGCCAGTAGTACTCGAAGGAGCACTTCCATAAGATGTGCCAGTTGTGCAAGGGGCATCTTACGGCCCCTCATGTTGGGAACCAGTCGTCCTGGAAGGAGCACAATCATACGTCGAGCCCACATACGAACCTGTCATCTTACATGGGGCAACCCCAATTCAAGAACAATCCAATCCACGAGGGAAGGATTATACTCATCAGCAACAAGAACCCGTTGTATTGGAAGGAGCTCTTCCAGTCGAGCTAGTCGTATTGCAAGGGGCAAACCCCGGAGGCGTGTCAATCACACTACGACAGCTGGGACGAACAGAGAAACCTCCTGCCATATCAAGAGGACCAGTATTCATTCCATGGGAGCCTCCTGCTCCAGGAAAAATCAAGGTAGGACCACGACCTTATGTGGTCTATGAAAACAAGCCTCGATACTACCCCTTCAGCACAGGCAACAATGTAGTTCTCAAGGCAAAAACTCCATACGAGGAAGATCTGGTACCCACACCAGCACCGTTGCAAGAACCGGTGGTCCTAGAAGGCAAAAGGGAGGAAAACTACAAAGAGGTTCCATGGCACTATCCAGAATGTGCGGAAGTGGGGAACATGAATCCCAATGGGCGTTGCATCCGAAGAGATAATCAGAACAGAGGAGATCCCAAAGGCGCTCTCTCAGGCCTCGGCAACAAAAATGAAGCCACATACGATGTGGCAACTCAGCTCAAGTCAATCCCTGCACAAATCTCAGTATGGGAGCTACTCTGCACATCTTGCATACATCGAGAAATGTTTGCCAAAACCTTGAGCGATGCTCACGTCTCCTCCAATACGACACCAGAAATGATAGCTTTGATGATTGGACAACTCCTGACTCTGCGCACCATCACCTTCACAGATAATGAGTTGCCACCAGAAGGACGAGATCACGGGCGATCCCTCAACATAGCCTTACGATACAAAGACCTCTGCGTCCCACTGGTCCTTATCGATAATGGCTCAAGCTTAAACGTCTGCCCACTCAAGACCGCGGAACGTCTAGGAATCAGTCCTTCTTCATTTCGACCAAGCACCATATGTGTCAGAGCATTTGACAACACTCGCCGATCAGTAGAAGGGGAAGTCGACATAGAGGTACAGATAGGTCCGAAAGTCTCTACCATCACATTCCAAATCCTGGATATATCAGCCTCTTTCAACATGTTGCTCGGACGACCGTGGCTGCACAAGGTTGGAGCTGTGCCATCAACCCCGCATCAACGAGTGAAGTATATCTGTGGAAATCAAGTGATCTCTATCCATGCAGAGAAGGAGCTCATCATTCCTTCTAATGCTGCTGCCACTGAACCAGACACCCCGGTCATCGATATCCAGCACTCTGAGGAAGACATCCCGTTGCACCGTTTCGAATTCGAGACTGTGAACTCTATCGCTAATCCAGAACCGATAAGGGTGGACCGTGTCTTTTCACCGGCAGAGCGTTTGAGCCTCAAATACCGAATGAAGAATCACTTCAAGTCCAGAAAGGTGCCGCTGGTATATAACCAATGCAAATGGGGACTCGGATACAGGGCAACCTTCATGGACAAAAGGAGGAAGAAATTTCGGTGCTCACCCATCCAGTTCGTCAAGCCAAGAGAACCTTGCAAAGATCCAGGAGGGAATCAATCTACTGCACTACACAAAGGCCTCCCGATGATCCTAGTTTGGGCTACGTGGCCCCCCATTCGATGGGATCAGATTCTCGAACCATCTAAGCCTCCAGAAGAAGAAGGAAATGATGAAGACGAAGAAGGAAGTCAAATACAGCAGCTTCAGGACCAGGTTACCCTGACACCTGCTCCCAACCAGGGGCACAACCTGCCCACGTCAGCATCAATCAACCAGGGGCACAACCTGCCCACTTCAATCAGTCAGGGGCACAACCTGCCCACTTCAATCAGCAAGGGGCACAACTTGCCCATCTCTGCAGAATCAACATCATCAATCATCAGCCAGGGGCAGAAGCAGCCCATCCATTGGACCAAAAAAGGGAAGTGGCCTGCCCTAGATTGGTCTGATGTCCAGATCCCAAACATGTGTCTCACTGTGGAACCAAATGAATTGCAGTGCGAGGTAAGTGATCCGGGAGGGACTGAGTACGACTCAGATCTCGAACCCGACCAGCGAGAAATCATGGTCATTGGGCCAGACCGTGACTCTTCGCCCAAATCATCAACCCCCACCTCTTCAGGGGAGGAAGTGTGGGGTCCTGAATGGTCATCTGTTCCCCTAACTTTTGAATAAGCCAAAGAGCCATCTGAGGGCTCTGGCTTCCAAAAAAAACGCCTGTCTAGGTAACGATCGGAACTTTGGGACAAGTTGGGCTCAATCATGGTCTGCAATGCCCACTTGTTCAAAGTCCCATGAATTTCAAAAACCCAAAAAAATTAAAAACTTTCAAAAGCAAAAAACATCTAGCATTTCAATTTCAGAAAAATCTCAAAAACCAAAAAACATTTCTTTTCCTGCATTCAGTAGTGTGCCAAGTTCGTCTAAAGAGTCGCATGAGTTTGAAGTCGAATCATATGATTTCGACATCGAATTAGACTTCGAGCTCATGGGTCTAGATGAAACTCGGGACGAGGAAGATGATGATCTGGCTCCCGAACTTGAGGATCTCCTCAAAAAGTTTGAATCTAAAGCCAATGTTGTAGCCCATGATTTCGAGATAGTAAACTTGGGGACACCAGAGATCCCTAGGGAAGTACGCATTGGAAAATCGTTGCCACCTGAGATGAAACAGAAAATGATAGAGTTCCTAGCTCCAAGATTGTCCAACTTCGCGTTCTCATATGAAGACATGCCGGGGCTCGATGAAGAGCTCGTTGTACACCATCTGCCAACCAAGGCAGATATGAAGCCAGTGAAGCAGAAACTTCGAAGAATGAAGCCAGAATGGGCTCTGAAAGTCCGAGATGAAATCATCAAGCAGTACAATGCGGGATTCTTGGTAGTCTCCAACTACCCTGAATGGCTCGCCAACATCGTGCCAGTACCAAAGAAGGACGGCAAGGTTCGAATGTGCATCGACTTTCGAGATCTCAACAAAGCCAGTCCTAAAGATGACTTCCCTTTGCCACACATTGACACTCTGGTCGACAACATTGCTGGATACAAGATCTTCTCATTTATAGACGGGTTCTCAGGTTACAATCAGATCAAGATGGCCGTCGAAGATCGTGAGAAGACATCGTTCATCACTCCCTGGGGAACCTTCTGTTACAGGGTAATGCCGTTCAGACTGAAGAACGCAGGAGCAACATATCAACGAGCAATGACAACATTATTCCATGACATGATGAACAAAGAGCTTGAAGTATATGTGGATGACATGATCGTCAAATCTCGCACAATTGAAGGACACTTTGAAGATCTGAAGAAGCTATTCAACAGATTAGAGAAGTACAAGCTCCGCCTCAACCCACAGAAATGTGTCTTCGGTGCAATGGGAGGCAAACTCCTCGGCTTTATGGTGAGCGAGGACGGCATCAGGGTCGACGAGACCAAAACCAGAGCAATCATCGAGATGCCCCCTCCTAGAACAGAGAAAGAAATCCGTGGCTTCCTCGGCAGAATTCAATACACCAGTCGCTTCATCGCACAGCTCACACCTATTTGTGAACCCATTTTGAAGCTCCTCCAGAAGAATGTTCCAAAAGAATGGAATGATGATTGCCAAGTTGCCTTCGATCGCATCAAGAGATATCTCATGAATCCTCCAGTCCTAGTGCCGCCCGCCCCCGGACGACCCTTATTGTTATACATCTCGGTAGCAGCAGAAGCCATTGGTTGTGTCCTCGGCCAGCATGACGAGACCGGGAAGAAGGAACAAGCAATATACTATTTGAGTCGAAAGTTCACCGACTATGAGACCAGGTATTCCCCGATCGAGAAGACTTGCCTCGCCCTAGTCTGGGCAACTGAGCGACTCCGTCAATACATGATTGCATTCCCTATTCTCCTCCTCGCTCACATGGATCCGCTCAAGTACCTGTTCGAGAAGCCGGCACTCACTGGAAGGATAGCTAAATGGCAGCTACTCCTGTCTGAGTTCGACATCACCTATGTCACTCAGAAGGCAATCAAGGGACAGGCCCTCGCCAATCATCTTGCCGCCCACTCCCTCCTGGATTATCAACCGCTCAAGACATTCTTCCCTGATGAAGATCTCTTGCTTATTGAAGAAGAAGAAAAGAAGAAAGGAGAGTGGATGTTATTCTTCGACGGCGCAGCAAATTCTAAAGAGAGTGGTATTGCAGCAATCCTCTACTCTCCAGATGATGTCCCTATTCCTATCTCGAGGCGCAAAGCATACGAGTGCACCAACAACATGGCAGAGTATGAAGCATGCATCGCTGGCTTAAGGGAAGCCATAATCTTGGGCGTCAAGAAGCTACGAGTGTTTGGGGACTCACAGCTTATCATCAATCAGACCAATGGCGAATGGAAGACCAAAGACGAGAAGTTGATACCATATCATGTGTATCTTGACAATCTGATCGAAGAATTCAAGGAAATCACCTTCTCATACATGCCCAGAGCCAAGAACCAGTTTGCAGATGCTCTCGCCACACTTGCATCAATGCTCGAGATACCAAAAGGAGCTTCAGAATGGGAGCTCACAGTTGAAGTTCAAGAAGAACCTGCCTTTTGCCTGCAAATAGAAGAAGCCTAAGCTGTCCCTGACAAACCCTGGTATGCCAACATCAAGCAATATCTCGAAACCCAGGAGTATCCAGAGTTAGCAACAGCAACAGATCGCCGAACCATCCAGCGTTTGGCCGGCCAGTTCACCATCAGTGGCGAAGTTCTTTACAAGCGATCCTATAATCACATCCTCCTTCGATGCGTCGATGAAACAGAAGCTGCAAAGATCATGAAAGAAATACACGAAGGAATCTGTGGCCCACACATGAACGGGCACATGATGGCAAAGAAGGTTTTACGACTCGGCTACTATTGGCTCACCATGGAGACAGACTGTTGCCAGCACGTCAAAAAATGCTTCAAGTGTCAGGAGCATGCGAATCAAATCCATGCCCCATCATCAGAGTTATACAACCTGACCACCCCCTGGCCCTTCTCCATGTGGGGGCTCTACATCATCGGCAAGATCAGTCCCAAAGCATCAAATGGTCATGAGTACATACTTGTGGCAGTCGACTACTTCACCAAGTGGGTAGAGGCAGCCTCCTACACCACGATTGCAGCATCTCAAGTGATCAAATTCATGAAGAACAACATCATATGCCGGTATGGAATCCCCAATGCTATCATCACAGATAATGGGACCCCGTTCGTCAACAAGATGATGGATGACTTCCTCAGCAAATTCAAGATCCAACGTCATCGATCAAGCCCATACCGTCCCCAGATGAATGGTGGGGTAGAAGCCGCAAACAAGACAATCATCAGGATACTCGAGAAAATGGTCGTGACCTATCGAGATTGGTCAGATATGCTCCCATATGCACTTTGGGCCTATCGAACGTCTATACGATCTACTACGGGCGTTACTCCTTTCGAGCTTACTTACGGAATGGAAGCAGTCCTACCAGTCGAGGTGGAAATACCATCACTACGAGTGTTATTAGAAAGCGGAGTCGAAGAAGGAGAATGGCAACGGGCCAGATTCGATCAGTTGCAGTTAGCAGATGAAAAGCGCATGCGTACACTAAGTCATTCACAGTGCTATCAGAAAAGGATCGCTCGGGCTTACAACAAGAGAGTCCGAAAAAGAAGTTTCAAGGTAGGCGACATGGTCATGAAGAAGATTCTACCGTCGCACCTTCCGGATCCTAGAGGAAAGTTTAAACCCTCGTGGGACGGGCCACTGATCGACAGAGAAGTACTTCCCGGAGGCGCCCTCAGACTCACCAGCATGAGAGGGGTGGATCTTCCTGAGCCAACCAACGCCGACAACGTGAAGATCTTTCACGGGTAAGTCATTCTGACTTTATCAAGAGTTACTTTAATAGAGCTGAAGTCAAAAGGTCAAAGCTGAGACCTCTGAGAAATCATTCCGTCCACCAACAAGTGTTTCAAATAAGGGGATTCAAAAAGAGAAAAATACAAAAAAAGAGGGATTCAAAAGGAAAAGACAAAAAAAAAGAGGAGAGAAAAAGAATATAAAAGAAAAAAAAAAGAGAGAGAAGAAAAGAGAAAGAAAAAGGGAAGCCAAAGCAAGGCACCCAAGAAAAAAAATCAGTCCAAGAAGAAACACAGTCATCCATCCGTTCATCTCAGAAGGGTCTTTAGCAAAGACCGACAGCTCTATCATCGTAACTTAGGATAAGGGACTGAAAGACTGCCATCGGCCGGCAACGACGGATTCCCGACCGCTAGCCGCCGCAGTTATCCAGAGATCCAGAAAGAAAAAAAGAAAAGAAAAAAAGAAAAAAAAAGAAAATGTGTGCTTAAACAAAGAGGGCGGAGTGAAAACCCGAAAGAGCGCTCCGAGTAAAAACAGTGGGCATACAGCGGACTTGGTGAAAACCCGAAAGGGCGCCGAGGGTAAAAACAGCATAGCTGCCAAGGGGCAGGCAAGACCAAATACCCGGGACGTGGTGAAAACCCGAAAGGGCGCCACGGGCAAAAATGACGGGAAAAAGCCCGCTGTGGTGAAAACTCGAAAGAGCACTGCAGGCAAAAATGGCTCAAATGAAAAAAGAAAAAATAATAGTTCAGGTACCAAGAAATCAGACAGTCCAGATCGGTTTAAGCAATCACAGTTCAAGAACAAAAAGAAGTACAGTCAGGAACAAAGAGCTCTACAAACTCTGACAATCTCAAGAGGCAATAGTTTCCGTTGCCTACACCTCTAGGGAACCAAAGGATCACGCAAGTTAATCTCGAGACATCGGTCAAAGCATTGGCCGAGCCCCAGTTCTGATTCCTATATCTCGACACAAAATCCAGACACACTCACAAGACAACTCATGGCACAGTAAATTTTCAAACAGTTTTCTTTTCAACTAAAAGCATCATATTTCTTTTACACATATCATATCATCTTTTTCAAAAAATACAAAAAAAAAAAATGCATCATCATCAATCATATATGCAAAAAAATCAATGTGTAGGTGGCCAACACAATCAGTCTCTACCCTCCTCCTCGGCCACATCAAGTAAGTCCTCTGACTCATAAAAAGATAGTCTCGCTCTCAACCTGCTCACCTCCATACGCAGGTAATGCGCCTCATCGCGCTCAAGGGTACGGATCGCTGTCTCCTCATCAGACAATCTCTGATCAGCGGCCAATCTCCTCGACATTATCTCACAATGATACCGAAGTGCAGAGATCTCAGACAGCAGATGGCCATGAGTGGCCAAAAGGAAGCAAGGATCGATAAACGGGCGTTCCTCAAAGGGTTCATATGAACCAGATGAAGAGCCAGCATCTCCAAGGATATCCTGCTCATCCTCATCAGCAATCTGGTGCCAGCAAGGGATACGTCGATACAAAGACTGCTCAGCAACCCAGTACTGATATGGGGCGGTCGCCATCGAAAAAGTCCGCAGCTCAAAACCCAGCAAATCAGCAGTCAAGTAGCTCGCCCAAGAACAATCAATCCGGGTCCTGAAGTCAGAGGATCTAGAGGGAAGTACTCGACGCCCGATACCTGTGAAAGCGAAAGGAGGAACATCCTGCTCATACCCAAACTGCCGCAGGAACCGGATGGGATGGTAAGAAAAGTAAGATTGAAAGCCTACCAACATCAAAGGAAGGCGGTGTGCATCACAAAGCACTGGAGGAAGTGAAAGCCAAGATGACTCCTAACGAACGTTCCAGTCACGAAGTTCAGCGAACATCCTGCGATACAAGGGCTCGCTCATCCTAGCCGTATGCGGAAGGAACTCCACGATATAACGCATGATGTCAGAGCTAGGAATGCCAGGAAGGGGTACAGGAACAGTCAGCGAAAAGACGCTCCCATCACCAGACCTGATCACAAAAAGGAAAAATAAGATCAGCTAGAGCAGAGCAATTCCTAGCAAAGCAAGAAGAAAAAGGTGCAGAAAAGATACCTGACGAAAGGCACAACAGCCGCGAAGGACACGAGTGCGGCCCAGGGCGCAGTCAGTCAGCCCATTGAACAGTTCGGCCAAGATGAGAGAAATAATCCCCTGCCGTCGAATAGCTCGGCTCATCACTTCAAAAAGCAGAGGCGTCTGGGACCTGCGCCATCCTGAGAACAGTACCTCAGCAATCAAGCAGAACATCAGTGCGTTCCGAGCAAAGGTAGAACCGGCCGCACTCCGAGGACCCGAAAAAAGATCATACAGTAAGTCCAAGGAAAACACCACAGCATCCTGGCCACCGGCTGCAAGCCGAACAAGATAGGGGATCCCGAACCAGTTCTGCAGTGTGGCAGTCTTCAACGACGTCTTCGGCGAAAAATACTGAGTATAATCCCAGGGTAGACCTGTCAAGCGTGCAAGCTCCTCCAAAGAAGGCCCCATCTCCACATCGTTGAACGCAAACAAGTTCAACGAAGGGACCCAGTCAATCAAGGCAGCTCCGAGCATCCTCCAGTCAATATCAACTCTGGCCATATGGATCAGACTGCCGAAGCCATAGGACTCCAAATCTCGAATCTCATTAAGCTGACAAACTGTCAAGCCAAGCAAGCAGTCGTGGTGAGCAAGAAGGATGAAGAAACAGCTGACAAGTCCTCATTGGTACCCCCTCCAGCACAAAAGGCCCAGAAGTCAATAATGGCTCATCAAGGATTGGAAGGTCAACGGGCGAAGGAGAAGGAAAAGTTGGAACCTCCGCAGACTCGACAGCCCCTGACCTGTCCCCAGTAACGGCTATGTCTGATATAGTCGCATCACTGTCGAAAACTGTCACAACCTCAGCCGCATGGGAAGACTCGCCCACCTCATGAATGGAGTGCGCAAAGGACCGATGACCAAGAGAAGGACAATGCTCCCCATCAAAAGGACTATCAGTGAAGATCACACCGCACATCGTGGCATCCTGGCTAATCTGACCGTCGAAGAATACATCTGACCCATCAAAAAGGGTCCCGGTAACCCCGATCGAAGAATCAACGGTCAGATCTGGACCTGCGGCCCCATCCAACAGGAAATCATGAATATAATCATCATCCTGGCCGATCAAAGGGATCATCGAGGCATCCACACCGTCCATCATCAGGGGGACATCATCAATGACCACATCAAGTCCACCCAAGCAAGTATACCGCACATCTCGGCCTTCATCCAGAGCATCCAAACCGTCAAAGGTACCATCTGAACCATCCATCCCATCCAAGCATGAGATCAGCCCATCTATGCCCATCATGGTCCCATCACCACCATCCATTACATCATCCATGGGGCCCACACTCAAGGGATGCATAGACTCACCTATGTCTCATCCCATCATCCTATCTATACCATCCATTCCTCCCATAATGAGGGGCCCATTCAAATCTGAAAATCCAGCCATCCCACCATTAATGGAGCCATTTAAAACTCCACCAACCACCATCCCTAGCCCCTCATCAATGCCTCCATTCAATGCCCCTTCTCCACCATTCATTAAAGAAATCCCTCCATCATTAAAGCCTTCAATACTTTCTGAAGTGTGGGACCCACCATGGGCAGCCCCCACAGCCCCTAAATCACCACCATCCATGGCCCAAGAAAGGACAAAGCAAGATGAGGACAAGATGATGAGGAAAGAGGAGACAAAGAGAAGATTCATTGTTGGAATCGAACCTGAATGTACAGAGCAGGTGGGGACAACAGCAACAGGGACCAGGGAATGTCCGAGCACGAGCCAGCCTAGACCGCTCAAGAGACAAGCCCTGGGCGGCCTGCTCTAGGTCGCCCGTACGGACACGGATCCCCTCTCTCCGCGGGATTGGCTCCGGGGTTCTTGGTAGGTGAGGCTGACAGTCCACGTCAGCAGATGGCGCTCCATGGGCCGCCCAAGGCTCCGGTCCACTCCAAATTTTGACTGAGATTGATCAAGATCAGTATAAAAGGTGCCCCACCGGTCCAATCATGAAGCAATGCAGCCAGAACATGGTTGATCAAGTCAAAAAGAAGGAAAGGTGATCAAGTGGGGGCCACAAGCAATCCAAGCCATTCAAAGACCAGATCATCATGATCTGAACCATGAAAAAACTCGCATGGGTCATCAAACAACAAGATTAAAGGGCTGATCATCAAAAGAAGGGCCAGAATCCAGGATCTAATCATCAAATGGGCCCACAAAGCCAAGTCAAGCGATCTGAGACGTTCAAGCCATCATCCACACCATGAGAAGCCTTCTTAGCCCCACAAATTATCAAAAGAGGTGCCCCAAAGTAAAGCCAAGGTCTCAAGTGGGCCCACAGGGCCGAATCTATCAATCTGAACCATTCAAGGACTAGATCATCAAGATCCAAACCATTGGAAAGCTTACACAAGTCATGTAGCGGCGAGATCAAAGGTTCAATCATCAAAAGAAGGGCCAGAATCCAAGATCTAATCATCAAGTGGGCCCACAAAGGCCTAATCAAGCAATCTGAACCGTTCAAGTCATCATCCATGCAGTTAAGAAGCCTCATCTTCCGCAAATCATTAAGGAACAAGTCAAGGGTCAAAGCGTCCAGACATCATCAAAGAATTTGAGACAAGTCGAAGACTGTATATTCATTCAAAAAGAGCTTGATACAAAAGAAGATAAAAGCAAAAGTACAAGGCCATACAAAGCAGAACACCCAAGCAGGCTACAAGTCGCCAACATAGTCATCATCGTCCCTCCTCGCGTCCCGCTCCCGACGATAAAGGTCCATCAAAGGAGCAGTCACCGAGCCTCCAGCATATCTGCGACGGCCACCTGGAACATAAAGCGAAGGAAGCAGGGGCCCCTGGCCGAACAACAAATACCACTCATCATAGTCACGATCCAGGATCGTGAAACGAAATCCGGGCTGGCCCACGAGAGCCTCAACTCTCTCATCAACTGGCATCCGAGCAGCTGGGGGAGGTGCAGAACAAGGGACCCGAGCCACCCCAGTAACTTGCCGAAGCAACCTCTCCCCCAGATACCACTGAAAAGATTCAGCGTCGGAAAGCATGATACGGAGACATAAAGCATCGTATGCCTCCACACGCTGGGGGGTATAATAGAGAGGGAAACTGGCATACGACATCCGAGTGAGCTGCAGCAAATAAGGTCACCACGATCAGTTACAGTACAGCACGAGGGCAAAGAAAAGCAAGATACTTACGTCCTCAACGGTTAACCCGTCTATGTCAGCACGCCAATTGTCCCCAGAAACTCGGGCGTTCCGCTGACGGTTTTGCTGGTGCCAGTACATGTGGCGATACAGAGAGGGTTCAACATCGTCTCGCATCCTCGGCGCGAGATGGGGAAAATGGTCATAAAAGCAGGTCTGGGCAAAAGACACATCTAATGATCAGAGAGAGAAAGGAAGGCAAATGACTCCAAGGAAGGTGAAAGAAGAAATACCTCAACGACAGGCCAGAAACCTGTGAAGGACCGGCTATGCTGACAGGTCTTGTCCAGACCTTGAAAGATATGGGTTAAGATAGCCCCATTCCAGTTATAGGGATGATGAAGATCCTCGACTAAAAGAAGGAATTTAGGATCAACCCTCTCATTTACATGGCAGAAGAGGAAGGACCCGAAGGCATAAGTGATCATGGCCCGAGCTTTGTGGAGTGCCTCTCGCTCGGTGGTAGGGATGACGGAGGCAAAAGTGTTATAGAACCATCGCATCTTTACTTGATGGCCTTGGAATTCACCCTCGGGTGGGACATCACCAACGAGCCGTAGCCAGTCAGTGGAAGTGAGGGGAGCCAGAGAGCTGACTTGAGGAACAATGTTCCATGAAACGGGAAGCCTATTTGCATATAAATGTCCAAGGGGGTTATTCCCCATTCACCACAAGGGAGCTGGAAGGTGTGGGTCTCATCCCGCCACCTCTCGCAAAGGGCCACGAGCATCATGCGGTTAGCATCGTTATTATGAAAATGTAAGGTGAGGAGGCCAGCAAAAGGAGTACCATCCAGTACTCGTTCAAGCAAGGGATGTGGATCCTTCACCCAGTAGTCCCAGCGATCCCTGGTACCTCGACCCTTGATAGCGGGAAGAGGTTGATGCTCCATAGCTAAGGAACACATGTGGTCCCCTCGGCGGACAATGAAGGCAGGATCATTTTCATCAATCACTCGGTGACCTCTGGTACCATCCGCCATTGAATCCTACAAGCTTGGCAAGGTAAGTCCCTATCCATTACCCATTAAAATCCAAATTATCATCCAAGAAACCCATGGGATTGGACTCACATTCAAATGCAAAATCTAAAGTCCAACTCCATGTGTCACTTAGGATATGTGTTGAGCCCATTGGAAAAAGTAAGGCCCACCTTAAAGAAGGTGGCATGGCATGCCTTAGGCAAGAAAAGTCTATCATCCAAGGACACATTTTGGACAACAAATGCACTCAAGTGCCACGAGATCAACAAAGGATCTTAATGAAGCTCCTCTTCAAAGTCCATATGTGGCCAAAAGATTGATCCACTTTTATGCCAAGGCCATGATTCTCACTTAAGATGTTTCCATCTTTTTACACATGTGCATGGACAAGTGGGGAATAGAAAGGAAGTGGGCCCCCAAGAGCAACCCAAATGCCTCATCTCAATGGATTGGAGAGAGCACATAGCCCACTTTGAAAAACATGAGGACCCATTCATGGGTTAACCATGGGCAACCTTATGTGCCTCATCTTGATGAAAGTTTTGACCATGAGAATACAACATGGCGGTCTACTCACAAACATATGAATCAAAGAAGCTAATGGTAAAAAAGTTGATGCACATAGCCCACATGAAGAACCAAGTTGAAAATGCCCGTGTAAGGACAAGTTTGGGCAACTTATGTGCACCAACTTCTTCACCAAAAAGGAAGACCATTTGAGCACAAAAGAGCATGGCTTGATGAGTCACCCAACCATCATAAAAATGGCTAAGAATGATATACATAGCCCACTTGAAGATCAAAATCCAAAATGCCCCAAAGCATGGATCAAAATTGGGCAACTTATGGGTATCATTCTTTCCCACAAATTTAAAGGAAAATCACCCATACATGAGAATGATGATGGATGACCCGCCAAGCCCCCAAAGAAAAGATCAAGGAGCCATGGTTGTATGAATAGCTCGCTTGAGGATCATCCATTTGAGAGTGATAACATCTAATGAAGCTCTTGAGGACCACATTCCTACCACAAGGGAAAACCATTTGAAACTTAGTGAGATTGTTGGAACAACTCACTCATGGGACTTGTAGATGGTCAAGTAACTCAAGTCCTCCATCCATCAAAAGAAAAGAACATGAAAAGAAAAAGCCTACATTGACAAAGTGTAGTGGTGCACGCATGGTCCAAAGAAATCCAAATTTCAATGAGGGCCCAAAAGCCCATCCACATGAAAAACTCCAAGAAGCCCACCACACTTTGTACAAGGATGTACATCATAATCAAGAGATGGTGGAAGACTTGGGTCATTTGTCCATAGAGGCCCAACTAGGAAACCTAGCCCACTTGAGATCCAAAATGAAGAATGGGCTAGTCATCTTGATTCATACATGTGTGAAAAAAGATGGGGTCACCTAAAGTGAGCCCCATGAGCCCAAAACTTGAGATGGGCCCTACCATGCCCATGGGCCCAAACCTTGAAAACAAGATGGAAAAGAAAAGAAAGCTCCAAAGGAAATGACAAGGGCAAGAAAGCATGAGGGAGCCCAAAATGAAGCGTTGGGCCCATCAAATACACCAAGGGCCATGACTTCACTTTGAGCCCATTTGATACATATGAAAAAAGGCCCAACTCCCATGAAAAAGATAGAGTATTTTGCCATGCACACTTGATGACATGGCAAAATCACCCTTTACATACACATGAAGGGAGTGTGAAAAGAAGAAAGAAAAATGAAGTGGAGAGCTTGCAATGTCCTTCTCCATGCACCACCTTTGAAAGAGACTTGAGATCTAGGAAATGGCCAAAAACACTTGGGCCCACCCTCACTCTTTTTGGAATAGCTACATGGAAAAAGAAAAGAGTCATGAGAAGAGATAATGAAGAGGGAAAAAGACAAGAAAGGAAAAGGGAGTGGTCCATACCTTTACCACTCACCAAATAGGGACCACCTTGCTGTCCCAAAACTTCTCTAAGGGCCACCACTTGAGAGAAGCAAAGGACCACCAAAGAAGAGAGAGAAAACTTGGAAAAAGAGAGAATATGAGAGAGAAAAGAGAGAAATTGCACGATGGAGGGGGCAAAGGTGCCCCATGTTATATAGAAAAGAGGAGGGCACCCTTTTACCTAGCCCACTGAAGAGACCAGGGTGCAGAGACCGTCCGGGCGGCCCATAGGAGGCCGTCCTAGCCCCTACCTACATGAAACGACCTCTCTCCCCCTCTCCTTGGGAAGAACTCCTCCTTGGGAAGGGTGGTTGCAAGTGAATCTTGTACCTCCATGTAAGAATGAAGTGATGGAAGAGAATGGTGAGAAAAAGGAAGAGATCTCACCAAAATCTCACCATGAGAGAAATTAATGGGAAATTGGCTTGATGATGTGGAAAAGTTCCATGGGATTTTCAAGAAAAAGAAAGAAAAAGATTGACTTGGTCAAACAGTGATCTCAACCATCCAGGGGTATGACCTGATGATCCGAACCATTCCAAGAAGAATTCCCGTAGTCTCCAACCTGGATTGCTGCCCTTTTGAACAGTTTCATGGTCCGAAGACCTTAAACTACGTCGGGATCAATATCCCGAGGGATTTTCAATAAAAGCCGGTATAGGTCTGGATCAAGATCCGCTGACACCGGACATTTTCCAAAAAAAAACAAAAAAAAAATGTGTTGCCCTATTCTGTACATATTTTTGGTCCGAAGACCTTAAACTACGTCGGGATCAATATCCCGAGGGATTTTCAATAAAAGCCGGTATAGGTCTGGATCAAGATCCACTGACACCGAACATTTCCCAAAAAAAAAAAAAAAAAAAAAATGTGTTGCCCTATTCTGTACATATTTTTGGTCCGAAGACCTTAAACTACGTCGGGATCAATATCCCGAGGGATTTTCAATAAAAGCCGGTATAGGTCTGGATCAAGATCCGCTGACACCGGACATTTCTCAAAAAAAAAAACAAAAAAAAATGTGTTGCCCTATTCTGTACATATTTTTGGTCCGAATACCTTAAACTACGTCGGGATCAAGATCCCGAGAGACTTTTAATAAAAACCGGCATCAGTCTGGATCGAATCAAGATCCGCTGACACCGGACATTTTACAAAAAGAAGAACAAAAAAAAAAAAAAAAAAAACAGGTTTTCCCTCTTTTGTACAGTTTCATGGTCCGAAGACCTTAAACTACGTCGGGATTGACATCCCGAGAGATTTTTAATAAAAAAAACCAGCATCGATCCCAGCCTTTCAGGCCAAGATCTGATGATCTGGATCATTTCGAAAAACAAAAATATATTACCAGCCCCTCTTTTACAAAATTTGGTCCGAAGACCTTAAACTACGTCGGGATCAACATCCCGAGAGATTCTTAATAAAAACCAGCATCGATCCCAGCCTTTCAGGACAAGATCTGATGATCTAGAACATTTCAAAAAAAAAAAAAACAAAAATATGTTTGCCCCTTTTGTACAGTTTCAGGGTCTGAAGACCTTAAACTACGTCAGGATCGACATCCCGAGAGATTTCCAATAAAAAACCAGTGTCGATCTTGACCGTTCAAAATTGAGATTTACGACCTGGAACATTTTTTCAAAAAATCACAAAAAAAAAGAATGTATTTTCAGCATGTACAGATGTTGGTCCGAAGACCTTAAACTACACTGGGATTAATTTCTCGGGGGACCTTTCTCGCTTTCAACTAAAAACCGGCATCGGCCTCGACCGTTGGGATGAAGGTCTGATAACCCGGATCATTTCAAAAATACCAAAAATATTTTAAAGTTTCCACAAAAACCAGCATCAATCTCGATCATTCGAGCTGAAATCTGGAACTTTTTCCAAAAAACACAAAAAAAAAATGATTCACCAAAAATTTCAACTGCACAAATTCATCTCCAGTGGTCCGAAGACCTAAAACTACACTGGGATTAACTTTTCGGGGGCTTTCTTTCCTAACCTGTTCCAGGCATGGCTGACACTTGATCGTACGGGTGTCTGGAATCTTCTAAACAGGTAAGGACTGAGGCGGGCAGAACTCCGCAACCCTGTTCGTGTTGAACGCACCGTGATAGACAACCTTGATTTGAAAGTCACTGTTGAATTTGACGGATGTTCCCTGTTCCTAAAACTCATGGAGGGGATTAAGGCTGTTGGGAGGTGGAGCGCACCCTCACGAAATTGTGAGCAACGTAAGGCCCCAAACTGGATTGACTAAGGGAAATGTGAGGATGTGGCCCATTTTATGGCCGAAGGAGTCCGTCGAACGATACGTGGTCTATGTGCATTGCACATGAGGAACAGGCAACTTTGTGGGTGTGTTGACTGAAAACCCTCAAATCTTCTCATCCGAAGATGTAAAACTACGGCACTTAACTGTGTGAGACTCGTCTTGCTCGCTGACGTAAAATGGATCGGGTGCCTTACCAGCAGTAGAAGCTGGAAGTGAATGAAAATTTCACACTTTTCCTTGCATTTCAGAAAAATCACAAAATACCAAAACATTGCAAAATATTTTCAAAAATCACAAAAAATATTTCTCTTGCTTTCAAACAAAATATTTTCAAAAATCACAAAAAATATTTCTCTTGCTTTCAAAAAAAATATATATTTCAAAAAATCACAAAAAATACTTCCTGTGTTTTCAATAAACCGATCTCTATCCTGACCTCTCAGGTAAAGATTCAGACCACATATTTACAAAAAATCACAAAAATTAATCCCCAGCACTACACTTCAGGAGTCTTGAACTCCGCTCACTTCACGGTATGGGATGATGGATCCAATCGCCCGCAAATTGGAATCTTGACCAAAACGGGCAACCGAACACCATCTCAATCACACGTATGCTCAGAAGAACATCTTGAAGTCGGATAACATCCTCGTACATTCTCATTAGCAAAGAAACAGCATCTTGGGACGATGGACCTGATCGACCACGGGTCGGGATCTTGACCAACCCGCTGTCCAAACCTCCGTATCAAAAAGAAAAATCCCAGGGGAGCACAACCCTGCAAGCAATAAGCTCAAAATTCTCTGCATCTCCAGTAAAAGCAAAATCATCAAACTGAAAGAGAATGAGCCAAGCCATGTATTCATCATGCATCTCCATGCATCAGCATCCATCACATCAATCATCATGTTTACCTGCTTTCAAAATAAAAGTCGGTTAGCCAAAGACCCCACAGGCATCCCTAGTGGAGGCGCATGCAAACCAGATTTCCATTTCAAAAAAAAGAAAAAAAATATTCCCATTTGCAAATAAAAACCCCTTGGAGTATCACTCCCCAAAGTAGGTATCTTTTCAAAAACCCAAAAATATTTTCTCAGTAGAGCGTTCTGCCTCCAACACGCTAGGAGATCTTCCATATCTCTGAGTAGGAGCCGACGCAAAAATCAAATAAGATCCGATGTCTCGCGGTTTTCCCGGAGACCATCGGATCCAATGCACTCAAAGTACGGTCGAACTGAACTCTAGTGTCAGTACGGTCGTACCACATGCCAAGATACGAAAAGATGAAAAGCCAGAAGGCTCGGTCACAGAAACCATTTGAACAGGTGGAAACGATGAATTGTAACCCAAGTATCAAAGTCAGCAGATTGGGTGGAAAGAGTTCACCCGCACATACCTAGGCGTGGATGCCTGAAGTACCTTGATTGAGTCCAAGTCGGCGTAGTAGAATCCCGTAAGACTATCGGACGCAGGGCGTCTAACCACTTTGACAGTTAAGCGAAACAAGTACTCCTGGAGTGATCTGGGAAAACATCAAACATCACACAAACAGTCTCAGGGTCAGCAACCTCGTAAGACTACGGACGCAGAGGCTCTGCTGTACCTTTCCGATGTTAGTACCGATCGGGAATGGAAGGGTTGCGATTGGGTACCCAGGTTGCAGCAAACTGCAGGGACAATCGTAACGTTTTCTCCAAACTCCCGCGGTATGTGCGAGTTATCAATCTCCAAACAATCAACTGACTCAGATACAAAGGACAACAAAGATTCCAGACCACAATCAAGGAAAGAATGAATTGCAAACCAAGCATCGAAACCAGCAGATCGGGTGGAAAGAGCCCACCCACACATACCTAGGCGTGGATGCCTGAAGTACCTTGACTGAGTCCAAGTCGGCGTAGTAGAATCCCGTAAGACTATCTGACGCAGGGCAGTCTAACCACTTTGACAGTCAAGCGAAACAAGTACTCCTGGAGTGATCTGGGAAAACATCAAATATCACACAATCAGTCTCAGGGTCAGCATCCTCGTAAGACTGTCGACATAGAAGCTCTGCTGTACCTTTCCGATGTTAGTACCGATCGGGAATGGAAGGGTTGCGATTGGGTACCCAGGTTGCAGCGCATGCAGGGACAATCGCAACGTTTTCTCCAAACTCCCGTGGTATGTGCGAGTAATCGGTTTCCAAACGATCAACTGACACAGATGCAAAAGCAAGCAAAGATTTCAGAACATGATCTATGAATGACCGGGTCAGAAGTGGGGTGTCCACTCGCTTTGGCATTCGGTTGCACGCAACCTCTGCCAAAGAGGGGCATCTGTAGACACCCCACCTTCGGCTACACTGTTGGTAGAGATAGCTGGATGAATGGAGGACCGTACCCCCAAATCCCAAGTCCAAACTCAGCCAAAATCACCCTTGTAAGCCCCATTCCATAGCCCAGTTCAAGCTTGAACCCAGTCAACCCAGTCCTAAACATCACCCTGAAAAACTCCCCATAAGAAAAGCCAGTCAAAAAATCCCAAAAAAGTCAAACTCACTGAGTCAACCCGCTGAGTCAACCCGCTGAGTCAAAACACCGAGTCAAAACACCGAGTTAACCGTCGAGTCAACCCGTCGAGTCAACCCGTCGAGTCAACCCAGCGAGTCAAACAGCAGCCCCGAGGAAGCAACCGTACATCGCTGGAAACCGAGGAGCGGCCATACGGGCGGCCCATAGCAGGCCGCCCGAAATAAATTACGGAAAGTGCCACTCTCCGCTGCTATAAATACCCCCCTCCCCTTCTCATTTCAACATCCATTCGAAGCCCATTCAGCCCGAGTGCGATCCGAGTCCCCTTTAGTCCATTTTTCTACTAAGGAGAGCCCGAGTGAGGAGAGCCCAACCCTGGTCCAGCCCAGCCTGACCACTAGTCCAAGCCTCCTAAGCCATCCAAGTCTTGATCCAGCCACTCGAAGCCAATCTTTGCGACACCTCCGTCCATCTAGCTACTCTTTTTCCAGCATCATCTCATTAGCATCTAGCATAAGTGCAACATTTACTTTTCTTCCAACCCCCCTGCTTCACTGCAAGCACCTTGATTATTCAAGCACACTGCATATGTCTTAAATTAAGCACCTGTCAGTTAGAGCGTATGCTCTGGGCTTGCCCGTTGTTGGAACCTGCCCATCAGAAACTCTTACTGTTCAGACCTGCATTCATGCTTCACCATAAAACACCTTGATCATTCAAGCACACTGCTTACGTCTTACATTAAGCACCTGTCAGTTCGAGCGTATGCTCTGGGCTTGCCCGTTGTTGGAACCTGCCCATCAGAAACTCTTACTGTTCAGACCAGCATTCATGCATCATGTCATCTATGAGAATGTACGAGGATTAAAACAGACTTTCAAGTATTAGTTCGATTCTGTGAAGTAGAGACCATACTTCGGTACGGGCAGTGTGTGGGGTGCTTAACCTCTTCCCACCCTGTAACCGTGATCCCTTACCTTGAATCCCTGGCCGCAGATCAAAAGGAGTCATTTTGGAGGAAGGAATCTTCGGATCCCCTTCTCTAACGTTTCTACGGGGTCTAGCCGACTGTAGATTCGAAGTAACTGGCTAGTGGCGACTCTGGTCTTATATAAACACATTTAAACACATCCAGCTTAACACGACAACCAAACAAAGCCCTTGAGAACAAGGCAAGCCAGTGGCACAAACGGCGATTTCGCACTCACGCATCATCCTCTCCTTCTTTTCCCGAAAGGGGAAGGGACGAGAACGTCGTCGTGTGGGAGCGCGGAAAACGACGAGGGTCCACAGAAACAAAATCACATCCTTATGTAAAACTGCGTGAACCATCAATCGGTGGACATCGATGATCTCTCGATTGCTTGACAATGGCATGTTCGCCTAAAGCAGTCTAGAGGTTTGCTGAGGAAATTCTGACTAGTTCCGGTTGATCGATTGAACTGGTCCAAAACTGTCCAGAGACTAAATTGTCTTATCCAAGGTCTTTTCAATTGATCCTTCATAACAGTCGATCAATTGATGACCTCCAAAAATGTAGATGTAAAGCTCTATTCAACAGAAAATGTGTGGCACATTGAAAATAAGCCTATGCCCACATTGAATAGGAGCCAATGTCAACATTTCGGTGGTTTGGATCTATGCTAATTGCACAATTTGTCACAACGAATGATTTTGATAATTCGTATTAGGCTAAGTCAACATTTCGATGGTTGGGATTGGTGCCAAGGTCACTATTTCCCATAATTAATGCTTTGATTGTTGAACTAAATCGACGCCAAAAATTTCCAGTCTAGATCAGTGCCCAAGAAACAATTTTAAAATTTCAATGGTTTTGATCATTTCAATGGTTGGGATTAGTAGCTTCAATTCCTCAACAAGGATTTCATCGTGCCAAGCCAAAATTTCGTTGATTTAGATTAGTACACAAGGCCACATCCCCATTAACTCGATCTATGAACATGGCCCGATTAAAGCCAAAAGAACAGTCCAGATCATCTAGAAGTTTCAACATCACTGACGTGGATGGACCACTTCATTTTAGATCCAATGGTATCTCCTATTGTATTCAATTTCAAATTTAAAATTCAATCGCAACCCCGAAAGAGAAAGTTGGAAGAAGAATTCAGAAGAAATGGTGGGATGCATCGTCCAGACTGGGGAAGAAAGCCAGACTCACTGAACGACCAGTCGTTCTACTGAATTCATGTATCGCCCATTTAATGATGGGTTATTCCAACATTTTCTTCAACTGTGGTAAGGCCACCATTAGGTAAGGCCACCATTACAGGTCTAATGTCCCAGTTCTTCGTCAAGGGGCAGTTTTGTCATTTTAAAATATTGAAATGAGAAGCTAGAACAGGGGCAAGTGCATATAGCCTGCACTCACACCAAAACTTACCACCGAAAACTTCTATTTGCTACATGCAATGGGTAAAGACAGAGTTCTGCGGTACCATAAAGGACTTGCCTTTTTCTTCTTTTTTTTCTACGTACACACGCCATTGTTATTACACTCGCCTACCCCTGTTAGTCGCACTGCAATGTTAGCCACCTGGAGCTCCGTGTCGAAACCAGGCTATCTTCACTCAGTCTACCACTTGAGCAATGGACCCGGGTGTTGGCTTGACATGCACTCCGTGGAAACAACCGGATAACAAAAATCCCCGTAGGCCTGAGCCCTAGTATCAGTGTAAAATCACGCCCAAAATCTCTAAGTTTACAAGGTGTGGCCCATCTGAATTTTGGATCAAGATGACCTTTGGAACTATAGACACCCCACCTTCAAATGAGGTGTACCACTTGCTGACCTTGACTTTGTGCAAACTGAGGCACCTGTATGGCTGAAAGTAGGCCACCAAGACAATGGACGGAGCAGATCGATCAATTGACTTGGCATGTGGTTATGGGAACACTGTGAGGTGCACGCACATGAAATGTAATCAAAACCACAATTTAATGCACTAAAAGACAAAAAGATTTAAATAAAAAAAGGAGTAAAGAGCCCATGTACGGTCACTAGGTGACCGTTCTCATGAAAACGGTCCATGGATGACCACCAATCAAAAGCCACAGCCCGCCCCACGCCTCACCTGTCGAGCCCACACTCACCCGATGCCCTGCTGACATCATTGAGGGTTGACCCTCACCACTAAAAGCTAATCCTCGCCACACAACTAACCAAATCAAGTAGAAATCGCCATATGTCGCCCGTCGCTCGCGAGGAAATGACGGATCTGTCTTGTCTCTCGCGCCTATTCAAAGCCAAGACCATCTATTTAAAGGCAAGAGCGGACGAATAGTGAGGGGGGAGCGAACAGTGAGACGAACAGAGGCAGCGTGCGAGCGACCGAGAGAGAAAAATTCTAAGAGAGAGAGATGGTAACAGAGGCTTTAGCGAAGCTCTACCAAATCCCTGCCTTGCACGAGATTTGCTAATTTGACATGGCCGAAGCTTTGCCCCACTGATCAACTGTCCGACATTGGCAGGGCAGGCCCCCTTGCTTCTACAACCATATACTAGTGATTGAAATTCTGTCCCTTTCTCTTTTTCGGCTGACAAACAAAAAGAAATATTTGCTTTCCAAGTCTACGAGCATGGTCAAAATCGAGGACGTTTGACTATCCTCGATCTTTTTCTATAAAGAAAAGGGGTGTCCGACTTTCACTTTTCAACTCACGTCTCGAAGTGCTCACTCACTATCGTCAAGTCAATCATTCTCAAAGTCAAAGTCAATGAGTAGGGTGGGAGTCTGGGGTGTCCGATCATCCCTTGTCTTTTCTATGAAAAACGGTGTCTGATTCTCCCTTTTCCCTCTCACATCTCGAAATCAAACCATATTTCACTCCACACATTCCATATACATTCCATTTCACACACTTGCCATTTACTTTTATTGCTGTTGCTTTCCTATTTTTACCAACCCGGGCCCTAAAAAGCCTGCGTAGTTAGGCCTAACCCTTTTATATTATTGTTGTATTATTGGTGTTTTGCCTACCCAGGCCCTGAAAAATCTTGTAAAGTATGGCTTAATCTTGCAGGTACAAACGTTCTTCAGAATCCCTTTAAAATCGTTTAACCCCGTAAAGTAGGCACCGTGCGATGCACGGGCGATAAGGGGGTGCCTAACACCTTCCCATTTCGTAACCGCGGCCCTTACCCAAAATCCACAGCGCAGAACATGCTTATTCAAATGAGAGTCATCTAAAGACTAGGGGTTCTTTGGAATACCCTAGTCATTTTGGCGTTTTCACGGGTTCTAGCTGACTGTTGAGTTCTTAAATGTGTATTTTCTAATCCCATTTTATCACTAACTATGCTTGAAATACATGATTAAAGACCCAACTATTGCATGATTTTGTGGTTATAAGAATGAGAGAGAGGATTCATCAATTGAAAGCTTAAAGACGCTATTTACAAGCATTGAAGATCAAAAGACCAAGCGTCAAAGGGTGGAAGAAAGAAGCAAATGAGAGAAGAGAGAAGGCAGAAAAATGCACCCAAGACCAGTCGTCCATAGCCCAGGACCGATCGTCCGACTGGTCTGAACACTCAATAGAAGGGGCCCTGTGACCAAAACTCACTAGGACCTATCAGGACCAGTCGTCCACTTCTCAGACCGGTCGTCAGACCGGTCATTGAATTAAAATATGGGTCAGAATCTTCCGAAAACTCTCTGGACCATTTTTAGCCTTTTGAGACTGGTCTTGCGACCAGTCGTCCAGGAGCGTTTGCGTAACAAAACGTGTTCTACAAGCTCCGATTTTCTCTGCGCAGTCCGGGATTTCTTGCGTAGAGAAAATCGAAGTGTTCTTTCACTAGTTGTGTAGACTTGAGCTCATTGATCCATTCTCATAAGTTTACATAGGTTGCATAGGTTAGGAGCTTGATTAGTTAAATCATTTGTTTACATATGCATGCTTAGACTAGGTTGTTTATTGCTTGACCATATGCTAGTCTTGTGATTGGCCCCACTTAGGCTTGGAAGCCGAAGTGTTCTTTCTTATTTAGTTTAATTTGTTAAATTGTGTAAGTAGGCGAAAAGAATTTCAAAAGGTCCTAATCACCCCCCCTTTTAGGACGTAGCCATAATTCTAGTTGCTCTTTAAGCTTCCGCACATACGAAGGTATCGTGTTAGACTACCGACGTACTTTCATTATTCTATATGATCTAAGGCTAATGATGATGACTAAGAGTTTTCCTATGTGGTCTAAGTCATCTAGAGATTTATGGTGTTTTGGTTTTAAGGGTTAAGATCACCAAGGCATCTCATTTACTTGTTCTTCTTTCTTGATGCTTCTGGTCCACTTAAATCTTTGATCTTCAGCTTGCCAAGGTTCAATTGACATTACAACACATGGACGCATGTGATTGATACATAAGGTGCACTAGTATGCCACAGAAAAGTGCACTAACAGGGATTAAATGACTACCATTGAAACCTTCCTAAGCTCGATTGTGAGATTGATTTTCCATCTAACACCTTCTATGGCCCCAAAAAGTTTTCAACAGTAGGTGTCTGATTCCCACTGTTTCCTATAGTGTGGCCCACTTGAGCTTTGAATCTACCTCACTTTTTCTATTACTCGATAAAATCATATGGAAAATTGAATGGATGTTGTGGATCTAACACATACATTAGGATGGAGCCTATGGAAGTTCCACATGCCAAACACTTTCGATTTTCTTCTCCTTGGACTGTGTGGCATCAAACAACAAGCAACAAAATTTCTTTACGTGTGAAATTTACATGGGTTCCACTGATATTTTTCTTAGATCCACACGTCCATACGCTTCTTTTCTAGATCATTCTAGGATATAAGAGCCCAAAAGCAAGTGGATTCAAATCTCAAGTATTCTACACCATAGGAAACAATATGAATTGACGCCTACCATAAAAAACTTCTTTGGGCCATAGAAGGTTCTGATCAAGTTTATATTCGTTTTTTCTCTTCATCCATATTTGTGTGACCTTACGAACAAGTTAGCTAGCAAATAAGCCTCACAGTTGGCCGTAAGAAGGTTGCAACCGCATTTCAATCATTCCCCATTGTTTTATGTGGTGTGGTACACTTGAGCTTTAGATGTGCCTCATTTTTTGTCTCATGCTTTAGAATGATCCGAAAAAATTGATGAAAAGTGTGGATCTAACATAAAACATGGTGAGGCCTAAATATATTTCACATGTTAAAAGTTGTGTTGTGGAGTGTGTAGTCTAATTAGGAGAGAGAAAATGGGCGTGCCTTGGGTGTTAGTGTGGTAGGCAATAACGTGTACCCACGAGAAGGGACGGTGCAGGAAATCCCTGTCCTTTGGCACAAACGATCCACACTCGACGGAAGAGCTTTCCACTCGGTTTCCCAGCTATACGATTGCCACACGCGTGAAGTTAACGTATACTTTGTAGATGCCGTGTCTCACAATTCGGGCGGATGAGATAATTGCATGGGCCAGCAATAATTCACAGAATTGTCTAACGATCACCACATTCTACATGCATGTGTGGGCCTGATTCTTTTAGGCAACGCATCTACTCTATCGTGATTGTCTGATGAGCGGCTCTAATCAGCTTAACAAAGATGAGAGCCCCTCATCAGGCTGTCACCACTTTTTATGCACCTTTCTTTCACAAATCAGCCCAGACGTGTACTAAGACGTGAGTGGTTGATAATGCGAGTTATGGTTACCATTTTGAGAGTGGCTCCAATCTCACCCGTGTAACCTGTCTCTACCTGTGCTTTGAGTGCACAAAGAAAGTGCACTCGCTGGAACAAATGCATGCATGGCAGAGATGATCTTCTATATGTTTCGTGACGTACCAGATAAGTTGACTGATTTTGCCCAAGGCATATATACAGTGCAGCCATCAATCTACCATTAGTAAATTCCACATGTATGACCATGTGGAGGCATGTACGGTGCACTAGTACTTATGAGAGATGGTTTGCATGTGAGTATTCCTCCATACGTATATGTGTGTGTGTGTGGAGGAATGCTCATCTGAGAAGTGCTCATATGCGTACTTCTCTCACAAAAACTCGTGAGCACTTTTTGATGGCTCATCGCACATGATGTGAGCCCAAAATTGGAGCAGTCCACGTTATGCAGCACCCCAAAAAAACCTCTAGGGCCCATCTTTCAACTTGTTCCAGAACTTTGGTGGGCCATGAAAGAAGGAAACAATTTCCTCCCTTGATTTGCCTCTTGCTTTCTACTGCGGCCCACCAGAGTTCTTGATCAGGTTGAAAGATAGGTCTTAGGAATTTTTGGGGTGCTACATCACATGGACGGCTCAGATTTTGGGCTCACATCATGTGCAATGGGCAATGAAAAAGTGCTCACCAGTTTCTCGTGAGAGAAGTGCCCATGTGAGCATATATATATATATATATATATATATATATATATATATATATATATATATATATATAGACACACACACACACACACACACACACCTACCATTGGAACCTTTTTAGGGCCACTATGATGTTTATTTGCTATCCAACCTATTGATAAGGTCACACAGACCTAAGTAATGGTAACACATAAATATCAGTTTGATCTATGACTTCTGCGGGCTCCAAAACGTTTTGGGTGATAGGCATTCAATCCCACAGTTTCCTGTGCTGTAGTCGACTTGATCCTTTGATCTCCCTCATTTTTTAGCTCATCGCCTAAAATGATTTTTCAAATGGAAGGGATGATGTGGATAAAACACATACATCACGGTGGGCCCCACAAAGCCCTTGATGGTACTATCCGCCTCTAACTACGTCTTGATGGGGGGTAATACCCAATCCGGCATCCGCCAGCTTCTTCTCTTAACCAGGAGCCCAAACAGTGTAGCCTTAGTGTAGGGCCAAACTTGATGTATGTATTCTATATGCACACCGTCCATCTATTTTTCTAGATCATTTTAAGGCATGAGCCCAAAAATGAAGAAGATCAAAATTTCAGGTGGACCATATTATAGGAAACAGTGGTGATTGAACACTCCACCATTAAAAACTTCCTAAGCCCACATTAAGGCTTTTGTAATTTTTATTCACCATCCAACCTGGTGATAAGGTCTAATAAACCTTGATGAAGGGATAAAACAAATGCTAGCATGACCTAAAACTTGTGTGCCCCATTAATGGTTAATCAACATTGTCATGTAACCACTTAAACCACATCTTGGTGGGCCCAATCAACGATCATGAAGGTTTTAATGGCCGGATAACCCCTCCCAACTGTTTTCTGTGGTGTGGCCCACCTAAGTCATTGATTAACCTGATTTTTTAGCCTGTGGACCATCAATGAATGTTGCATCTAACTGATGGAGTAGATGTCTGGCACACATCACGATGGGGCCCACACAGCTCGACCTCATGGAAAGTTCCCATGAGGTTGACCTCATAGTACCATTTCCCATATATATATATATATATATATATATATATATATATATATATATATATATATTAACCTTCACCCTGGTTGATATTTCTTTCTTGGCAAATTACTTCCCTCGTATTTTTCATTTCTTATTGGGTTTATGAATTATAGTTAACAAAAAGTTTGAGCAACAAGATACATTGGTAAGTTTCAGGATTACCTTATCACATGTGGCAAGTGAATTGTAAGATCGGTGGGTCTTGTCATCCAAAACCATAAAAATTTGAGGCCTTATTTTTTTTTCATACTGTCTGCGAAAAATTAAGTGGTCTAGAAAAGTAGCTAGCCATGTCTATTGAACTATACACACCCATGTGATTATTAGTGGTTGAAAAATTTTGATTATACTGAGTCTTTAAAGTCGTGAACAATGGTATGTATACATGAGGATGATACACACTGTATGCACATTCCACAAGGATTGGCTGACTGATCTATACTTAGGCTATAGTCATGAAGCCATGCTCAAAGCTCGACAACAAACCGCACTGATCGTTGAACATGGGCTAGGTTAGTTCAGTCGGTTGTCGGCTGGGCTATGTTCAAACAATGTTCGAACAAACATTCAAATAATATTGGGGCCCTGTTCGTATTCGGTTCAATCTGGTCCATCACATGTTCGAACATTTTCAGTTTGGACAATTTTTCTAGTTCGAATGATTTCAAACACTTTATTTTTTATCATGAGAATTTTTTTTTTTAGTATGTGTTCGCAAATTACAAATCACAAATCACAAGATTTTTAACTAACCAAATCACAAGTCATAACTTATGCGTACATCATAGATATACTTAATATTCACAAAGCACAATGTTCATAGCTAACCAACATAAGTAGTTAAGTACATAACCAGTGTTCTATATTTTAATTACGTTAACTTAAAATTCTCAATATCCTCCATACGAAGAGTTTTTGCTTGACACATAATCATGTCCATATCTGTAAGAATAGTTATCCCCTCCATCTGAACCATCACTTTCGTCATTGGATCCATCATTTGAACAATTTATTGTATGTTGGACTACTGGATACATGTTGGCCGAGCCCTAGCTACCTTCAACAACAAGTTTGTTTACCTCATCTGATGGTGAAGAAAACCTTCCTTCATGCTCCTGTATAGATGTAGCTAAGTTTATTAAGGCTTCTTTGTGAATCGATCTATACGGAGTTCGGATCATCTTGTAAAAGAAGCGAGACCCTTCACAATCTTGGATGGCCTTAAACTTTTCTTCGTTCTCGAGCTCATGCATGCTTCATCATCATGACACCGTGGAGTATAGTATTGATGTTTAAATGCCTCTTCTTTACTAAGTTTCAATTTAAGTTTAACTTGTTCTTCATCCATTTCTCTTAATATGACATTCTCCTCTTCCTCCTACTTACTAAATTTTTTAACTTGTTCTAATTCTGAATCTTCTTCAATAATAACTGGCCTATTAACATATCTTTTGTGGCTTATTGTCTTTGCTATAGTGGAGGGATTGGAAAAAAAATTAAATTGTTGGAGTCTAGGATCGCCAGGAATAAATGTTAAACTTCGTCAGATGCTTTGCTACACTTCGTTGCATCTCCTCCTCGACATGCTACATGTAGCTTTAGCCAATGGGTTCTATTTATATTTTTTTTCCACACTAGAGACACAGAATTTTGGTTGTGTCGAAATTAGGGGAGTGAACTTGGATTCCATAAACTTAAATGTCGAACAATGTGTCATTTAACAACATTTCTAGTTTAGCTCATTTATAAATATTTCATCAGGCCATATCAAGAAATAAATGGAACAAGAATAAACTTTAAACAAGTAAATAAAAACCTCTAGGTAGCTAAACCGTAATCCTAATCCAAAAACCTCAAATGTCTTAAAAATAGAAAATTTCCAAATTAAGAAAAAAACTCTAATCACTTCACATTCACAGATTAACAATATTAAATATTTAAACAGATAGAAGAGTAAGATAGAAGAGTACGTGGGTTTCAATCGGACCTTTAGAGCTGGATGAGCAGAGTATCAGACTGGAGCGCAGTGTAGAACCAAATGACGAGCAGGACTGAAGGACGTGCAAACTGCAGATTATAAAAGGACGAGCAGAATGATAGTCGGACGCATGGGCGAGTAGAGGGGCTTAGTGACAAGTCACGAGCAAGAAGGACGAGCATAGGGAAGATGAGCAAGAGGTTAGAGTTTCGATACTCATTGGATTTCGGAACTCGTAGTACTCTCGGAGGAGTAGATCCAGAGATTCAAGAGACGAGGTTAGGGTTTCGGTCATTAGACGTTGGACGAGCAAAGCCAGAGATTCAAAGGGAAGGGGGTTAGGGTTTCGGTCAGCGAACATTGGATAAGCAAAGCTAGAGATTCAAGGGGAAGAGGGATAAGGTTTCATTCACTCGACATCAGAGGAGCGGAGCCAGAGATTCAAGGAATCAAGGGGAAGGAGGTTACGATTTCGGTCGTTTGGAGGGTAGGGGGTTATGGCTGGGTTGTCGAGTGAAAAATGAGTGGGAGAGTAAAAGTTAAATTTTGAAATGTAAAAGTAAAAAAAAAAGGTATTTATATTATACTTCCGAACCGAACCGAATCGAATCGATTTGAATCAGACAAATTCGAACCGAGTTAACAAACCGAACCGAATCGAACAGTGGTCTATTCATGCTCGGTTCAAAATTATTTCGGACACAAAAAACCTAGTTCGATCCGATTCATTGCGCTTTTGAACCGGTTGTTCGGTTCTTTTTTTTCGATCCGAACCGAGTAAACTATTCAGTAATTTGTTATTCATGTCCAGCTCTAGCCATGCTTGAGATAAAGCAAGGTAGAGAAGTGTTTTTTAATGCATAATTATGTTGTGTTTCGCTATTCAATCAAATGCGAAGCCACACATGTTAAACAAAGCCAATATTTAGTCAAACATGTGCGATTAGGATGGTGTGGGTGTGCCGCGGTCATACTCAACTTGAGTTTGATTGAACGCATTATGACCCTAGGTGCTGAAATGGACCGATTAAGACAGAATCCGCCTTTCGAACCACCTATTATTGTAGGTGACTAGGCAATTTAGAAGGGGTGGGGATTAATCCTTTTGAATGAGAACCTTTTGCCTTACGTTATGGACTTCTCTTTCAAAAGTGATTGTAGGCCTTTTATTTCTCAATAATACAATAATAGATAGAAAACATTGAAACTAAAGGCTAATAATACCAATTTTATTGATTTATATTTAAAGATCGGTAAAATACATACATAAAATAAGCATAAAAATAAATAAAATAAATAAATACCTATGATCGCCTATAAGGTCCTGACATTTTACAACATGGTTGGACATAAGTGAACAAATATAAAGCTAGACTAAGATAGGCATTATTGCGATGTGTATGGAGATTGTGTTTGGTGTGGGCACCGAGCTCTTCATTGTATGCTCCTCATATATATCTCTTGGGAGGTGGCAAACCCTTCCTAGTTTCCTATCTTGTCCACAATCCTTGGTGATTATGGACAAAATTATTTCTTGAATTTCGCAACCTGGCAAAAGAGATCTTCAAACGTCAAGGTACAAAATTATTTTTAAATCTCCTTGCTAGCGTGGCTGCAGAGATCTGTGAATGTTCTAGGATTGATATCATTAGATGAAGATTCCTTATGGTATTCCTTGATTTCTTTCCATTTAAGGAAGAATCGACTTCTCAAATCTACATAGTCGTTGTGACAGCACTGATCTTCTATGGAAAGGTTTCCCATTTTGAGAGGATTGTATGAGATGGCCTTGCCAAGTTTATTTGGATTATGATAGGATCCCTATGTTGGCATGTCTTTGTAAACTTGTTGAATACATTGCTTCAATCATGCATGTGCCACTTGTATTAGGGCTATGTGTCATTTATCGCAATGTCTTATTTATGAACATGTGTAGGAAGTGCCTTTCATAATATGTGATAAAAGATATCCATGGTACATGAGTAGGATTTTGCCAATTGTTTAGTAGGTAGTGCAAACACATGGTAGCATCCTGTTGTTCCGCATAAATGCACCAGGATAGGTGTAAATAGGTTACAAAGACAAAATATGGATTGTTACAAGAAATGGAGCATAATATAATGAGGAATAGGACCGGAAATGATGGGTTTCTTGAGAAAAAAGAGCCATTGATAATCAGGAGTCGGATCGAGAGTTTGTATGGGTTTTTGAAGAGCTTTAAGGGCAGCGGATTAGGTGCATGCCTGGCCTCACCCAAGACAGTGCAGCCCACATTGATGTATGTATTTTATATTCACACCGGGCATGAACCCAAAATTGAAGAAGATCCAATTCTCAAGTGGACCATACCATAGGAAATAATTGTGATTGACCATTAACGAACAAGAAAGTTTTGGATCAAGTTGATTTTTTTTGTTTTTTTTGGATCTTCCTGTAGTTTTTTTTTTTTTTTTTAGGTTGGATGGCTAATAACCATTAGAGAAAGATTATAGTGGGCACTAGGATTTTTCTAACAGTGCGGCATTCAATTACCACTGTTTCCTATATATAGTATGGTACACGATTGGATTTTCTTGATTTTTTAGATCATGGTTACAATTATCTAAAAAAATAGATGGACTGCGTGGATAAAGAATAGATACATCAGGTGGGCCCCATGGTAAAGGCCACACTGTGAGTTGGGGCTTCAACTAATCCCTTCCCTTTCAGAGTCACACCGGTAAAACACGGGAGCCACTCATGAGAGTAGTAACCATTTCGCCGAAAGTAGATTGCATGTTGTGTTTACATGGTGAAGTTTTGTGGGCCACACCATGTTCATTTTGCAAGATCATTTTAGGAGATGAGCCCAAAAATAACACAAATCCAAACCTCAAATGGAACACACAACAGAAAGCAGTGGGGATGGAAGGTCTAACATTGAAAATATCTCAGGGCCACAAAAGTTTTGGATAAAGCTGATATTTGTGCATACCCTTTGTCCAGGTTTGTCTGACCTTGTGAACAGTTTGGATGGTAAACAAACATTATTCTGACCCCATGAAGATCTCAACAGCAGACTTCATTGTCCCCACAATTTCTTGTGCTGTGGTCTTAAGGTTTGGCTCTGCTTCATTTTTTTGGCATATGCCCTAAAAATGATCTTGCAAATTGAATGGACAGTGTGGATATAGCACACACATCATGGTCGGACCTACAGAACCTTTCCATGTCAACATAACATGGAGTGCGGCTCATATATGTTGAAGGCACACGAAAATTCAGTGCCATCGCTTGTCATTGGTCCACGCAATTTCCTCTAGCTCACAAAATAAGCTAAATTTCTCTCCCCTTCACATTATCTACTACACAACAAAACTTTTAACATGTGGAACTTTTTATTAGATCCACACCGTCCATCAATTTTTTCAGATAATTTTAGAGTGTGGGCACAAAAATGAGTTACATCTAAAGCTCAAGTGCGCCACACAACAGAAAGAAGTGAGGATTAAACAAACTACCATTGAATGGCAAATAAACATCATGAAACATCATGGTGGGCCCTACTAAGGTTTCAATGGTTGTCCCCACTTCTTTCCATGGTGTGGTCCACTTAATCTTTGGATCTGCCTCAAATTTGGCTCATTACCTAAAATGATCTGAAAATGGATGGTCAGTGTGGATATAATACACATCATGGTGGGGCTCACAGGGCTTTGCCGGTTCAACACAGTAACAACCTCGTGCTGTGTTCCACCCTGCGCAATCCTCAGGTTTCATATGTGTACATGAAAGTGAATGACTTATGGCCTCCATATTCTTCATTGGTTTGCCCATCTCAATATTACGTGGTTATGATTCTTTAAGGCAAGCATTTTCATTGTCAGGATTGACCTATGCGAGGCTTAATATCAAGTGTACCTATTATTCACGTATGATCTGAGTGCACAAGGTAAGGGTACTCAGCCTCAACGCACGAGTGCAATCAGCTGTGATCCACAGTGTCCTCCACTTGTAACTTACCTGATGATTGAATCACCTGATTTTTTAACCCATCAGAGAAGAACTTTCTCCTGGAACCGGTTCCTTTGAGAACTCATTTGCAATGATGTGTATATGCAATCTGGGCCATGCAAAACCTTCATCTGACTTGGAAGAAGGGTTGGGCAAAATATCACTCTTTTGTAACTCAGGTTTGCGCCTGTGAGAATTAAGGGTGAACACAAGTGGCAGCCCACACCCCACAAAATTACAAGATAGTGGGTCGTCAAATACGACTATACAGCTTATCAAAGGGAGGTCCGCTACGCCGAATGAATTTAATTTGGGGATATAAGTCATGTAAAAGTGGGCCATTGTTTAATCTAGTCAACTTAACTGACTAACCGGCAGCATGGGTCCGCTGTCCAGTTTGGACAGTGTGGTCGCCTAATTTGGGCCACAAAAGTTTTACATCCACTTCCGCTTTGTCATGCCTACCTGATTTTTGGATAGGACAAGTTTTGAGGTATGAATGGCTCTTTATCTCTTCACCGCCATTATTGACATTTGAAGTTGCTATTCTGCCCACTTGTAATGAAAATGTCACAAATAGTAGTGTTGAGGACAACATTTTTTACCTTATATATATATATATATATATATATATATATATATATATATATATAAGAAAAAGGTACTGTGCACTCAACCTTATGGGAAGTTCCCATGAGGTTGAGTTATGTGGGCCCCACTGTGATGTGTGATAGGCATCCACACCATCAGTCAGATGCACCATTCTGTGGTTGGTCATGAGCCTAAAACTCAAGTGAATCAATGACTTGGGTGGGCTAGACCATTGACAAGAGCTAAGAGTGGATATATGCTCATTGACACCTTTATGATCGTTTATAGGATCGACAGAGATGTAGTTGAAAAATCAAGCCCATCCATTGTGCGTGTCCAACTTAAATAATAGGTGACACCAAGTTTAAACGGTATCCAAAACTTAGGTGGGCCCAATCAAGTGCTTTTAGATGTTGTAACCATGATTTCACATTCTTTTAGTTGGTATCGCTCACTTGAGTTCCGCATACATCTGATTTTTGGGATATCCGATAACCAATAGGGGACCCATCAAATGTATGCCACCACAGTGGGGCCCACATGGCTCGACCTCATGGGAAGTTCCCATGAGGTCTATATATATATATATATATATATATATATATATATATATATATATATATATATATAAAAGTTGTTGATGGCAACATTTAGTATATGAGTAATAGGTAATGCAATGCATCGCCAAGTATCAGGTAAGGGTGATAAAATAATATGCAAATTACCTCAACAGTACGTCACTAACATGATGAGTAAGAAGCATTGTCTTTTACAATCCAGCTAAGCTCATATTGAGGTCCGGGGTTATGGATGTTTTGAATAGAGGGTTGGATGAAAAAGGGGCAATAGTGAATGCATACGGCCAATTAACCAAATGGTGATTGAGGTAGAAGCATGGTAGAATTGTTATCCACATAAAAGGAGCTGTAGTATTTAAGGCAGCCAGCATCTCTGTGACCAGTGGATCCACGAATCTGAAAATGCGGCCTGTGACAGCTGCGTCCACATCTTGGAGTCGCTGGAAGGTTTCAAGGATGGGTATCATTGTCCCCCTTTTTTCATGTGGTGTGGTCTACGTGAGCTTTTAATCTACTTATTTTTTGGTACATGCCCTAAAACGAGATGGAGAAAAGGATGGATGACATGGATACATCATGTTGGGCCCCACAGAACCTGCCACCAGAGATGCAGGACAGCCCTAAATATGATGCATGCTCATGAACACAATTAAATCAGCGGAATTAAACAGCAATAATAATAATAAAATCTAGCATTAATCATCATAAACTAAGAAAATCGTAAAGGAAACATGCAATGGAACGGGCCATCATCACAACCATGGAGTATGGAATTCAATTAATGCATAGGTTGGATCCGGTGAGGGATGGAACCTCCCAATCTTGCATGGCTATAACCCAATCAATTAAAGGAAATCTCTAATTCAGAAAATCAGGGGATTTTGAATTAGAGATTTGAAATTCTGAAACTTAGGGTTTGTAGGATCGAAATCAGAATTTGGGGATTGTGGGAATTGAACAAATAATTTAGAAGGGATAGATTTACCTGGAAGAAGGTTAGAGGGGCACAAGAAGCAATTAGAAGAAAGAGGGATCAAGGAAGAAGAGGAATCATCACTATGAGAGAGAGAAGAGGAAGGTGGCAACCAAAGGGTTTGCTTTTCATTAATAATCAACTAAATTCGAGTTTAGGGCTTAGTCTTCTTAAATAAACATTAAAAACAAGTAAAAAGACTAAACTACCCTCAAAGTTTAAGTAAAAACGCGCAAAATAACATAAGTGCGGGAAAGTTCGAGCGCTCGGTCGGGCGCCCGAGGTCCCGCCCGAAGTCGTCCGAAAACCTCCAGAGAGGTTCGGGCGATCAGCAGACTAAGTTCGAGCGCCCAATAGGGCGCTCGAAGGCTATGGTCGGGCACCCGAATTCTTCAGTTAGTTCGGCCTTTTCTCCTTTCATCCTTCACACGTGTCTTCCCTGAGTGGGGTCTTCTACGTGTTCAATCACATGTGAAGGGTCTTCAGCGGGTCTTTAGTTCCTTAATAGGCGCCTATTCACAAGGAAGATGCTTGTGGTGGGCGCTTTCTTCACTGATAGACTTTGAAGGTTAGATGTCCGCATCAACCAGGGTATCCTGAAATCCGCTACCATTTGGTACATGCCTTGCCGAACATGCCAGGCCAGTCAGACAATGAATTACAGATAGAATTGATGGACTCTCTTCATATTCTTCATGCCGGTGTGCCCATCTAGTTATTAGAGGGCCTGATTCCTTGAGGCAAGGAATCTACACCATCAGGATTACCTGATGATCAGCAGCTCCAATTGTAAGACTCCATTAGGTGGGCTACACATGATCATCGGTTTAGATCATGACCGTTGGATTATTTAGATTGAGCGATTCAGTGGGCCCCATTATAATTGTGATCATTGCAAATAGGTTTGGGGCGGGACACTTGAATTGTGTTCCCTATACGCAGTTATTATGCTAGATATGGAAACCTACGGTGTGGAGACCATAGAGGAGAGAAGTGTGATGGGTAAGCTTCTCTGGCCCTCTTTCCTATAAATATATGTCTTGGTCCCCTCACCAACACACAAGAGAAAACCCTAGTCCCCATTGAGAGGTTCTCCTAAAGGTGTAAGGTGTGGAAGACCAAGAGTTCTTCTCGGCAACATGGCAGCATCAGGAATGTCTTCCCAATCAGGTATGGCTTTAAGATTACAGTATGGAATCTCCATTATTCGATGCATAGATGATCTGATTATTCTGCGTTAAGTTTAAGTTTCACAGTTGGTATCAAAGCTTCCTATGCATTAATCTTGGAGATTCCAAAATTATAGATATACTGAAACTCCAGATCCGTCGAAATCCACCTCCGTCTCTGGCCATAAGGGTCATCTCCAAGACCTATTCTTGAATACGTTGTTTTGGACTATTGCTGCCAAACCAATGGCTATCGCAGCCATTGATTCCGGACTCAACATCATCCCAGCCATCATTAATAGTCAACGGAGATTGAGATAGGTATGGATTCCGGATGCCGTGATTAAGGACCGACAGCGCAGCACCCTCGATTGGGAGTCGGCAACCACGGATTTTGGGATCAGCCAACGATGGAATCAGAGATTCCTGAAGGATCTCCGCCCTTAATCCCCAGCGACATTCAGATTTAAAAAAAAAAAAAAAAAAACCTGTTGTCGGGAAACATCTGATATTTGATCTTGTCATCATCCCCACCAATCAGCCATGGTCGAATGGCATCAACCTTTGATTGATGGCGGAGGCCGTTGGTTACTCTGTTCAGTGCCACCCATTCAAGGTTGTTGGAAACCATACGGTTGGATTAGAACAACCATGGATTCCGACAGCCCTGATTTGAGATCCGACGGCCTTGATTTTAGATCCGACACCCATGGCCATGGATATAGAGGAGATGGCGAAGGCTGCCGTTAGAGTGGAGATGATTGATTTGCTGGCAGCGGCATCATCTCCTTCCTCATTCAGACATCAATGGCAGAATCCATCACATTGCTATAGCCATGACCGTTGTCTTCCTTATCATCCATCGTTTCAAGCGTTAGTGGCTGATGGTGCAGTGGGAGCATCAAGGCGGCACCGGCTGTTGCCGCCGCTGTGAAAACCTGCCGCCATGGTCGATCGCAGCCGTCGCCGAGACCCTGATCATGGCTGTTGCTGGAGCTGCCATTGATTCCGGCCGGCGGTGGCTGATGGCAAACGCAACAGTGGACGGCGGGCAGTGGTGACGGCGGCCAGGGTCTCCACCCTGAAACAGAGCAGGTTGGGTTTCTGTTTTTGGGGATGGGTTTCTTGTTGGGGCTGCTGTTTTGGGAAAACAGCTCATTGCTGTTGCGATTTTATGGGATTGGGCCACAAGCTAGGCCTTGGCCTAGTCCAGTGGACAGGGCCGAAAGGCACATTCCAGTAGGCTAGGTCCACCAGGCCCAGTCCAGCCGGACAGGCCCAATCAGCCCAGCCCAAGCCCAATTTCAGTGGCCTCTTTAATGCCCATTTTAGGCCCAACCTTGGGTAATGCCCGTTCATCTTTGAATCTTTTAGGTGGCCACTTTGGATATTATAGTCCATTGTCTATTGATGATAACTCAGGCCATTTAGTGGGCCTGGTTTTGAGTCAAATTCATTTTCAATTTTGGCGGCCCATTCGATGCTTATTCTAGGCCCAACTTAAGACAAGATGTTGTGTTCCTTTTTGGACATTATATGGCTTGCTTCATTTTTGGGCCTATTGTCCATGGAAGATATTAACCATTGATTTATATTCTTGAGTCATCTATTTAGTACAAGTAAAACATAAATTTATATTGATGGTTGGTGAGTTTCACTTGTTAGATGGACCAAGTAATTTAATATACATGGTTATACCTATTTAGCTTTGATTTGGCCTAAAATAGGGCCATTACCCATATGTTTAAAGCTGATATTCAGTTGTTGACCATTAAGAATATAATCTAAACATCACTTTAGAAGATGTTTTAGCCTATAAGCAGTCAACGTCAGCCATATTTTAGGTCGAATTAGAACTTTTGTAGTATGGTCTGTTGTGGGCAAGACCATTAAGCAATCCTTGAGTCTAGAAGTGGGATTGAAGCTTATTGTGATAGCCACCAAAGTGACCTTAATTGGTAATGATTTGTACTTCTAGACTTCTGTACTTGGAATTCAGCAACCCTCCATTATAGGATTGCATTCAGTTGCGTTCAAACCCAGACGAGCGGTGGTCAGAACAAAGAAGTATCATCGTTTGGCTAGGTGTGAGCTGGATGAAGTGATTGGTGATGGTGATATAGGTATGAGAGATTCATTTTCACCCAAAGGTGATGGATGTCTTAGATTTATTTCACTAGCATAGATCAACTTCATGTTCAGTAGAGCCTCCTGTATGTTATAATTTCGCCCAAAGGAGGAATTGTGATGATACGCTGGGCTCTTGCCAGATTTTGATGATTATGGCCCATCATCATTCTAGGTCATTTGATTGAAGGCCCAAAATCAATCAAATGAACATACATGCATGATATTTGTGGTTTATGTTTATGCATTATTATATGGGACTTGTTTATTAATTTGAGTTTTATGCTTTGAATGTCCATCTATGACTGTTTCCAATATTCCAACCCAATTCTATTCCATCCCTTTGCTTATTGGGTCTGTAAGACCCATACCCTTGTTGCCCTCCGTACGCTTAATTTCTGGTGCCGGTACGTCCCGGACGGATCAGATTAGCGAGCCTTGACCGCGACCCTATTTTAGTACCGCATCGGCCCAAGACCTATACCTCGGCGACCGCGTAGGCGCTGCGATTCCAACGCAGCACGGCACGCCCCATTGCGATACCCGGTGTGATAGTTATGATCGATTGCGTAATTCGAGGTGGGCCGCGCAACGTGCGTGTGTCGTGGGCCCCACTTGCACAAATTCCAAGATATGTCACATCAATCAAATCCATCACCATCATTCTCACCTACACCTATCCCATACCCCTACCCTACACACCCCATACCCCCATCCCTCTCTCTCCTCCCAAAGTCAACTATAGCCCATACCCCCCATCCCTCTCTCCCATGCACCATCATCACCACACCATCACCTCATGATTTCCTCTCTCTCTCTCCCCCCCCCCCCCCCCCCCCCATATAAGTCCATACGTAGGGGGAGAGAAGAGTTCATTTTGCAAAAGAGATTTGAGAGAGAGAGGAGAGAGAAAGAGAGAAAGAGATTTGAGAAAGGAGAGAGAAAGAGAGAGATTTGAGAGATTTAAGAGAAGTAGAGAGAGGTTAGAGAGATTGAGGGTGTAGATCCTTGCTTGGAGGGCCCCAACCATCATCCGGACCGTCCGGATCGTCCGATCATCAACTCGATTCAATCCAACCGTCCATTATTTGAGGTGAGTGCAAGGGGCATAAACCCCCTCCCATTTTCTTAAATTCTTTCATTTTATTTTTCCTCAGGCCCACCTTTTGATGGGCAACAAGATGGATGGACTGGATCACCCATGAATGGGACCCACCTTATTATAATAATAAATAAATAAATAAATAAATAAATAAAAGAAGAAGAGAAGGAATAGGGGGCCGCTGGACAGTCAGCGTCCAGGGGACGCTGCTGCCCAGCAACTCGTGGGCTACAGCCCCTTTTGGGCGTGGACAGGTCCCCACACGTGGGACCCACCTTGATGTATGTATTAGATCCACGCCGTCCAGCTGTTTCTCCACCCCATTTTATGGCAGGACGCCAAAAATGAAGAAGATCCAGATCTCAGGTGGACCACACCATTGAAAACAGTGGAGATGGTGAAGCCTACTGTCGAGGTTTCTTGGACCCACCGTGATGTTTGTGGACCACATCACCTGCCTAATATTGGGCTTGTTGGGTCCCTAATGATATGGGGAATCTAATGGACGGATCGGATCTTCACTAAGTGGGCCCCACATGAAATGATAGCAGGAAAACAAAAAAAAAGAAGAAAAAATATATATATATATATATATATATATATACATGTGCTGGACGTCCAGCGTCTGGACGTCCTGACGCTGGAACGTCCAGCGTCACTTGAACGCTGCAATGGGGTCCCCACTCGTGGGACCCACCTTGATGTTTGTGTTCCATCCACGCCGTCCATCGGTTTTCCCAGATCATTTTAGGGCCAGGGCCCAAAGATGAGCCCGATCCAAATCTTCAGTGGACCGCACCGCTTGAAACAGTGGGAACAATGATTCCTACTGTCAGAATCTTTTGGCCCACCTTAACGTTTCTAGATGGATTTGTATATCCAATATGGGGCTTGCTGGGTCCCCCATGAGATGGGGAACCTGATGAACGGAGTGGATCAGTCCCATGTGGACCCCACTTGATATAAGCATAGAAAAATAAAAAATAAATAAAAATAAAAGAAAGAGAAGAAGAAGAGTCAGGGTCGCTGACGCTGGGCGTACCAGCGTCCTTGCACGCTGGCTCGGCCAGCTGGTGGCCCACTCGTGGGCCCCACCATGATGTATGTGTTGTATCCACACCGTCCATCCAGTTGGGGAGATCATTTTAGGGCACGACCCCAAGAATGAGCCAGATCCAAGTCTCGAGGGGGCCCCACCATAGAAAACAGTAGGGACAGTGCCCCACCGTTGAAACCTTCTTATGGGCCACCGTGATGTTTATTTGAGATCCAACCTGTTCGTAAGTTCACACAGACATGGAGGGAGGAAAAACAAAAAGATCAGCTTGACCGAGAACTTCTGTGGGCCCCACTTAGTGAGAGCACAATATATAAAAAAAAAAAAAAAAAAAGAAAGGAAAGAAAGTGAGCTGGGCAGACAGCGTCCAGGGGACGCTGCTGCCCAGCAGCTTGTGGTGACACCCAATGGGCCCCATTCGTTGAGCCCACCTAGAATGTATGGGCCTTACCTATTCTGTCCATATGTTTTTCCAATTCATTTTAGTGGCTGGGCCCAAAAGTTAAGCATATCCAAATGTCAAGTGGGCCATGCCACGGGAAACAGTGGGAATATGAATTCCACCTGTTAAAACCTTCCCAAGCCCTACAGTTATGTTTATTTAACAACCAACCTGTTCATAAGATCACCTGGATATGGGTGAAGGGAGATCATGAATATCAGCTTTATCCATAACTTCTATGACCCAGGTGGGCCCCACGCTCGTATAGCAGGTGACCCACCCTATGGGTCCTACATGATGTATGTGTCTGATCCAGGCTGTCCTTTCTTGGGCCTACCTATGATCTATATGTTTTATCCATGCAGTATACTATTTTTGTCTACCTGTTTGTATGTGCAGGCCCAAGTATGGGGCCGATGTGGCCTCAAGTGGGTTATGCCGTGAAGACCTTTACATTTCCAATGGGGCCCACAGTTCGGGTCCCACTCTCTGTATATATATTGGGCCATTCAAGGCCAACAGTACATGATATGTCTGGTAATATGCTAGTATACTTAGCTGGATAGGTCACACTGATAATATGCTTAGTGTAATGAATATCATACCCATTCATTTATACATATGTATCATATGTATGCCTGACTGTGGACGATGTCGATCATAGCATATGCCTTACAGCTTGAGATACTTAGGGGACCCGTATGAGATAGGGTCACCCTACATGATCGCGCGGTATGCGCAGGTTTGGTGCATGGCTTTAATAGTGTGACTCATGCATCTCGCATTATACATGTCATGATCAGATTCTCACCCCAGCGGCATCGGGGTTTTGACCACCACAGTCACATCGTGGATGGTAGGAATGGACACCGGAAATATGTTCTAGCACTTGGGCGCCAAAGATGTCCTTGGGTGAAAGTCCCTAAACCCTGTGGTACCAGTAGGATGCTCCAATGTCTAGACCGAGTGGATGTATGAGCGCATGAGGGCCAAATACCAGTAGGCCGCGTCTCCCACTGTGTCGGGGTCGGTTGGAAGGGGGTGTGACCTTACCCGCCCGGGGTGCAGAGGGCTATATACTAGGTTGAGTTTGACCAGCTCGTGAATGGGTTCGCTATCGACGAGCCGGGTGAATTTTCTTATATGTCATTGACGAGGCGGATAGTGAGGTCTCTTCCACTCGCTTGGTTATGCGCGCGATGGGCGGCAACCAATGTCTGGAGTGTACTAGACCCCGGTGATGTCCCAGTTGTAAACCGTATGATATATGACAGTTGAGGATTGACATGCGCACATGGCATCATTAGCATATGACACTCGGCCATATAGGCCCATTGCATTGCATAGCCTCGAGATGGCTAATGACATTCATAGACTTGGTAGTGTAGCCTGCCATCATTTCCGCTTACTCTGATATCTGTATACCTGTCATATGCATTGCGCACACACCACGCACTCTCTAAGCTTCATAGTAAGCTTATGCACGTTGTTTACGTGCAGGTCATACTATAGCACGACAGCAGTGAGACAGGGGCGCGCATTTGATTTTTCAGCTTTCAGTTATACCTTGTATTTCCTTTTTCTACAGCATTGTACTCAAAAGATTATCTTAGTGGATATGTGATGTGATGCTTTTTGGTTTGGTATACTTATGTTTATGCTCATCTATTAAAAAAAAATTTACCTTGAAAATCCTCCTTGTGGGATCCCAGGATCGGAACCTGGCGTATGGGAGCTAGGGGCCGAGAATGGGGTACTACGGAGGCTGTTGGCACCGGATTCGGCGGCCGGGAATTTAGTGAGCCTGGTCCCCGAGTTTGGGGCGTGACAGAAGTTGGTATCAGAGCATAACTTGGGGATACCTGTCCACAACATTACATATCTACTAATAACCTTTAATTACCTGCCTTGTACTATATGATTGCTAGGACCCCAATCTTACTCACCTGCTTTGAACTTAGTTTAAACTAGGACTCCCCTATTGTATGCCTAGAAAATTTTGATTGACGTGTGGGCACTCATGAGTAACCCGATGCTAAGAGGATCCTGCCTTTTTGTAGGACATGGCACCCAAGAGAGCCGTTGGTAGGCAATCGTCTAGTGCGGGTACGTCCCAGACTGCCCCAGCTCCAGGCATGACTGCTGGTCAGTTCCAGCAGATGTTGCGTGCCATGACCTCCTTGGTAGAGCGCCAAGAGAGGAGGTCAGCCGATTCACCTGCCACATCCGAGCAGGATCGCGCCCGCTCCTTACTTAGGGATTTCAGGCAGATGGATCCCCAGCGTTTCTCGGGCGAGCCGAACCCGGAGGCGGCAGAGAGATGGAAGTCTGAAGTAGAAAAGATCTTTACCATTATGCGATGCACGACTGTGCAGCGAGTTCCTCTCGCTGTCTTCCTTCTTCAGGGAGAGGCCGAGCATTGGTGGTCATCGATTACCCGCACAGTAGAGGCAGATTTCGAGTGGACCTGGGAGGATTTTGTAGACCGGTTTGACCGGAAGTTCTTCCCTGAGCATGTCCGTCAGCAGAGAGCGTTAGAGTTCGAGACGCTAGTCCAGGGAGAGATGACCGTATCACAGTACGAGGCCCGATTCGTTGAGCTGTCTCGATTCGCGACGTATCTTGTGGATGATGCGAGGCGAAAGGCCCGTCGGTTCGAGGGCGGTTTGCGCCTTGGCCTTAGGGGCCGTGTCGCAGGACACAAGCTCCCTACATTTGAGGAGGTGGTGGAGCGGGCCCAAATTTATGAGGCAGAGTGGGCCGACGCGCAGCGGATCCGCAGTCAAGGCGGAGATCGAAAGGGGAAGAGAAAGGCACCCTCTGGCAACTTCCGACAGCAGCGACTTCGACCACCGCAGAGGCATGTAGCTCGTCCACCCTTCCGAGCACCAGCAGCACTAGTGGCACCCGTAGCACCCCCAGCACCACCGCAGCAGCAGATTATAGGCCATTGTTATGGGTGCGAAGAGATGGGACATCGTCATAGGGAGTGCCCCCATTCACACCGACAGCAGCGTCAGCAGTATCAGCCGCCGAGACCCCATCAGCAGCATCAGCGACAGCAGTACCCACCGCCGAGAGCTCCTTCGCAGCAGAGGCAGCAGCAGAGGACGCATCAGCAGCAGCAACGACCACAGAGGGGACAGGCACCTCCCCAGCAGGCTCAGGGCCGGTTCTATGCAGCCCAGCAGGACCCTCAGGCACCAGGAGGAGTCGTAGAGGGTACACTCCTTGTCTCTGCATGCATAGCACATGTTCTATTTGATTCTGGCGCATCACATTCATTCATATCCGAGGATTTCTGTCGATCGATTGGTTTGCCGTTAGAATCCGTGCGCGAGGGTTTGTCAGTGTCGACACCCTTAGGGAAGACCGCAGTATTAAGTTTGATTTGTTCGTCTTGCCCCGTCTTGGTAGGAGAGACCTTTTTGCCTGCTGACTTGTTTGTTTTGCCGATGTCCGAGTTTGATGTTATCTTGGGCATGGATTGGTTGTCCGAGTATCATGCCATCATAGACTGTTTCGCGAGAACGGTTACCTTCCTTATACCCGGCATGCCGCAATTTCAATTTGTTGCTGAACCCAGAGGAGAGCAATTATCAGCACTGATGGCTTGTGCAATTGAGGAGCCGGTTGCTTTGAGCATCGACCACTTGCCGGTCGTTTGTGACTTTTCAGATGTGTTTCAGGAGATTCCGGGGTTGCCGCCTCGTCGGCATACCGAGTTCCAGATTGACCTTGTACCCGGTACCGCGCCTATCTCAAAGGCCCCGTATCGTATGGCACCGTTGGAGCTGCGAGAACTGCAAAAGCAGTTGGACGAGTTGCATGAACTAGGCTTCATTCGTCCGAGCAGCTCACCGTGGGGAGCGCCGGTACTCTTTGTGAAGAAGAAGGATGGCTCGTTGAGGCTCTGTGTGGATTACCGCGAGCTCAACAAGGTCACGATCAAGAACAAGTACCCACTTCCGAGGATTGACGATTTGTTTGATCAGCTGCGGGAGGCGAAGTTCTTTTCAAAGATAGATCTACGGTCCGGTTATCATCAAGTTCGTGTCCGGGAGGAGGATATCCCGAAGACAGCATTTAGGACGCGCTATGGTCATTTTGAGTTCCAGGTCATGTCCTTTGGACTGACCAATGCGCCCGCAGTGTTCATGCAGTTGATGAATGAGGTCTTCCGTCCGTATCTTGACCAGTTTGTTGTAGTGTTCATTGACGACATTCTGATCTATTCAAGGACCCGAGAGGAGCATGAGCAGCATTTAGAAATCACTCTGCAGACTCTCCGTGCACACCAGCTCTATGCGAAGTTGGAGAAGTGCGAGTTTTGGCAGGAGGAGGTGAAGTTCCTTGGTCATGTCGTGACGAGGCAAGGAGTAGCAGTGGACCCAACTAAGGTTGATGCCGTGCGTCAGTGGTGCCAGCCCACGAACGCGTCTGAGGTTCGAAGTTTTCTGGGGCTAGCAGGTTATTACCGTCGTTTCATTGAGGGCTTCTCTCGTATTGCTGCCCCATTAACCAGATTGACTAGAAAGGGTGCTGAGTTTGTATGGAGTGACGCATGTGAGCGGGCATTCGTGGAGCTAAAGGATCGTCTTACGTCGGCGCCAGTCCTTACTCTTCCTTCTGGGAGTGATGGATTCGTGATTTTTACGGATGCCTCGCGTATTGGCTTAGGTGCTGTCCTGATGCAGCATGGCAAAGTAGTAGCGTATGCGTCTCGCCAGCTCAAGGTCCATGAGCAGAACTACCCCACGCATGATCTGGAGCTAGCAGCAGTAGTCTTCGCACTGAAGGTGTGGAGGCACTATCTTTATGGGGTCAGGTTCGAGCTCTTTTCTGACCACAAGAGCTTGAAGTACCTCTTCTCGCAGTCCGAGTTGAATATGAGGCAGAGACGTTGGATGGAGCTCCTGAAGGATTATGATTTTGATCTTCAGTACCACCCTGGCAAGGCCAATGTGGTGGCTGATGCCCTTAGCCGTCAGCCACGAGGCCTGGTGGCATATATGATGGTCCAGGAGTGGAGGATGCTCGAGGAGGTTGCCGAGTATGATTTTGAGCTGAGCCTGCAGTCTCCTATCGCGCAGTTATCGAGCTTGTCGATTCAACCCTCTCTTGTTTCTAGGGTGATCGAGGCTCAACAGTCAGATCAGACGTTGAAGGATTATTGGGAAGAGGCCGCGTCAGAGGGTCAGGCTGATTGGCAGATTGGGTCAGATGGTGGACTTCGTTTCAGGGGTCGGTTGTGTGTTCCAGATATTCCTCAGTTGCGCAGAGACCTTATGGATGAGGCACACCGATCGAGGTTCACGATTCACCCAGGCTCTACCAAGATGTATCGTGATATGAGGAGGCAGTACTTTTGGGCCGGTATGAAGCGTCAGATTGCCAGTTTTGTGGCTGAGTGTGACACTTGCCAGCGTGTCAAGGCCGATCATCGCAAACCTCCAGGTCCCCTGCAGCCGTTGAGTGTCCCATTGTGGAAATGGGAGCACGTGACCACAGACTTCATTATGGGCTTGCCGAGGACTGATCGCGGTCACGATGCCATCTGGGTTGTCGTTGATCGTTTGACGAAGTCGGCACATTTTCTTGCGATACGTGCGACCTGGTCATTGGACAGACTTGCAGAATTGTTTATCGAGGAGATTGTGAGGCTGCACGGAGTCCCAGTCTCGATCGTTTCTGACCGAGATCCGAGATTTACGTCGCGGTTCTGGAGGAGTTTTCAGAAGGCGATGGGGCCTGCCTTGAAGTTCAGCACCGCATATCATCCTCAGACTGATGGTCAGACCGAGAGGGTCAACCAGATCCTTGAGGACATGCTTCGAGCTTGCGTGTTGGATTTCTCAGGTAGTTGGGATAAACACCTGCGTTTGGCTGAGTTTGCATATAATAACAGCTACCAGGCGACTATCGGTATGGCTCCTTTTGAGGCGTTGTATGGTAGACCTTGTAGGTCTCCTAGTTGTTGGGCCGAGGTTGGAGAGCATCGTCTCCTAGGTCCCGAGCTTGTGCAGAGGACATCAGAGGCTATCGATATCATCAGGCAAAGGATGCGCACAGCTCAGAGTCGACAGAAGAGTTTTGCAGACCGTCGACGTCGTCCCCTAGAGTTTTCCATTGGGGATCGTGTGTATCTCAGGGTCTCACCCATGAAGGGCGTGGTTCGTTTTGGAGCTAAGGGGAAGCTTGCCCCGAGATTCATTGGACCCTTCGAGATCATTGGGCGCGTTGGCGCCGTGGCCTATCAGCTTGCCTTGCCACTTCAGTTGTCTGGCGTCCACAATGTTTTTCATGTTTCCATGTTGCGGAAGTGTGAGTCAGACGTGGTTCCTGTGATAGATTGGCAGCCGTTGGAGGTTCGTGAGGATGCTTCTTACATTGAGCAGCCGGTTCGTATCCTTGACCGGAAGGAGCAGGTCCTCCGGACCAAGGTCATTCCTTTAGTGAAGGTCCAGTGGAGTCATCATAGCACAGATGAGGCGTCGTGGGAGCGAGAGGCAGAGATTCGCGAGTCTTATCCTCATCTTTTTTATGATTGATTGTATCTATACGATTGCTTTTCGATTTGATATGCATATATAGTGGTGCGATTTTTTTATGATCTTCGGCTAGTTTAGGTTTGTATTGCAAATTTCGAGGACGAAATTTTTTTTTAGGAGGGGAGAGTTGTAAGACCCATACCCTTGTTGCCCTCCGTACGCTTAATTTCTGGTGCCGGTACGTCCCAGACGGATCAGATTAGCGAGCCTTGACCGCGACCCTATTTTAGTACCGCATCGGCCCAAGACCTATACCTCGGCGACCGCGTAGGCGCTGCGATTCCAACGCCGCGCGGCACGCCCCATTGCGATACCTGGTGTGATAGTTATGATCGATTGCGTAATTCGAGGTGGGCCGCGCAACGTGCGTGTGTCGTGGGCCCCACTTGCACAAATTCCAAGATATGTCACATCAATCAAATCTATCACCATCATTCTTACCTACACCTATCCCATACCCCTACCCTACACACCCCATACCCCCATCCCTCTCTCTCCTCCCAAAGTCAACTATAGCCCATACCCCCCATCCCTCTCTCCCATGCACCATCATCACCACACCATCACCTCATGATTTCCTCTCTCTCTCCCCCCCCCCCCCCCCATACAAGTCCATACGTAGGGGGAGAGAAGAGTTCATTTTGCAAAAGAGATTTGAGAGAGAGGAGAGAGAAAGAGAGAAAGAGATTTGAGAAAGGAGAGAGAAAGAGAGAGATTTGAGAGATTTAAGAGAAGTAGAGAGAGGTTAGAGAGATTGAGGGTGTAGATCCTTGCTTGGAGGGCCCCAACCATCATCCGGACCGTCCGGATCGTCCGATCATCAACTCGATTCAATCCAACCGTCCATTATTTGAGGTGAGTGCAAGGGGCATAAACCCCCTCCCATTTTCTTAAATTCTTTCATTTTATTTTTCCTCGGGCCCACCTTTTGATGGGCAACAAGATGGATGGACTGGATCACCCATGAATGGGACCCACCTTATTATAATAATAAATAAATAAATAAATAAATAAATAAAAGAAGAAGAGAAGGAATAGGGGGCCGCTGGACAGTCAGCGTCAAGGGGACGCTGCTGCCCAGCAGCTCGTGGGCTACAGCCCCTTTTGGGCGTGGACAGGTCCCCACACGTGGGACCCACCTTGATGTATGTATTAGATCCACGCCGTCCAGCTGTTTCTCCACCCCATTTTATGGCAGGACGCCAAAAATGAAGAAGATCCAGATCTCAGGTGGACCACACCATTGAAAACAGTGGAGATGGTGAAGCCTACTGTCGAGGTTTCTTGGACCCACCGTGATGTTTGTGGACCACATCACCTGCCCAATATTGGGCTTGTTGGGTCCCTAATGATATGGGGAATCTAATGGACGGATCGGATCTTCACTAAGTGGGCCCCACATGAAATGATAGCAGGAAAACAAAAAAAAAGAAGAAAAAAAAAATATATATATATATATATATATATATATATATATATATATATATACATGTGCTGGACGTCCAGCGTCTGGACGTCCTGACGCTGGAACGTCCAGCGTCACTTGAACGCTGCAATGGGGTCCCCACTCGTGGGACCCACCTTGATGTTTGTGTTCCATCCACGCCGTCCATCGGTTTTCCCAGATCATTTTAGGGCCAGGGCCCAAAGATGAGCCCGATCCAAATCTTCAGTGGACCGCACCGCTTGAAACAGTGGGAACAATGATTCCTACTGTCAGAATCTTTTGGCCCACCTTAACGTTTCTAGATGGATTTGTATATCCAATATGGGGCTTGCTGGGTCCCCCATGAGATGGGGAACCTGATGAACGGAGTGGATCAGTCCCATGTGGACCCCACTTGATATAAGCATAGAAAAATAAAAAAAAATAAAAATAAAAGAAAGAGAAGAAGAAGAGTCAGGGTCGCTGACGCTGGGCGTACCAGCGTCCTTGCACGCTGGCTCGGCCAGCTGGTGGCCCACTCGTGGGACCCCACCATGATGTATGTGTTGTATCCACACCGTCCATCCAATTGGGGAGGTCATTTTAGGGCACGACCCCAAGAATGAGCCAGATCCAAGTCTCGAGGGGGCCCCACCACAGAAAACAGTAGGGACAGTGCCCCACCGTTGAAACCTTCTTATGGGCCACCGTGATGTTTATTTGAGATCCAACCTGTTCGTAAGTTCACATAGACATGGAGGGAGGAAAAACAAAAAGATCAGCTTGACCGAGAACTTCTGTGGGCCCCACTTAGTGAGAGCACAATATATATAAAAAAAAAAAAAAAAAAAAAAGAAAGGAAAGAAAGTGAGCTGGGCAGACAGCGTCCAGGGGACGCTGCTGCCCAGCAGCTTGTGGTGACACCCAATGGGCCCCATTCGTTGAGCCCACCTAGAATGTATGGGCCTTACCTATTCTGTCCATATGTTTTTCCAATTCATTTTAGTGGCTGGGCCCAAAAGTTAAGCATATCCAAATGTCAAGTGGGCCATGCCACGGGAAACAGTGGGAATATGAATTCCACCGTTAAAACCTTCCCAAGCCCTACAGTTATGTTTATTTAACAACCAACCTGTTCATAAGATCACCTGGATATGGGTGAAGGGAGATCATGAATATCAGCTTTATCCATAACTTCTATGACCCAGGTGGGCCCCACGCTCGTATAGCAGGTGACCCACCCTATGGGTCCTACATGATGTATGTGTCTGATCCAGGCCGTCCTTTCTTGGGCCTACCTATGATCTATATGTTTTATCCATGCAGTATACTATTTTTGTCTGCCTGTTTTGTATGTGCAGGCCCAAGTATGGGGCCAATGTGGCCTCAAGTGGGTTATGCCGTGAAGACCTTTACATTTCCAATGGGGCCCACAGTTCGGGTCCCACTCTCTGTATATATATTGGGCCATTCAAGGCCAACAGTACATGATATGTCTGGTAATATGCTAGTATACTTAGCTGGATAGGTCACACTGATAATATGCTTAGTGTAATGAATATCATACCCATTCATTTGTACATACGCATCATATGTATGCCTGACTGTGGACGATGTCGATCATAGCATATGCCTTACAGCTTGAGATACTTAGGGGACCCGTATGAGATAGGGTCACCCTACATGATTGCGCGGTATGCGCAGGTTTGGTGCATGGCTTTAATAGTGTGACTCATGCATCTCGCATTATACATGTCATGATCAGATTCTCACCCCAGCGGCATCGGGGTTTTGACCACCACAGTCACATCGTGGATGGTAGGAATGGACACCGGAAATATGTTCTAGCACTTGGGCGCCAAAGATGTCCTTGGGTGAAAGTCCCTAAACCCTGTGGTACCAGTAGGATGCTCCAATGTCTAGACCGAGTGGATGTATGAGCGTATGAGGGCCAAATACCAGTAGGCCGCGTCTCCCACTGTGTCGGGGTCGGTTGGAAGGGGGTGTGACCTTACCCGCCCGGGGTGCAGAGGGCTATATACTAGGTTGAGTTTGACCAGCTCGTGAATGGGTTCGCTATCGACGAGCCGGGTGAATTTTCTTATATGTCATTGACGAGGCGGATAGTGAGGTCTCTTCCACTCGCTTGGTTATGCGCGCGATGGGCGGCAACCAATGTCTGGAGTGTACTAGACCCCGGTGATGTCCCAGTTGTAAACCGTATGATATATGACAGTTGAGGATTGACATGCGCACATGGCATCATTAGCATATGACACTCGGCCATATAGGCCCATTGCATTGCATAGCCTCGAGATGGCTAATGACATTCATAGACTTGGTAGTGTAGCCTGCCATCATTTCCGCTTACTCTGATATCTGTATACCTGTCATATGCATTGCGCACACACCACGCACTCTCTAAGCTTCATAGTAAGCTTATGCACGTTGTTTACGTGCAGGTCATACTATAGCACGACAGCAGTGAGACAGGGGCGCGCATTTGATTTTTCAGCTTTCAGTTATACCTTGTATTTCCTTTTTCTACAGCATTGTACTCAAAAGATTATCTTAGTGGATATGTGATGTGATGCTTTTTGGTTTGGTATACTTATGTTTATGCTCATCTATTAAAAAAAAAATTTACCTTGAAAATCCTCCTTGTGGGATCCCAGGATCGGAACCTGGCGTATGGGAGCTAGGGGCCGAGAATGGGGTACTACGGAGGCTGTTGGCACCGAATTCGGCGGCCGGAAATTTAGTGAGCCTGGTCCCCGAGTTTGGGGCGTGACAGGGTCCAACTATTCCAAATGAAAGTTGTCCGTTGAAATAGTCCTAGGTTGCATGGACTTGGACCTGGCCCTGGAGGAATTAGAGCCTCCCATTCCAACTGACTCTAGTAAGGAATCAGCAAAGGCTCACTACAAGGCCTGGACCAAGTCAAATAAGATGTGTCTCAAGATCATAAAGAACTTGATTTCTGAGACTATGCAGGGTGTCATGCCCGACACTGAGAAAGCTAAAGATTTCTTGACTGAAATAGAAAAACGATTTTAGAAATCAGATAAAGCTGAGTTGAGTTCACTTTTACATAAACTGACTCAAGCCACCTATAACGGTCAAGGAAATATCAGGGAGTACATTGGTGGATTGTCTGATGTGGCGGCTAAAATTCGCGCATTAGACCTTAAGATTGAGGATGAACTCCTAATTTTCTTGGTTCTGAACTCCCTCCCTCCATAGTTCAGTGAATTCCAAATCAACTATAATATTCAAAAGGAAAAGTGAACATTGAACGGAGGAAGAGAGACTCAGAAGGTCAAGCAAGACACAAAGTGCGCACCTAATGACATCTGGTCAAGGACGAAAAGGAAATAAGAAAAGAAAGCACACTTCAGGTAAAAGTTCTACGAGTCCTGTGGGTGGCAATCAGCCTAAGTCTGGAAAGACATTTAAGAAGAAAAGGAAGGGTCCTAATGATGGTTGCTTCTTCTGCAATAAGCCTGGTCATCAGAAGAAGGATTGTGAAGGATTTAAAGCATGGCTCGTTTCTAAGGGTAAAGACCATATTTTAGTCTGTTTTGAATCAAATTTAGCTGATATGTCAACAGACTTCTGGTGGATAGATTCTGGTGCAACTATTCACATTTGTAATTCCATGCAGGATATGCTCCAAAGCCAGACGCCAACTGATATAGAGAGATCAGTCTATATGGGGAACGACATTAGAGTAAACGTGGAAGCTATTGGAGTCTGTAGGCTTAGGTTATCGTCAGGACACTTTCTTAATCTAGTAGATACTGTTTGTGTGCCTTCTATAAGGCACAATTTGGTTTTCATTTCTCGTTTGGACAAATTTGGTTATGAGTTTAAATTTGTAAATGAAAAATCAACTATTTGCTATGATTTGGTTGTGATTGGTTCTGGCACTTTAGTTAATAACCTTTATCAACTAGATTTGGATGTTTCACATGTATACAGTATTAACTCCTCACATGGAAACACTAAAGGCGTCAAACGAAGTTTAGATTGTGAGAATTTCTCCATGCTATGGAAGGTGATTAGGCCACATCTCTCGTGTGAGATTGGAAAGGCTTGTGCGTGAAGAAATTCTTCACTCCCTGGACTTCTCAGACTTTGGGGTCTGTATTGATTGCATTAATGGTAAACAGACTAGAATAAAGAAAAAACGGGTGCCACTAGGAGCGTAGGACTCTTAGAAGTGATTCATACAGACATCTGCGGACCGTTCCCTGCAAGCATCCTAGAATGGACAGAAGTATTTTATCACTTTCATAGATGACTACTCTCGTTATGGGTACTTATACCTTATTAACGAAAAATCAAACGCCCTAGATACATTTAAGATCTATAAGGCTGAAGTCGAGAATCAACTCGGCAGGAAGATCAAAGTCGTTAGATCCGACCATGGTGGTGAGTACTACGGAAGGTATGGCGAATCTAGGCGTAATCCAGGTCTATTCGCTAGATACTTACAAGATTGTGGCATCGTAGCCCAGTACACCATGCCTAATACTCCAGAGCAGAATGGTGTAGTAGAAAGGCATAATCGCACCCTAAAGGACATGGTGCGATCTATGATTAGTAATTCTACGTTCCCAGAATCTTTGTGGGGCGATGCATTGAAAACGGCTATGCATATCCTTAATAGGGTCCTTAGTAAGGCTGTAATGAAAACTCCATATGAATTGTGGACAGGGCGAAAGCCTAGTCTACGATATTTTCATGTATGGGGTTGTCCTGCAGAAGCCAAACCATATAACCTGCATGAAGGAAAACTTGACCCTAGAACTGTTAGTTGCTTCTTTATTGGATACCTAGAAAGATCAAAAGGATTCAGATTTTATTGTCCATCATATTCTATGAGAGTCATTAAGACTGCAAATGCTAGGTTTATTGAAAACACTGAAGATAGTGGGAGCACAAATTTAAGAGATATTGTATTTGAGGAAGAACAGATTGTGATTCCCACCACAATCATTCAGAGTAGCATGGTTGTCCGTCCAGCAGTGGACCCTGAGATCCCTATGAATGACCATGTAGAACCTCAAATACAACCCACTGATGAGGAAATGGAAAACCCAATTCAGAATAATGTGCCATTAAGACGATCTCATACAGAGAGAAGATCTGCAATACCAGACGATTACGTCGTCTATTTGCAGGAGCATAAGTTTGACATTGGGGTTGAAAAGGATCCTGTATCCCTTTCACAGGTCGAACAAAGTGCGAATTCTTCTCATTGGTTCGATGCCATGAAGGATGAATTGAAATCCATGAAGGACAACAAAGTTTGGGACCTTGTTGAATTGCCTGAAGAGATTAGGCCGATTGGTTACAAATGGGTATTTAAAACCAAATGGGACTCTAAGGGCAATATTGAAAGGTATAAAGCCAGGATAGTTGCAAAGGGTTTCACTCAGCGTGAGGGCATTGACTTTAAGAAGACTTTCTCACCTGTATTCAAGAAAGACTCCTTTAGGATCATTATGGCTCTTGTGGCTCATATGGATTTGGAGCTACGTCAAATGGATGTGAAAACTGCATTTCTCAATGGAGATCTAATGGAGAACGTATATATGTTGCAGCCAGAAAGTTTTAAAGCCAAAGGCTCAGAACATCTGGTCTGTAAACTTAAGAAGTCCATTTATGGGTTGAAATAGGCATCACGATAGTGGTACCTAAAGTTTCATGAAGTTGTTTCCTCATATGGTTTCATTGAAAACACTGCAGATGAGTGCATATATGTGAAAATCAGTGGGAGTAAGTTTATCATTTTGGTCTTGTATGTTGACGACATTTTATTGGCCAGTAGTGATATTGGATTGTTGCGTGAGACTAAGAAATTTCTATCTCAAAATTTTGAGATGAAAGATCTTGGTGATGCCTCCTTTGTCATTGGCATTCAGATTAGCCGGGACAGATCATGTGGATTACTTGGCCTGTCGCAGAGGGCCTATATTGATAGGGTTCTCGAAAGGTTTAGCATGCAAGGTTGTGCTCCTGGCCAAGCACCTATTGTAAAAGGTGACAAGTTTTGTCAATTTTAGTGTCCTAAGAATGACCTAGAAAAGGACAAGATGAAAGCTATTCCATACACGTCAGCAATAGGGAGCATCATGTATGCTCAGGTCTGTACGCGTCCAGATATTGCTTTTGTGGTTGGAATGTTGGGTAGGTACCTTAGCAATCTAAGAATGAATCATTGGATAGCTGTAAAGAAAGTGTTGCGCTACATGCAAAGGATAAAGGACTTCGAACTCACATACAGGAGATCTGACCATTTGGAGTTGGTAAGATATACAGATGCAGATTTTGCTGGTTGTCTCGACAGCAAGAAGTCCACCTCGGGCTATGTATTCATGATGGTTGGTGGAGCCGTATCATGGAAGAGCGTGAAACAGTCGATTACGGCATCATCTACCATGGAAGCAGAGTATGTAGCTTGTCATGAAGCCATGAATCAGGCGATCTGGCTTCAGAGCTTTTTCTCTGGTCTACGGGTTGTGCAAATGATCCCGAAACCATTAAAAATCTATTGTGATAGTTCAGCTGCAGTTAATTTCTCCAACAACAACAAGCATTCATCGAGGTCAAAGCACATTGACATCAAATATCTTGTTGTGAAGGAGAGAGTTCAGAATCGTCAAGTGTCTGTGGAACTCATCGGCACAAGGCTGATGATAGCGGATCCTCTCACTAAAGGCCTTCCTATAACGCTCTTTAAGGTGCATGTGACGTCTATGGGAGTTGTTGATCCCAAGGATGTATTTCCGTAGTGGGAGTTTTCATATATGATCCGATTATGTCCAGACATTTTTTAGAGATTTCTTTTATGCATTGATGATTCTGTTTTTTAGTTTATATCTTGCTTCTCCTTCAGTGTGCACATTTAGTTTTGAGTAAGCAAGACTTTGGTTTGTTTCTTGGAGACACGTTCAGTAGGACCACTTGAAGATAAACACGTATGATCACATAAGACGTGTAATCTTCATACCACACCTCATATCATTGATCCATGTCGTTAAGGCTATTGGTATCTGTGATTGTAATTCGTCACACTTCGAAAATATTAAATGTTGTGTTGACTACCACAATTCAATATCAGTGGTCTTGATGGACTGGATTTGATAAGCGTTGCTCATAATTATCCAACGGTATTGTTTTGAAATCAGTAGGGCGCCCATCAGGAATTTTTTGAAACAAATACGTTTTATAAAATTATTTTTACAAAATAAAATAAAATATTTTGTTTCCTTTCAGATATCAGCTGTAGCCCAAGTGGGAGAATGTAAGACTACATTAGGTGGGCCATACATGATCATTGGTTTAGATCATGACTGTTGGATTATTCAGATTGAGCGATTCAGTGGGCCCCATTATAATTGTGATAATTGCAAATAGGTTTGGGGCGGGACACTTGAACCGTGTTCCCTATACGCGGTTATTAAGCCAGATATGGAAACCTACGGTGTGGAGACCCTAGAGGAGAGAAGTGTGATGGGTAAGCTTCTCTGGCCTTCTTTCCTATAAATATATGTCTTGGTCCCCTCACCAATACACAAGAGAAAACCCTAGTCCCCATTGAGAGGTTCTCCTAAAGGTGTAAGGTGCGGAAGACAAAGAGTTCTTCTCAACAACACGGCGGCATCAGGAATGTCTTCCCAATCAGGTATGGCTTTAAGATTACAGTATGGAATCTCCATTATTCGATGCATAGACGATCCGATTATTCCGCATTAAGTTTAAGTTTCACACCAATCTCACTTATACCTATTTTTGACATATGAGCTGATGAGTGCCCAATTGATCTAAGGAAGCAGATGGCCTGTGAACCTAGGCACTGGGATGTCGGAAGCCGATTACCTGTGCCCGGGTTGTGTGTGGTCTATAAAGATGTCTGCGACAAATCCGCTCTGTCCATCAGTTTTTGAAATACTAAAATAGGACAGTTCTAAAAATCAGGCAGATCCAAAACTCAGGTGGGCCACAATAAATGAAAAGTTGGGAATGAAATGTGCACCATTGAAACCTTTTTGGAGCTGACCATGATGCTTATATGCCCATCCAAACGGTTCATAGGGTTATTACCACTCGGATAAACTATAGGCACAAATATCATCCTGATACAAAACTCCTACCAGTAGGCACAAATATAATCATAATACAAAACTTCAACCATCCCAAGGGTTCAATCCTCACTGTTTCGTATGGTATGACCCACGTGAGTTTTGGATCCGCCTGATTTTTAAAATCCTATCCGATTGGGGTCTTGCAAAACAGATGGCAGGAGCAGATTTGTCATGGACATCTCGGCCGGGCATAGGTGTATCTCTGTGGCCGGGGTAATAGGCAATCCACTTGGGAAGGGAAGGACACGGGCACTTGCCTCAATGCACTCACTCGTTAGAACGCACTAGTGCAATTAGATTACTCCGATCGTCCACCTTGTGACTCAACTCATGAACCCAATATTGACCTGCTCTTTCAGCGTGTGCACCCAATATTGACCTGCTCTTTCAGCGTGTGCCCATCTGAATAACAGATGGGCCTTATTCTTTAGGGAAGGCATCTATGCTATCATGATTGTCTGATGAGCGGCTCTGAACAACGTACCAAAGATTAAGGCCACTTCATGAGGTCGTCACCACTTTGTCTGTACCTTTTCTCATAGATCTGGCTTAGAAGTGAACCAAGATATAAGTGCACCGCAGGCCTCACCATCTTCCCTTCCATTATTGACTTTCCAAGTCGTTAATTTTTCTTCTTGCAAGGAAAAAGCATGCTGTGATAATGTGAAAACTATTTAGGCATGGACTACGAAAGACATCCATCATATTTTGCACTTCACATTTTTACTGACTTTTTAAATTGCCCTTATAGACTTCTCCCCCATTATTTACTTTTTAAGTCACTAAATTACCTTATTGTGAAGAAAAAGTAAGCCTTAATAGTGTGAAAGTTATTTAGGTAGGGACTAGGGACCATGAAAGGTTCTTGATATTCATCTATCTTGTTGCAGTCCTAATTTTTTATTAACTCCTCAAATCACTATTTTGACATCTTGTGATGAAAAATTAGTTTTGGTAGCATGGAAAGTAATGTTGGAGAGGCTTCAAAACTGGGCATTGTCAGTGTCCACCGACCGGTCGGCCAGTGGACAGATTGTCTCAGTTTGGGTTAAAACTCCCTGGACATTTTTTGGCGTTTTGAGACCGGTCTCAGGATGCTCAGATCGGTCGCCAGACAAGTCTAAGTTGAGGCAGCAACATGAAGATTTTGACAAAACTCTCTAGACCATTCACAACCTGTCGTCCATAGTGCGGGATTTGATATTTTGCGCGGTTTCGCGCTACAAGTTTTTAATTATGAGTTTCCTCTTATAAATAGGTTTCCTAATCGTGTTTGAAGTAGTGTTAAGCAATACCTAGGTGATCTAAACGAGATTAGGGTTATTGGGAGAGAGGATTGAGATGTTTGTGTGCCTTGTTCATCTTTGGGATCTACTCGAATAGTTCTAGCTCTGTAATCATCTGTTTATCTTAGTGGAGGTGTCGATTTGTGACGTGGTTTTTTCTCGCAAGGGTTTTCCACATAAAATTTGTGTACTTTTGCATTGATTGCTTATGTGGCTGTGTGGTGATTGTTTGATGTTCTTCAGTGCTTCCGTTGACCAGATTTCCAACAAGTGGTATTAGAGATATCATTAGAAGGTTAAAGAAGGAGTTTTCTGAAATGATCTCATGGCTTCAAGTACGAAGTTCGACGTTGAGAGGTTCTCGAGTAAAAACAACTTTGAGTTGTGGAAGGTGAAGATTCGTGCCGTTTTAACTCAACAAGGGATTGTGAACGCCCTTAGAAAGCGACATACTGAGATGAAGGATGATGAGTGGACGACGATGGATGAGAAGGCTATGGCCTCAATCCATTTGTGCCTTGTTGATGACGTCCTCTATAACGTCATGAAGGAGAAGACCGCTATAAAGACATGGACCAAGCTAGAGAACATCTATGAAGTCTCTAGAAATTTGCATGTTTCTAATAATGCAACTTTTCACTTTGAAGATGGCAGAGGGGACAGATGTGGAGGACCACATTAATACGTTCAATAAGTTGATTTGCAAGTTGCTCAATTTTGATGAGTAGATGAAGGACGAGTATCAAGCCTTGATTTTGCTGAACTCGCTTCCTAGTTCATATGAGTCTTTTAGGGACTTTTTGTATGCGGGTAGGGACACTATTAGTGTCGAGACCGTAGTCTTAACCCTTCAATCGAAGGCCATGAGATAGAAAATTTGCGATGTTAATTCTTCCTCCTATGCACTGATTATGAGAGGAAGGAATTCTGATCAAGGTGAAGGATCGTCACGTTCTCAATCCAAGTTAAAGGGCAATGGCAAAGGCAAGTTGAAGTGTTGGGGATGTGGCAAAGTTGGGCACATGAAGAAGAACTGCAAGAGTCCGAAGTATAAAGAAGTTGAAGAAGACTCCTCTAGGGAAGCCAATACCGCTGAAGTTGAAGAAGGTGGTATTGATGTGTGCGAGGTCTTGACAGTGTGTTTACATAATAAAATTGCCTTTGTGTATTATGGGGGAAACAAGAGTCATATTCCAATATTAGATAAGAGAGACAGAGAACATTCATCACTTCAGTTTATTCATTTACCGAGTTCTTCATACATTCCATATTTACATCATCCCCTGATTCTAGAATAGATTGTACATTGTACAAAAATGAAATATATTCATAAAGTAATTTCGACAGAGTTTCGCCATATTCTTCTTTCATCCTATCCAAATAACAGGGAATAGCTGGACCAAGGCTTCCAAGATGTTCTTTTGCTCATGAACGAGGTGAATCAACCAGACTAGACTTCTTTCCCTTACAATCTTCGTAGAACTCCATAACATGGCAATGTCACCCAACACATCTACCAATTCTAGGGATTGTATCAAATACATTCAACCTGAAGGGAGAGAGAAGGGGTTTCTGCTCCATGAACATCATCTATATAAATTATCCACTTGCGGGGTACAGAATACTCCGTATATTCAACCCAAAGGGAGAAAGATAAGTCTTCTACTCCAAGAACATCATATATACAAATCATCCACTTGCTGGCTATGGAATACTCCGTATATTCAACCCGAAAGGAGAAAGATAGGTCTTTTGTGCAAAGGAACAAACTTTCTAGTCTGGATTGTTTTTTCTGCATCATTTATCTTTGCTACAGCCCTAGCTTTTAATGTTTTGTGACAACCTGAAATTGTCGAGAAATTGCTTGAAACAATGGTCCGGAGTTGACGGGAAACTGCTTGAAACAACGGTCCAGAATTGTCAGAAAACTGCTTGAAACGACGGTCCGGAACTGTCGAGAAACTGCTTTCCGCAATGGTCAAGAACCGTCGGAAAACTTCTTACCACGGGTCGCGGCAAGCTCCGCTGCTTTCTGTGGGTCGCAGCAAGCACGACGGTCTTGAACCGTCGAGAAATTCTCTCGATCCTCAACTTCTTCAATCTTTGCTCTTCATTTCGGCAACATCTCTCTCTCGTTCATCTTCGATCCTTGGGGTCTGCACATTGTGCGTTCAACCCAAGGAGAAGGAAGAACTCAAGGTCCGCCTCGTACCTCTGAAATCCTCCAGAGCTCTAAACTTTGGAAGTAAGTGACAAATGAGGACCCCTTGGGGGTATTTATAGGCAAAATGGGTGATTCTCACGTAAAGCACTTCAAATCTGGCATCAGCTTGCCACGGGTTGCGTAAAGCCAGCAACCGCATCACTTTCTTCTGTCAACCTCATCATATCTGCTCATTTCTTCTGAGCCTCATCATTTGTTTATGCAAACTTCATCATATTTACTCCTTTTCTTCTAAACTTTATTTCTTTCTTTTCTCCTTCGCTCCAAACCTCAATAAGTGCCTCAATCTTATTTCCCTTAACATTTTTCTATGCCTCAACAGATGCCCCATTGATCCTCTTTGGATGAGTTCTTCAGAAACTAAGCCGAAGTGGATCAACTTCTTCAAATATAATGCAATGGAACAGTCCATGTATCCAGCCATGCGGCCATGATTTCTTGTTCTGTGATGCTCAATCGACGGCTTCATCATATCCTCTGATTCTAGATGTTGCTCATCGTTCTTGAGGAGTTTAGCAACACTGCTTGGAATTCGAAGCTAGCATTGTCAAGGACGTAATTCAGGAAGACCAAAAGTGCATCTAAGCCTTGCTGAACATTACTTCTCAAGAATTGACCATAGAGGCAAAAGTAGAAATACTAAAGAAGAACATTTCTGAACTTCTTGCCGCCTTTAAAGCTTGAACAACAGCAGTAGCAATGACGAGGATGTCAGAAGCTCTTCCAGTTGCTAATTGCCTCATTTGTCTTTTTTAGTGATAGGTTAGCATTGACTGGAGCTGCTTTTGATGCTAACGAACTCGTAACTTCTCTTTTTCTTTGGATGAGTCCAATCTTGTGCTTCACATCCAAGAAATAGTCATTAATATCTTTACTTTATGACTATATTTGAATTTTGACTATATATTTCATGTATTTTGTATTTCTTTAAATGAAATAAACATAATGTTCACATGTAAAGGCTACTTCCCTTTCATTTTGGCAACCTTGCTTCATGCTTTATGGCACGTGCTTAATTCTTTCATCAGTTCATGATATGGTGATAACTTCGGTCACCTTTCCCTTTGGAGAATATCTTTCTGTATAAGTTTGGGAGCGCACATATAATTGTTACCAATATATTTTCAAAGATCATGTTCTCAATGTAAAACAGAGATTGCCCCCAGTAATATCGCATCTCGCATACTGAAATGTATATGTATTGATTCAGAATACTAAAGTTGTCGCATATCATAGAAATTGATCTCAGGACATAAAGACCGATGAGAATGTTGTTATTCCTTTATAAGCTTTTTCATGAATAAATAGTTGGCCTCGATGAGTGTACCCGATAGTCTAATAATTGTAATCGAGTCAGGTTCATTCTATTGTGAATTTTTAATAAGAGAGTAAAGAACTTGTGACAAATCAAGCTCGGGCAAATATTGCTAATAATATCATTAGAAGAGGCTAAAGAGTTGAAGTTGAGTTAATATCAATGAAGAGCACAGATGACTGTAGTTAAATATTGTCGATAATATGTCGAATACTTTAAAGAATACCTTCAATAATCAGAATTCCATATAGCATAAATAATGTTGGGGAATACTATAAAATGGTATATGCAATTTTCAGAGTCGATATAATTCCATATAGCCGGTATCGTTGATGATATAATAAAGCCTTGTTGAAGGAATATTGTTCATATATGTCTGCTGTCAATTTAAGGCATTTGACAATATCATAGCATATGCAATTTTCATAATATATAATTGCAAGAGAAGTTTCCTATAAACATGTTGTTATGGCATGCGAATATTTCATTATGATATTCAGTTTGTTTTCTCCTTTTAGCTGAGCAGCATTTTATGTTTTATTCCCTTTTTCTTTATGATGGGCAGAACTACCCTAAAGTTCTGTTAGTAGGCGCCTCTAATAGAAATACAGTTTAAGCTCATGAGTATTTGGAGTGTTGGTTTCATGCATGGTTGACCCTCATGGGGTATTCATCACTGCCATGGAAGTGGACCTCAGAGAGCACACTTCTCTACGGAAGAGTTACCATGCCACCGATCCATCAGAGGGGCTTATTGACGCTATCGGGGTGGTGAACTCAGAGGCTTTACGCTTTTGGTTGGCTGCTTCGGCTCTCATAGCTACCTCGTGTACCAAATTCATGGCCATCGGTCCGACAATAGGAGAGAATCTTAACCTTCCTATGCGTTGTTACCGAAAACAGTCCCATAAACCGGGGGGAAATTATGCACGGTTGGCCGTGATCAGCGGCGCGCAATGCAACCCTCTTTTTCTTCGCTTCTATACCACTAAGTCCATTCATAAGGAACCAAATTATACACCTTTTTCATGTTCCTTGTGGCGCTACCATAGTAATAAGAGCGGTAGGTCTCATGCATGAGGTTGACCCGTAAGACTTTTTAAAATTTTCTGTCCTTAGGGTTATTCTCTCTGCTGCTTGTAAAGTATTTGCCCATAAAGTCTTCATTGACTTGTAAGGGAATTGTTGTTCGAAGAGCTCTTTAATTGGCTCTCAGCGCTTTGGCTTCATCATGCTGGAGCATTTATTTGTAATCATCTTTTCCATGGTTCCGACATTTCTCTTTCCGACCTTCTGTTCTTTATATATATGTAATCACTTTGCCTTCCTGCAGCTTCAAGAACGATTGCTGTATTTAATGGCAATAAAGGTCTTTCAGAAGGTGAGACCCGTATCATTTCACTTTTTTGATACTATCCGATAACTGTCTCTTCAAATTGGCTTTGTTGGAGACCTTGAATGTCTCTGATAACAAACTTCATGAGCTTTTCATTATTTTTTTTCAAGATTATATTGATGTCCGTATCATTAATGCTTATGTCTTGAATATTCTTGCCCCCTTTTGATTGGGAGAAAGCTCGTTCATTCGAGGTTTCTAGCGATCAAAATATTCTACCTTCGCCTTCATGAATAATATTTCTTAATAAATCGGCCATTACTTGAGATGCCAATTCCTTTTTCGTCCAGATATGCAATTCTATATCTCTCATTAGAGAAGACTTCAATGACAACATATGGGCCGTCCTATTTGGATTTGAACTTGTCCCCCTGTCTTGTGGATCATTATGATGGGTCTTTTGAGCATCATGACTAAGTCTCCCTTTTTGAAAGATTGGTGTTTCACTGTCTTATCGGAGGAAGCAGATATTCGTGCTTGATATAATTTCAAGTGTTACTGTGCCACATGTCTTGTTCCATCTAGTTTATCCAACTATCTCAACCAGAGTTTTGCATTTTCAACTTCTGTAATTCCCTGATGTACTGAACTTTTGGCATAACTTGTCTATGTTCTTATTTCTGAATGACGTGTCATCATCTATAATAATTTTCTATGACATTTCTTCTTCCGAAAGCTAACCCACTTGTTGTTTTGTAGGACCTGTCTGAGGAATCCTACTGATCATATTTACTTGTGCAGTCTTTGAAGATGCCCCCAGCCTCAAAAGTTTTTCACATTTCTGAATAGTTATGGGCATTGATATCCCTTTACCATTACTCAACTTGGTTGGGTCTTCACAATAAAAACCCATTGACTGCATTATCTTTTTGCTCATTGGGCTATACCGCTCAAGTTCTTCTAGGTTTAACCTGTCTGGTTCATTTCCTGTATCGGTACCTCATTCTGTTCTTCGATTATTTGTACTCCTGTAGAGTAAAATAATATTGGTACATGCTCTTCACTTCCTGATACTTAAGATTCCTAAGGTCCTTTCATCTTCATGTTCTTCGCTAGTGAACGATTCATAATATCGTGCATCTGCGAAAAAATGATTCTGCAATTGTGTATGGTTTTTTACCTGTTAAAATCTTGTACTGTACACCTTTCTCACAATGCTTGAAGCATTGATGCAGGATGGAAGGAATGATTCTGTATCTGTGTATCCACGGCTTCCCAAGCAACATATTGTATGTTGTTACAGTATTAATCACATAACAAGTTACCTTGGTAATCAAATTCTCAATTTCTAGCAGCATAGTAATTGTGCCCAGTGCTTTCTGCCTGTCTTGATTGAATCCATGTATCATCATATTGATTGTCCGTAAGTGTTGTCACCTATATCATAGATTAGAGAGCATACTTAATTGCATCAGATTTACCACAGAACCATTATCGATCATGATGCACTTTACCTATCTGTCATTGATGTATCCCGTAACCATGAGCGGTCGATTATGTTCTTTTTCACCCAACATCATATCATCATCTGTGAAGGTTATTGTCGACATATAATAAGCTGCTTCGACCTTTTCTGTCATTGTGTTCTAGCTCCTATCCTCATCCTTATTGATGTCCGTTGCTTCCATTTATGTTATCAAGGCCTCTCGTACATTATTGTCGAGTAATGCTTGTATTAGGTCCTACCGAAAGCTTTTAGATAATTTTAGGGCATCATAAATGCTTAATCTTGCTATAATTCTTTTCAGATGACTAACGACGTCGTATGTAACACTTGCCGTCGATGATAACTCTGGACGCGACAATTTATCAATCCTTTCACCAGCCTTCTCTTGACTGAAGTCTAATTGAGGATATCCTTTTGCAATTCTTTCTGAGGTTCCTACTGTAGCTGTTTTCCCGACCTCAACGTTATTATGTTAGTTTTCATTCCTTTATCATTAAACGAGCTATTTGCATTCTCTGATTTTTCTGTGGCTTGAGTCGTTGTAACACTGCACAATTTATGAAACTTAAGCACCAATATTTTCAACAACTGTTGGAAGCTTCATATGATTCCTTAGTTTTTTGGTATCAGCTGTTCTTTGAGCATAGTTGCTCGAATACATTCTTTCATCATAATATCCTCAGTCAAGGGCAATGTGGAACTGCAAGCCCTTACATTCCATCATCAGCGTATGGAGTCCAATACGTCCTTGTCTAGAAGTTGCGATGTCTTTTGGAGTAATTCTTTTGATATTCTTGTGTCATATCTATAGAACTGTATCACAAACTTTTCTTTCATATCCTGCCAACTTGCAGTCGTTCTTTCTAGCAAAGTGAAATACCAGGCCATGGCGTTGCCTGAGGTGGCCAGTGAATATACAAAGTTTCACAGTAAATATTCTTGAGAAATGTTGCCTCTGAAATAAGCAGCCTTTTCATAATTCACCAGATGTTCTATTGCTGATTGGGTCCCTCCTTTGAAGAGTGTAAATTTAGAAAAACCTGGTGTCCACTCTTCCTTACGAAAAGTTGTGCATTGCGACGGATTGGTCCGGGTAGCATTTAGCATTTGTCTGACTTTATTGGCATCTGAGTTGCTGAAGAAATGTATTGCTTCTCGTTCTTTGTTTATTTCGGACCTCATATTACAGCTTCTTTCATCAAACTGAACACATTATATGGTTTATATCTGTTTGAGGCCTTTCATTCCCATAATTTTGGCACATGAGCCAGCTATCTCTATCTCTGTATGTTCAAGTGACTTGTACGAGCTTGTTATTGCATTTCTCTACTTCATAGTATAGTAGTACGGGCATTCTCCTAGAATCATTTCCTATCTTATTAGCTTTGTCTGCCCTTCGTGGTACTCAAAATCTTAACATGAAAAATTCACGAAATTGCTCCCATGTTGATATTTCTCGCAGGATTCCTGATCCATATCATTCTTCAACTGGCCCTATCAATGTAGCCTTGAACTGCTTTATCATCAGTCCTTTGCTGACCCTTTGGCGATCACAATATATCTCATACTAGAGTAAATGATCGAGAGGCGAGTCGTGTATCGAAATAACGTCATCTCATCATTTGAGGCCTTGTGTGGCCTGTGGCATCTTAGAAATCGACGGGCTTTTGCCTTTAACACGGCACTGATCCTTTTCTGCATCTGATTTTCTTCTGATGCGGCAATTACAGTCATGCATTGTGCAAACCGTGTTTATCTTTCCTCAACTTTCGAACTAAACTGTCCTGAAAGGAGTACTAAAGATGATTCCTGCTATTGTTTCATGCTTACTGTGAACACGGCATTTGTAATTGCTTTCTTTCCTTTATCCCTCTCCTTCCCAATGACTATTTCTCCTCCTTCGATCATTCTTTAGAGAATAGCCTTGATAGAGTAACATCTATGAGTAGGATGTCCTATCATGCAATGATGTGGCAATGGTATCTGTCTTCTGTTTTATTTGCTTCTTCCGGTCATTTTAATGGCAGTAATTCTATGGTTCCTGTTGTGACTAATTGATTCATCATAGGTATGATGTCTTCATTTGAGAAAGAATAATCTTCTCAACGGTTATACCATCGATATCTCTTGTCAGCCGATTCATTGGCAGAATAGCTTTGCCTTTCTCTTCTGTTGTCTTTACTTCGAAATTCTTCTTTATTCTTGCCCTTATTTGTGATGTTTGCCGAAGAGTTGCTAGTGATTCGCCATATTGATTTTGTACGAAATACGGACACCTTCTTAACATACTTTTCAGAGTGTGAGCTCTGGTAGTCAACTCTCGAAATGTGTGTATTTCCGCTCTTGTAAGTATGAAAGCAATTTCTGGTTTCATGCATCCAATGCACATTTCGTCTTGTTCAGCTTCCCCGAAGAGATATTTGCATGACGTACTTAAGGTTCTCTAGCGAGTAATAAATTTATCAACAAATTTCGATTCCCTTTGTTGTATGGCTGTCAATTTCGTCAGATTCACTTCTGTTTCAGTCGAAAAGAAGCTCGTCCAAAAAGGCTTCTTGCATTTGTTCCCAAGTGTGTATAGTTCTTGAAGCTAAGGCTGCGTACCATTTGAATACTTTTCCGGTTAGAGTTACGCAGAATAATCATAAGCAGTATTGTGGCACGACAGCATAGATTCCCAATGTAGTGATGAAATGCATCATATGTTCTTCTAGTGAACCTTCCCCATTAAACTTCTGAAACTCTGGGCATTTAAAGCCTATTGGGAAAGGAATATCATTGACTTCTCTTGGATATGGTGTTTTATATTGAAAGTGTTCTTTATGTATTCTTTCTCCTTCTGATCGGACAGTGTCAGCAATAATTTATCGTATTTCCTCTATTACTATTCATGTGCTTGTCATTGGGATAAATCCATGTGACATGCCTGAGGCGGTTGTGACCCTTCAGCTAGATGTTCCACATTTTCTGTGGGGGCCACATTTTGAGGAGCAACGTTCTGGGATACCGTGTGGGCTATCATAGGTAAAGCCTCTCGCATGTCCTTGCACTCCTCCATTAGGATTGCTTGTGTTCGTGTCATCTCTTCGAAACGCATTTCCATTGATTATCCGGCCTAACTTGTTTCGGCTATATGGACGGAAGCTCTCCTTCTAGATGTTCCTGACCCTGAGTATGTAAACGAGGCAGTAGTCGAAGGGGTGAGTGATACTGAACTTCTTCTCAACTTGTGACTATTACATCGCGATGTTTGGTTTGCTTCGATGTTGCACCGGCCAAACTTCCTTTTGAGTTTTCTGTCGGAGAAAGTTGATATGGCATAAGAGTTTGATTTATTCGTCTTTGCATGGTAAGGGGTACAGGGAGTGCAGGAAAATCTTTTTCAACAAAGTATATTTCTTCTTCCCATGGATATAAGGATGGAGGGGCCACAACCGGGATTTTTCTGGCCATGCTTCGTTAATAGGTCTTTGGTAGGTTCGAGAGTAAGGCCCCTTGACTGTGGTTTTGGTAGGAGCTTTGGATCATCTCTACTTCCCTTTTGACTGTACCATCACCCATCCACTTTCGTCTTCTGCAGTTACAGGCGAGGCAGAAATCACCATAGCATTTGTCTTAGTTGCTATACTTTGGGCTATCTTCGTCTAGCATTTCCGTCTCATGTTTTCATTGTCATAGGAGACAGTAAATCCTCCTCCTAGCATGAAATCGAAAATGATTTGGTGAGTTGGAAAAGCCATTGAGAGAGTTTAATTTTTGTCTGGTTGAAGTCTGGCTATAATCGATAATGTACCTAACATTTGAAAAGAATAATAATTAGTCATTTGTAAGACATATACAATCTATTCTAGAGATGAAGGGCGGAATGTTCTCGTTGAGAGTCGCCATTTTGGCACTATAAAGTGCCAAAAGTTGATGAATTGTAATGACCTAGGTTTTCGAAATAATTAAAATAACAATTTAATTAATTATTTAGTAAATTACGTGATTTATTATATTGATAAATTAATGATAAATAATTCATAGGGAATTAGTGTAGGATCCCTTTATTGAAGTTGCTCAAAATAAACACTAGAACAACATAGAAGTGTCAGATTTCACAAAACTCACAAATTTGCAATAATAATAAAAATGCCATTAGTTAAACTTAAGTTAAACTGACGATTTTAAGTATACCAGTTTATGACGATCAGTTTCATGCAAAACTTCATATAATATTTTAGGGGCAATTTTAACCGTACACATCAAATTTCAGCCCTCTGATCATCCTACAAATACACTAATAAAAAACTCGAGCAATAAGTGGGCCATCAAACCTTGGATCTGTCTCATTTTTTGTGTCATGTCTTAAAACTCTGTGGCCTACCAGCTAGACGGAGTGGATTTCTTACATACATCATGGTGGGACCCACGTGCACTTCGAGCACAAAAAGCGCCGATCAAACGCTCGTTGACCGCGTTTTACTTGACGGGCCTTCTTCCCCGTCCACTCTTGCAACAGCGTGCAGGCACTGTCCGTCAGAGCCATACACGTCGTCCGTCAGTGGGCCCCATTTTTCTCTTTCGATCCGTCCATCGAGTGCACGACCCAGCTGAACCCTGTCCGTCCAATTCTAGTAGCCGATAGATGTCTGCATGGCCCGCTCTAAATCGTTGTTCCAAATCAAAAGACCCCAAGATCCGTTGCTTTGCATGGATGGGCCAGACTTGTTCCGGGCATTCGTATGGATTCCACCTAAGTTTCCAACAGACCTTGTACGCCAAGAAACTCTGGAGGAAAGAAGATACTTCCTTCTACAACATAAATTTCATCCATAAGACTGTATCGCAAACGCCCACCGTCCAAGCCTATCTGGGGCCTTCCAAACCTGTCTAGGGTGTTATATAAACTTCCCTAGGTGTCCCTTTCCCTTCCAGAGAAACGTAGAGAGAGAGAGAAGCGAGAGAGAAAGAGAGAGACAAAGAGAGAGAGAGAGAGGGAGAGAGAGAGAGAGAGAGAGAGAGAGAGAGAGAGAGAGAGAGAACTCCGTGTGGAGTTGTTGCTGCCGGGTCCCTGGACCACTCCAGGGAGAGAGAAAGAAAAAAAAGGAAAGAAGGAAAGAAAGAGAAAGAGAAGAAGAAAGAAAGAGAGAAGAAGAAGTGAAACTATGAGTTTTATCTCGTATTGTTTACTTCATGTATTCCATTGATTTTATTTTTCTAATTTGATTTTCCATCTTACAAGAAGGTTTGATTTGATTTAAATTTTGGTGTTGATGTGATTCATGAGTTTACATCGTGTATATTTGGAATTTTCTGTTCTATTTCAGATTTCATCAATGAGATTTCATGTGAATTTGGTAATCAAATAAGGTTGTGTATGTGTTAGTTGATGTTGGGTTTTTCTTGGAAAAATGTTGGAAGGATGTATGAATTGTTTGAATTATTTGGAAAAGGGGGTAACATAAACCATACATTCCATGAGATTGAGGACTCCAGTATATGGTTGATTACTTGAGTTAGTTTGGGTTGAGCACACGTGAGAGTTGCAATAAACTGTTGCTTTATTGATCGAGGTAGGTTGGGTGAGTACCCAAGTGTGTGCAACAGACCAGCTATGCAGTCCAGGTGGAGGCTTTGTTGATCGAGGCCAGTTGGGTGAGTGTTCACTTCCCAAGTGTAGGGTTGCGAAGTAGTAATAATTCGGAAAGACCGAGTATCGTTCCCACAGAGATTTATGAATGGGTATTCTCAGATTTTGTCTGAAACAACTAGTAATTAAGATCCTATCAAGAACTAAAGCTAGAAAATAGTGATTTGGGTTTAAATAGTGAATGTGTAAGATAATATCAATCTAAAAAGGCACTAGAGCACCAAGGATCCACTTTTGATAAGTTTCAATGCATCAACACAACTAGGTCTCTCATAACTCAATCGGAATCGAATTCTCTCTATTCGATTGGAATATAGAGCGGTTCAATTGGCAATTATCCAAAACAAGTGTTTATTCATTGATTTGATTCCCACAAACATGCTCAGGCCTTGGGCACACTCAATTGTGTAGGCCAAGCCTCTTTTGAATCTAGTTGAGACTCACAACCATAGCCTTCATCAAATCCTGTCACTAGACTTGATTACAACTAATGATTAGAACTCTAATTAAAATTAAAATCAATCAACAAACAACTATTTCAGATTGATAAGAACTTTAGTTGAATGAGTTCCCACATGAAAATCAGGCCATTGCATACAAGGCAATCAAAGAATCTACCATGCCCGGAGTCGATGATAGATCAATGAACTACACAAGCATAAACAATGCTCAGAAGCTAAATTACTAAGGTTAGGATCACTAAGAATCACATGAGCCCGGAGTCATCAAGAGATCAAAGTAAAAACCCAACTAGTACTTGATTCAAACTCACATTAACTAAAATTCATCAATTAAATCATAAAAAGGAAACCTAGGTTGCATCAATCCATCAAAAATGAATCAAAAGCTTCACCTCTTAGCCCTATCTAAGAGGTTTTAGTTCATCTCTAACATCCTTGAACTAGAAGCCTCAAAAACATAAAAAAACTACTAAAACAGGAAGAAAACTAAGAAAACTTGAAGTAGAATCCGTCTCCCAAGCAATCCCCATGTCTTAGCATGCTCTGGTATGAAGGGAAGAAGTCCTTTTATAGCTTGGAGGTGTCCACTGCGTAAGAAACTTCCAAATTGCGCAAGGATTTACGCACTTGCGCAGAGAAGTTCGACGCCCGATTTAGAAACTCTGTTTTGCATATGTACGACCGGTCGCACGACCGGTCGGATTGGCCTGGCCGACCGGTCACGACCGATCGGGCTTGTTTGTTGTCTGTCCAGGGAGTGCTGAAAGGGGTGCGACCCGTTGGCCGACCGGTCTTGACCGGTCGGACTGTGTAATTCGTCCTCCAGTGGCTTCCAATGATGTGGCCGATCGATCCTGACCGGTCGGGCTTCCTTGGCTGACCGGTTGTCCGACCAGTCTAGACCCTTTTTTCTTCTTTATTTCTTTCTTTCTTTCTCTGCTATGCTTTCTTCTTTCTTTCTTTTCTCTCCTTGCTTTCTTCTTCCACCCTTTCATGCTTAGTCTTGTGATCTTCAATGTATATAAAGTGCTCCTATTTAGCCTTGAATTAGTGAAATCTCCATCTTGTCCTACAATCACAAATCATGCATTACATTAGTCCTTTAAACATGTAAACTGTGCATAATGAGTGATGAATTGGGGTTAGAATATGCACAATTAAGAGCTCAACACACCCCCTTGTTAGTGCACTTTTCCGTGGCATACTAGTGCACCTTGTTTGTCAATCACTTACGTCAGTGAGTCCAGTGTCGGTTGAGCCCAATGAAGACGAAGACCGAAGACTTAAGATGGACCGGCTGCATCAAGGAAGAAGAATAAGGTAAAAGTGATGCCTTGGTGCCTTAACCTTGACCAAAACCCAACCTGTAACCTCTTTGATGACCTTGACCATCTTTGGAAACCCCTTAGTCATCTTAGAGTGGCCCTAGGTGTCCCTGAACATCACCCAAAATATGGCCAATGCATGAAGGTTGAGGAAGAATCGGGTCAGCAAATAGCATGACTGAACCCAGGCCTATCCGACCGGTCTAGACCGGTCGGCCAGGCTGCCAGTCCCACAGCAACTTGCTGTGTTAAGATAGCTGGGCAGCCGATCGGTCAAGACCGGTCGGCCAGGCTGTCCAGAAGCCTTGCTACATGTTCAAATACGTAGCCGACCGGTCAAGACCGGTCAGCCCTCATAAATCTGCCTGTCCAGCAAGCATAGCCGACCGGTCAAGACCGGTCGGCCTTCATAAATCTGCCTGTCCAGCAAGCATAACCGACCGGTCAAGACCGGTCGGCCTGTATTCATCGGCCTGCATTGTCTAAATGCTCCAGCAAGGGGGTCCGACCGGTCTTGACCGGTCGGCCTATATGATTTTTGAATGCCTTCAGCAAGGGGATCCGACCGGTCAAGACCAGTCGGGACAGGTCGGCACAAAGCCGTTTTCTGCCCGTTTTATGACCGTTGGAGCTCTATTTTCTTACATATAGAGCTCGGTTTTTGGGCATTGTGTGAGGGATTTTTTAGTGAAGCCACCATTATTGGAGACCATTTGAGGCTCATTCCCAACCTATGCAAGGCATCTTCCTTGTGCTTTAACACAAGATTAGAGCATTCTAAGCTCATGAAGAAGATGACCTTCATCCCCTTTTGATCTTTAGAGTTTGGAAGCTTCTTGATTGGCAAATCCTTGTCCAAAACTCTAAGATGAGATCGTTGTAGGAAAGAGACTCTAGACAACCCATTCCCATTAGTTGTAGAGTTCTCAAACCTATCCTCCTAGCACCTTGGGCATCTCAAAGGCATCGCATGCAAGGTGTTTGATCAAGTGTGGCTGAGGCATTGGCGACGCACCGGCAACACGTTCGTGGGAGAAAGGGAAGCTGATTGAAGCACGGGAGAGCGGAGATCAACCAACCCAATCCGGCGCTAAACAAGGGGCTCATCCGACAAGTAGGTTGTCTTATTTGAGAGTCCATTTAAGAGTTTGTTTGTCAAACTCGACCTAGGGACGTCAGCCGTTCCTTGGCCCATTAGCAGGGCCTAAACTAAGTCTCCAAGGGGGAGCCTCCGACACGGGAGTAAACGTGCGTTAGGTTGAGAGTTAGCCTATGTCTAAAACTCCGGGTATGGTTGAGAGGTGAACCGATAAAACCTCCGTGTAAAGGTTGAGAGGTGAACCTCATTTAAAACCTCCGATAGTGAATGCCGGTGTACTCAAAGGGGTTGAGTACTTAAACCAGGAGTGGAGTAGACAAGTAGTTGAACCACTATACATCCTTGTGTTTATGATTGTTCTTGAGCACATTTATATCTTAGCATTGTTAGTTTAATTATTTAATCATGAATGCTTGATAGGAATGTATGCTAGGCACTTTTTAGGCTCATCCACACACAAGATGTACCTTCACTAGTCGTGTAGACTTGAGCTCATTGATCCACTCTCATAAGTCTACACAAGATGCATAGGTTAGGAGCTTGATTAATTGAATCATTTATTTACCTATACATGCTTAGACTAGGATTGTTTATTGCTTAACCTTTTGCAAGTCTTGTGATTGGACCCACTTAGGCTTGGAAGCCGAAGTGTTCTTGCTTACTTAGCGTAATTTGTTGAATTGTGTAAGTAGGCAAAAAGAATTTCAAAAAGGTCCTAATCACCCCCTCTAGGTCCTTAGACATATCTCCGAGTATCTCTACAAGCGGTAAAACCGCAATTTCAATTGGTATCAGAGAGGGTTCCTCTTTAATGGCGTAATTGCTGAGAGGTAGATCCTAAAGAGAAACTTGAAAATATGTCTAGAGAGGACTCTTCATCCGTCACTATGCCTCCATTCTTTGATGGGTCAAACTATCCATATTGGAAAGCCCGAATGCGCATCTTCTTGGAATCTATTGATTCGAATGTGAGGGACATGGTTGATATTGGATATGTACCCCCAATGGACATTATTCATAAGGAAGGTGAACCGGATGTTCTTAGGCCAAAAGATAAGGCAATGTGGACTAATCATGATAAAGCTCAATGTATCCATAATGCCAAAGGCCTGAATGCCATTTTTTGTTCAGTATTTAGAGAAGAATTTGGTCGGATTCAAAACTGCACAACCAGTAAACAAGCATGGGATATTCTTGAAGTTACCCATGAAGGTACAAATGTTGTTAAAAACTCTAAACTTCAACGCCTCTCTACTCTATTTGAAAATATTACTACGGAGGAGGATGAAACATTTACTGAATTTTATACCAAGCTGAACAAAATCACAAATGATATGTGGGGCTTAGGGGATCCTGTTTCGAAAAATAGACTATGTAGGAAAATTCTAAGATCTCTTCCGGAACGGTTCCCTTCTAAAGTTACCACCATTGAAGAATGTAGGGATCTAAATACAATGAAAGTTGAAGAACTCATAGGTTCCCTAGAAACTTTTGAACTAGGCTTTAAAGCCCCCTCTAAAAAGAAAAACATTGCTTTTAAGTCCTCTCACAAACATAAGAAAATTAAGAGTGAGTCGGAGGAAGATAACGATGATGAGGATGATGAGGAAGAGAAATTGAACAAAAAATTCAAGAGATTCCTCAAATTTGATAGAGGGAATAGCCGTGACAAGAAGGACAAGAAGGGAGATAAACATAAAGGAAAATCATCCATACCTTCATCCGTCCGTTGTTACGGTTGCGGTCGTCGTGACCATATTGCCCTAGAATGTCCGGAAGGGCCTAAACCGAAAGGTAAAAAGGCAATGGCTGTCACTTGGGATAATACGGAGGAGTCCGAATCTAGTGACTCTGCTTGTGATGAAAGCCAACATAAAGATTTTGCTCTCTCGGCCTCCACCACAACCCCTCTACGAGCTTATCTAAGAGGGGATCCCAACCGCTATCCCTTCTAGGAGGAGAAGGAGTTCCCAACCCCTCACCTCATGCTACATTCTATGAGGGTGTTGAGGAACTTAGTTACCCTTTGGCTTATCAAACTAAACATGGTCAGTGAGGGTAGCTAGAAATGCTTTTATAGGAAAATCTGAGGATTTCAGCCTCATTTCTGTGTGTATGGGAAAATCAGAGGATTCAAGCCTCATTAGCCCAAATTCGGTAGTTTAGCCTTGCTTAAACTTGTATATTTGCTTGCTAGCTATCATACAGCTTAGATTAGCTAATCATCTTGAGTTATTTGCTTCATTGAATGCTAATCTTTGTTTTGTTTTGGTCTTGATATACCATAAGGGGAGGATGGTTGATTGGGCTATAAGTCCTTTGTGCTTTCAATACAAATGTATATCCTTGACCAATTTTGCATGATTAACCTTGTCTAGATAGTTCCATTTTCTTGTTAATCATGTACCTTAGCATTCTCCATGTTTTTATGATTCATGCACCCTATACTCTCCTTGTTAGCATGTGTTTATAGTTATAACTGCGACACACTATCTCCTCTTACCTTAACCTTATTGGTATATCATTAAGGGGGAGAGAATAGTTTGTCAATTGCTAACAAAAAGGGGGAGAAAGATCAAATCCCACCAAAACTAGTTTGGTATGTTTTATGATGCAGGGAGTGACAGGTTATGGGGGAGCAAACTGAAGAGGAGCAGCTTAGTTAGGCATGTCAAGAGTCCTGTACTTAATTCATTATCAATGTAATATCTTGAACATGTAATTTATTTTGGTAGGTTAAGTTTTTGTAAGTAATTGACAAAGGAGGAGATTGTTAGTGCACTTTTACGTGGCATACTAGTGCACCTTGTTTGTCAATCACTTACGTCAGTGAGTCTAGTGTCGGTTGAGCCCAATGAAGACGAAGACCGAAGACTCAAGACGGACCGGCTGCATCAAGGAAGAAGAATTAGGTAAAAGTGATGCCTTGGTGCCTTAACCTTGACCAAAACCCAACCTGTAACCTCTTTGATGACCTTGACCATCTTTGGAAACCCCTTAGTCATCTTAGAGTGGCCCTAGGTGTCCCTGAACATCACCCAAAACATGGCCAATGCATGAAGGTTAAGGAAGAATCGGGTCAGCAAATAGCATGACTGAACCCAGGCCTGTCCGACCGGTCTAGACCGGTCGACCAGGCTGCCAGTCCCACAGCAACTTGCTGTGTTGAGATAGCTGGGCAGCCGACCGGTCAAGACCGGTCGGCCAGGCTGTTCAGCAGCCTTGCTGCATGTTCAAATAGGTAGCCGACCGGTCAAGACCGGTCAGCCCTCATAAATCTGCCTGTCCAGCAAGCATAGCCGACCGGCCAAGACCGGTCGGCCTGTATTCATCGGCCTGCATTGTCTAAATGCTCCAGCAAGGGGGTCCGATCGGTCTTGACCGGTCGGCCTGTATGATTTTTGAATGCCTTCAGCAAGGGGATCCGACCGGTCAGGACCGGTCGGGACAGGTCGGCACAAAGTCGTTTTCTACCCGTTTTATGACCGTTGGAGCTCTCTTTTCTTACATATAGAGCTCGATTTTTGGGCATTGTGTGAGGAATTTTTTAGTGAAGCCACCATTGTTGGAGACCATTTGAGGCTCATTCCCAACCTGTGCAAGGCATCTTCCTTGTGCTTTAACACAAGATTAGAGCATTCCAAGCTCATGAAGAAGATGACCTTCATCCCCTCTTGATCTTTAGAGTTTGGAAGCTTCTTGATTGGTAAATCCTTGTCCAAAACTCTAAGATGAGATCGTTGTAGGAAAGAGACTCTAGACAACCCATTCCCATTAGTTGTAGAGTTCTCAAACCTATCCTCCTAGCACCTTGGGCATCTCAAAGGCATCACATGCAAGGTGTTTGATCAAGTGTGGCTGAGGCATTGGCGACACAACGGCAACACGTTCGTGGGAGCAAGGGAAGCTGATTGAAGCACGGGAGAGCGGAGATCAAGCAACCCAATCCGGCGCTAAACAAGGGGCTCATCCGACAAGTAGGTTGTCCTATTTGAGAGTCCATTTAAGAGTTTGTTTGTCGAACTCGACCTAAGGACGTCAGCCGTTCCTTGGCCCGTTAGCAGGGCCTAAACTAAGTCTCCAAGGGGGAGCCTCCGACACGGGAGTAAACGTGCGTTAGGTTGAGAGTTAGCCTATGTCTAAAACTCCGGGTATGGTTGAGAGGTGAACCGATAAAACCTCCATGTAAAGGTTGAGAGGTGAACCTCATTTAAAACCTCCGATAGTGAATGCCGGTGTGCTCAAAGGGGTTGAGTACTTGAACCGGGAGTGAAGTAGACAAGTAGTCGAACCACTATGCATCCTTGTGTTTGTGATTGTTCTTGAGCACATTTATATCTTAGCATTGTTAGTTTAATTGTTTAATCATGAATGCTTGATAGGAATGTATGCTAGGCACTTTTTAGGCTCATCCACACACAAGATGTACCTTCACTAGTCGTGTAGACTTGAGCTCATTGATCCACTCTCATAAGTCCACACAAGATGCATAGGTTAGGAGCTTGATTAATTGAATCATTTATTTACCTATACATGCTTAGACTAGGATTGTTTATTGCTTAACCTTTTACTAGTCTTGTGATTGGACCCACTTAGGCTTGGAAGCCGAAGTGTTCTTGCTTACTTAGCGTAATTTGTTGAATTGTGTAAGTAGGCGAAAAGAATTTCAAAAAGGTCCTAATCACCCCCCTCTGGGTCCTTAGACATATCTCCGAGTATCTCTACAGGTGGTAAAACCGCAATTTGACCCCCAACCAGCATTTTGCTAGTCCCGAGCAAAACATGCGTGAAACAAGTTTCATTCTCCAAAACCCAACTCTCTTTCAGAAACTATTCTTCTATACATTCCAAGACACATAAGCGTAAAAATCAGAGAAATTAGGTGATAAAGGTTGAAACCTTAAACTCTCAGAACATAATAAGTGTTTATATGAAATTCCCGCTGATTGATTGATAAATAGAAGAACTTGAAAAAATTCAACCTAGTGTGCATAGTGAAAGTTTATCTCATGAGTTTTCGGGATTATCTTCTTCATAGATCAACTAAACTATAGATCTCAAGGTGTATAGAGTAACAACAAGCCTATGATAGAAATTTGCCTTACTGTCCTTCCGACGGCTTTCACACTACGTCCCATTTCCGACTTTGGTTACGAGTAGACCATCCCCCGGTTGGTAGTAGGTAGCCCTAATCGGAATTTTCCACCATTTTTCCATCATTCCCAATTTCATCCTTCCTTTCCTTTTTCTTTTACATTAGATAGGATTTTTAGAAATCCATATCTTTCGTTATTTTCCCATGGACAAGGATGGACAAAGTACCCCTGGCTTGGTTTCTCCATACCTTAAATCAAGGTCTAGTCAATTCACAAATCACATAACCCTTTCAAATCATGAAAATCATGTAATGTGAACTAGGTGCAAAAGGTGTTCAAATTTTCTATCAATCATAAAAATAGGTGAATTCACATATAAAACCATTATATTAAGAGAAATTCAAAGCTTGCAACATCCCTCACTTCGTATCTCTCTTATACTTATATCATCTCGAATGCATAGAATCAAAGTTTTCCAAAAGGGTTTTGAATTTTAGAAAAATCAAAAAATTTCTACATCGTTGTCGAAATGTCACAAAAGCTAGCAGATTCATCTAAGGAATCTCTCTCACCCCCCAACCAAAACTTTACATTGTCCTCATTGTAAGAATGTATACAATGAATGCAACACGTGAGAGCAATGCCAAAATAAAAAGAGAGTGAGAAAGAGAGATATCACCTGAAGCATATATTGCATGGCAAGATTAGCTTTTGGAGATGGATTACTTCACAACTAAATTAATTGATCAAAGCAAATCCTAATGGGAAGGTATTCTAGAAAATCATCCTCCGTCAGACTAGGAGATTAATCCTAACAACTCATCTAAAAGCATAAAGTCAAGCAGAATCATTAGATGGATCAAAAGGTTTCACAGTAACGTCATCCAATATCCTGCTTTACAATATACATGTGTGTGAGTGATCGAGATAAGCCACTCAAAATCCCAAAAAGGAATTTCAGCGGGTTCCTTAATGTTTTCACTACATGTATAAGAGGAGATATCATCATATTTATCAGAAAAAATATGTCTCCATTCATATTTTCCTGGGCATTGATATTGCAAGTAAGGATCATCCCAGGGTTGGTGGAGTTCAGTGTGCATGATCCACAAAGGTGTGGAAATATGAATTAATTTCTCAGTACAACAAGGTATTGTTTCCACATCCTTCTCTCGGCTAATGTCATATGCCGATACCGACTCTAAAAGTGTGACCATATCCCTTATCATATCATCGTTCTTATCGAGGGAGTAAGTCACATCTTCGTCTAAGTGACCGGAGTAAGAAGGTGAGAGGGACTCATCTTCCACGATAGAATTGATCATGTTTATTTCGTGGACCTCCTCATCTTCATCCTCTTGTTGGTTGTCAATATTGAAAGCATTCAACTCAATCGTCATATTGCCAAAAGACATTTGTATGACCCCACTCCTACAATTTATGATAGCGTTTGATGTAGCTAGGAATGGGCGGCTAAGTATGACAGGAATTTGAGGGCCAATATTAACCATGGGTTGTGTGTCCAAGACAATAAAGTCCACCGGGTAGTAGACTTTGTCAACTTGGATAAGGACGTCCTCAATCACCCCTCTCGGAATACGAATCGATCGGTCAGCAAGTTGTAATGTGGTTTTGGTGGGTTTTAATTCACCTAAACCCAATTGTTCATAGACCAAAAAGGGAATTAAGTTCACACTTGCCCCTAGATCAAGTAAAGCATGTTTCACCCGGTAATCTCCAATTACGCATGGTATTGTCGGACAACCGAGATCTTTGTATTTCTTAGGCATCCCGTGGTTGATAATGGCACTTACATTCTCTGTCAAAAATGCTTTCTTTTGCACATGTATTTTTCTTTTAACCATGTAAAGGTCTTTTAAAAATTTAGCATATGACGGTATTTGTTTAATGGCATCCAACAGTGGGATGTTGATTTTGACTTGCTTGAAAACCTCCAAAAATTCTTGATATTTATCTTGAGGTTTGGCTGAAATCAAGCATTGGGGGAATGGAGCGACGGGCCTATATTCTTTCAATGGCTCTTTTTCATTCATGGCGGTGCTAGGTCCACCATCCTCTTTGGAAGATACCAGATCATTAGGTGTTGAAACCTTCACCGGATCAGATTTTTCAATAATTTTACCACTTCTAAGAGTGGTGATGGCCTTAGCATATTCCATGTGTTGGTTAGAAGAACTAGGCATGCTTATTTCACATTATGGTTTTGGATTTGGTATAGGTTGGGCTGAAAGAATCCCTTCCCTTGTGTTTAAGCGAGCCTTGATTTCCTCCACTGAATTTTTAAGCTCAAGCATTATCGTATGGTTGGATTGATTTATTTGAGCTTGACCTTCTATGAATGCTTTCAAAGTATCCTCTATAGGCATCTGAGGTGGGACCATAGGAATTTGCATTGGGGGCCCCCTTTGAGGATTATTTTGATTAGCCGTGTTTCCATTTGCCTAATTGAAGTTAGGGTTGTTTCTTCCAACTAGAATTGTTCGTGTTTGAATTTGGAGTACTAAAAGGTCGTTGATAACTATTCAAAGCATTCGATTGTTCAAATAAAAGTTCTCGAAACGCATAGATTGTTCGACAATCCGGCGTTTGATGCACATTGGAAGCACAAATACCACAAATAGTTTCATAGCCCCCTTTTGTTAGGTTATGTCCACTTTCTTTAGTTCCATCTCCTCGACCTTTCGTGTGAGATTAGCCACTCTAGAACCTAGATCATCCTTCTCATTTAAAACATAAATTTCTCCCTTTTCTTTAGCTTGGGGTTGTTTTGAACTTGTCGGCTTAGATGTATCCCATGCTTGTGTGTTTTCAGCCAACATGTCAAAATAATCCCAAGCTTCCTCCGTTTCCTTGTTCATAAACTCCCCATTGCACATCATCTCCACAAACTGGCTCATGGTTGAGTTTAATCCATCATAGAAGAAACTAATCAACCTCCATCGTTCATAGCCATGATGTGGGCATGCGTTTAATAACTCATTATACCTTTCCCAACATTGGAAAAAGGTTTCTTCTTCTTTTTGGGCGAAATTCATTATGGCCCTTCTTAGTGCATTGGTTCGATGAGTAGGGAAGAATTTTTTTAGAAATTCCCTAGTCATCTCAGCCCATGTCCCAATAGACCTTGGCCTTAAGGAATGTAGCCATGATTTGGCCTTCTCTTTCAAGGAAAAAGGGAATAATTTAAGTTTTATGGTATCCTTGGTTACATTGTCATAGTTTATTTTGGCAATAACCTCTTCAAATTCCTTAATATGTAAATAAGAGCTTTCAGAGTCGAGTCCATGGAATCTAAGAAGAAGTTGGATCAACCCCGGTTTAAAATCAATATTTCCCACATTGTGAGGAAAAATTATGCAAGAGGGAGTACTCGTCCTAGCTGGTTGTAAATAATCACGTAAAGTTCTAGGTTGAGGTACATCTCCCACTTCATTCGCATCCAATTCAGTAAGGTTTGGGGCTTGATTTTGATGTTGATTAGCCCCTTGATTTGGTTGATTTTCAGCCATCTCTCTGAGTAATTTCAGAAAATTTTGACATTTTCTAACACGAGGCTCTCTATCAATCCCTTCAACAATTACTCCGTCACTAACAAGTCGGTTATTAGAATTTCGAGCCCAATGTGGCATGCAAATCCAAAAAGAATGAAACAAAAAGGAATTCTTCCTTCCTTTTCTTCTCTCTAAGACCGAAGCACAAGGTGTCTTACAATGGCTGAGCCAGAAGCAAGGATAGAGACTGATTTCTCCTGGTCAATAGGGGTTCAGAGAACTCCCCACCCACTCTTTGAGTCTTTTGAGAAGAGTGCAGAAAAAGAAGAAAGAGGAATAAGGTTGAGAAGAGAAATCTCTGAGCACAAGGTGATCCAAGATGGCAGAGCCGGCCAATAGGAATCCCGGCAGCACAAGGCTAACCTATCAGAGATCTAAAAGGAGTCTCCACTCACTCTACAAGAGATGAATATGGTAGGAATGAGTAGGAGAAGAAGAAGCGTAAGGTTAGAATGATAAAACCTGATTTGTGACTTAAGATGCCTACTTCTTCTTCAACTTCCTAAAAATCCCTGAATTAGACCTATGTTAGAATCCTGCAAAAATCAAAACAAAGTAAGTTAGTATTTAGAAGAAAACCTACCCTAGAAAGCAAAACAAATCCTAAACCTATCTTAACACAATCTCAACTAAAAGTTAATTCAGAAAATTCTAAAAATACCGCATAGAAATCCCCAGCAGCGGCGCCAAAAACTTGTTCACTCCCCAAGTGTAGGGTTGCGAAGTAGTAATAATTCGGAAAGACCGAGTATCGTTCCCACAGAGATTTATGAATGGGTATTCTCAGATTTTGTCTGAAACAACTAGTAATTAAGATCCTATCAAGAACTAAAGCTAGAAAATAGTGATTTGGGTTTAAACAGTGAATGTGTAATGTAATATCAATCTAAAAAGGCACTAGAGCACTAAGGATCCACTTTTGATAAGTTTCAATGCATCAACACAACTAGGTTTCTCAAAACTCAATCGGAATCGAATTCATATCTCTATCCGATTGGAATATAGAGCGGTTTAATCAGCAATTATCCAAAACAAGTGTTTATTCATTGATTTGATTCCCACAACCATGCTCAGGCCTTGGGCACACTCAATTGTGTAGGCCAAGCCTCTTTTCAATCTAGTTGAGACTCACAACCATAGCCCTCATAAAATCCTGTCACTAGACTTGATTACAGCTAATGATTAGAACTCTAATTAAATCAAAATCAATCAACAAACAACTATTTCAGATTACTACAAAAGATAAGAACTTTAGTTGAATGAGTTCCCACATGAAAATCAGGCCATTGCATACAAGGCAATAAAAGAATCTACCATGCCCGGAGTCGATGATAGATCAATGAAGTACACAAGCATAAACAATGCTCAGAAGCTAAATTACTAAGTTAGGATCACTAAGAATCACATGAGCCCGGAGTCATCAAGAGATCAAAGTAAAAACCCAACTAGTACTTGATTCAAACTCACATTAACTAAAATTCATCAATTAAATCATAAAAAGGAAACCTAGGTTGCATCAATCCATCAAAAATGAATCAAAAGCGTCACCTCTTAGCCCTATGTAAGAGGTTTTAGTTCATCTCTAACATCCTTGAACTAAAAGCCTAAAAAACATAAAAAAAAACTACTAAAACAGGAAGAAAACTAAGAAAACTTGAAGTAGAATCCGTCTCCCAAGCAATCCCCACGTCCTAGCATGCTCTGGTATGAAGGGAAGAAGTCCTTTTATAGCTTGGAGGTGTCCATTGCGTAAGAAACTTCCAAATTGTGCAAGGATTTACGCACTTGCGCAGAGAATTTCAGCGTCCGATTTAGAAACTCTGTTTTGCATATGTATGACCGGTCGCACGACTGGTCGGACTGGCCTGGCCGACCGGTTAAGACCGGTCGGGCTTGTCTGTTGTCAGTCCAGGGAGTGCTGAAAGGGGTGCGACCCGTTGGCCGACCGGTCTTGACCGGTCGGACTGGTCTGGCTGACCGGTCACGACCGGTCGGACCGTGTAATTCGTCCTCCAGTGGCTTCCAATGATGTGTTCGACCGGTCCTGACCGGTCGGGCTTCCTTGGCCGATCGGTTGTCCGACCGGTCTTGACCGGTCGGACTGGTCTGGCCGAACGGTCACGACCGGTCGGACCGTGTAATTCGTCCTCCAGTGGCTTCCAATGATGTGTTCGACCGGTCCTGACCGGTCGGGCTTCCTTGGCCGATCGGTTGTCCGACCGGTCTAGGCCCTTTTTTCTTCTTTATTTCTTTCTTTCTTTCTCCGCTATGCTTTCTTCTTTCTTTCTTTTCTCTCCTTGCTTTCTTCTTCTACCCTTTCATGCTTAGTCTTGTGATCTTCAATGTATATAAAGTGCTCCTATTTAGCCTTGAATTAGTGAAATCTCCATCTTGTCCTACAATCACAAATCATGCATTACATTAGTCCTTTAAACATGTAAACCGTACATAATGAGTGATGAATTGGGGTTAGAATATGCACAATTAAGAGCTCAACAGTGAGCACCCAAGTGTGTGTAACAGACCAACTACGTAGGCCAGGCGAAGGTGTGGGACAGTTCGTGATCCGAGTTGGCTATGCCACTAGGGACCGATGTTCCAGGATAATGGTGTTAACCAACTGGATGTTCGACTGATAATAGTACTGAAATTGTTGAGTTATACTTGCATATCATGCATCACGTGCATGTTTAAAAGGTTTTGGTTTGTGAAATTATCATTGGATTTATAAAGGTTTGTATTTTAATGGTTACGCGATTTTTTATATTGAATTACCTGTGTTAAACTGTATGAGATTACTCATCGGCTTTTATAGCTGACGTAGTGTTATGCGATTAACCGTAGTGACAGGTGATGATTTAGAAGACTTCGAGTAAGCGGTTCTAGATGAGGGAATACTCTAGAAGATTTTTGAGAATTAATTTATTTTGATTTTTAGTTTGAAAGTATTAATGTAATAAGGCCCATTAGATGGCAATTAATTTAGATAGTTAGAACAATTTCGTAAACCCATTGATTAATGGTTTAATTTTTAAAGTTTGGTTTATTTTGATTCTATATATTTGGTACCATGTGAATGGAAAAGGAAAATATCAGTTGTGATTGTAAATGATTCATTCATTATTTACGTAACACCCTTGATTTCGGGATTTGAGTTTATATATATACTCGAGTGTCGAATTTTGGGGGCGTTACAGTTGGTATCAGAGAATAGGAATGAGATAAACTGTGCATGGGGAAAAAGTCCACTAAAGTTTTAGGATCTAGGGTAGCTTCATGAATGTAAAGACTCTAAACATAGACTTCCAAAAACTTTAGGATAGCCGTTAAATTTAGACACACGTACCTAGGTACCGTGGGAAGGGAATTCCCACTTTAGTGAAACTTTTACTAAATCAAAAGTCATTAAAATAAAAAATTTTAACCTCTGTGATCTTTCTCAGGGTTATAAGGACATTTCCACGAAATTACAACAAGTGGATTGACCGAAAAACAATATTTTGAATTTTCCTTAAATTTTCACTTATGAGATTTAAATTATGGACCAGATTTATACCTATGATCACACACGGCAAAATAAAAGTTTAAAAATTTTCAAATTTTTTCTTAAGGTCAGTAACATACCCATTGATATCCTTGTAAAATTTCAGAGCAAAACGAATTGTATAAAAATTCTAGATATTCTAGTAGTAGACTGAGAAATGTGAAATATGCTGCTAGACAACAATATATTACTGCCTTTATCAGGGTGAAAACCTAAGAATTATTTAGAAATTTTGAGCTAAAAATTTTTCTGGTGATACATCTTGAAGTCAGTAATATCTATTCCAAATTTCAAATCGATTGGATGTATGGTTTGGAAGAAATAAATTTTAGAGTAATTGCCTATTCAGCTACCTGATTTTCTTGCAAGACCTTCATCAAACAAACATATGGAGGGACATAACCGATCTAGAATTAAAGAATGAATAATTTAATTATTATTACTGGAATATTAAATACATGCGTGTATAATTGGTGATCTAATATTTTGGGGAGTACTAAATTAAGTTTTATACTAAATGTAGATCATGCCGCCTAAAAGGAAGAATCAAGTTACTCCATCTACACCCGATGTAACGGATAACGAACAATTAATCGAAGGAATATACAACATTTTGGGTGACATTGCATCTCTCCTTCGCCAACAAGTACAAAATTCAAATAATATTATAAATCAACGCCCAATACCAGCTGCACAAGGTGGTGGAGGGGGAGATGTATTAGAACGATTCAGGAGGCTTTGACCTCCTGTCTTTAAAGGACACACTGACCAGCTAGATGCTGACAATTGGAAGAATCAAATGGAAAAACTTTTGATGGAATGAGATGTACTAATGAAGACAGAGTGGTCTTAACTGTATATATGTTGGAAGGAGAAGCTGATCACTGGTGGAAGGCAACCAAAAGAGCAGCCGCTGCAAACACAATCTGGACATGGGAAAAGTTCTGCAAGCAATTTAATCAAAAATATTTTTCTGAGAGTGTCAAGGATAGGAAGGCGGCCGAATTTATGAATTTAGAATAAGGGGACCTTACTGTCAGTGAATATGAAGCTAAGTTCACGGAACTATCACGCTTTGCCCCTCATCTCATCAGCTAATGTTATGTAAAAAGCTAAAAAGTTCGTGCAATGGTTGAAGACTTCCCTTCGCACTAAAGTGGTTCCTTTCGAACTTTGAAAATATGCCAAGGTAGTGAACAAAGCCTTAGTCATCGAACTAGACCTAGAAGACTTATGAAAAAACTGAGAACAAAGGAGGGTGGTGGGTAATAAATATAGAGCTACTCCAGAAGTACCACAAGGACAAGATAAGAAACCCAAGACCACACCTTCGACTCCCTCCACACCCTCTCAGCAACATTCGAATTTCGTCGGAAGGTGTTACAGTTGTGGCTCAGAAGGGCATATGTCACGAGCTTGCCCACTACCTCGTCGCCAATTACCAGATCAGAGGCAATTGCAGGTTTACTCGAGACTACCCCAATCGGAATCAAGTCAAGGCAAGGGATTTCCACGCCAGGCATCCCAAGGACGGGTTTTTGCCTTAGTACCACCTGAGGAAAAGGAAAAGAGAAACATGGACGCAAAAGATGACACGAACCAAAACATCGAAGGTACATGGATTATTTAGATTTCAACCAAACTTTTGCTTAAACGATAGTACTATACATTTTACTTACCATGATGCTAAAACTATTCCCTAAACATAAGGCAAATTTTGAGGACATAATTTCTCTAAGGAGGGTAGATTGTAACAATTTAAATTAGTATTATGCACATTGTTTTTATTTATTTATTATTTTTATATTCACCTATGCACATCGTGATACATCATAAAAGTGTCTTTGAATTTCGAGACGAAATTCCCTTAAGGAGGGAAGAATGTAATGACCTAGGTTTTCGAAATAATTAAAATAACAATTTAATTAATTATTTAGTAAATTACATGATTTATTATATTGATAAATTAATGATAAATAATCCATAGGGAATTAGTGTAGGATCCCTTTATTAAAGTTGCTTAAAATAAGCCCTAGAATAGCATAAAAGTGTTAGATATCACAAAACTCACAAATTTACAATACTTATGAAAATGCCATTAGTTAAACTTAAGTTAAACTGATTTAAAGTATGCCAGTTTCTGACGATTAGTTTCATACAAAACTTCATATAATATTTTAGGGGCATAATTTAACCGTGCACGTCAAATTTCAGCCCTCTGATCATCCTACAAATACCCTAATAAAAAACTCGAGCCATAAGTGGGCCATCTAACCTCAGATTTGTCTCATTTTTGGTCTCATGTCCTAAAACTTTATGACCTACCAGCTAGACGAAGTGCATTTCTTACATAAATCACGGTGGGACTCACGTGCACTTTTTGCACAAAACGCGCCTGTCAAACGCGCGTTGACCGAGTTTTACGTGACAAGCCTTCTTCCCCATCCGCTTTTGCAATAGCATGTAGGCACTGTCTGTCCAAGCCCTACACGCCGTCCGTCAATGGGCCCCATTTCTCTCATCTGATCCGTCCATCGAGTGCGCGACCTAGCTGAACCCTGTTCGTCCAAATCTAGTAGCTGATAGATGTCTGCATGGCCCGTTCTAAATTGTTGTTCCAAATCAAAAGACCCCAAGATCCAGTTTGTTGCTTTGCAAGGATGGGCCAGACTTGTTTCGGGCATTTGTATGGATTCCACCTAGGTTTCCAACGGACCTTGAACGCTAAGAAACTTCGGAGGAAAGAAGATACTTCCTTCTCCAACACAAATTGCGTCCGTAAGATGTATTGCAAACACCTACTGTCCAAGCCTATATAGGGCCATCCAAACCTATCTAGGGTGTTATATAAACTTCCATAGGTGTCTCTTTCCCTTCTAGAGAAACGTAGAGAGAGAGAGAAGAAGAGAGAGAAAGAGAGGGGGGGAGAGAGGGAGGGAGAGAGAACTCCGTGTGGAGTTATTGCTGCCGGGTTGCTGGACCAACTCCAGGGAGAGAGAAAGAAAAAGAAAGGAAAGAAGAAGGAAAGAAAGAGAAAGAGAAGAAGAAGAGAAACAGTGAGTTTTATCTCGTATTGCTTACTTCTTCCATTCCATTGATTTTATTTTTCTAATTTGATTTTCCATCTTACAAGAAGGTCTTATTTGATTTAAATTTTGGTGTTGATGTGATTCATGAGTTTACATCGTGTATATTTGAAATTTTCTATTCTATTTCATATTTCATCAATGAGATTTCATGTGAATTTGGTAATCGAATAAGGTTGTGTATGTGTTAGTTGATTTTGGATTTTTCTTGGAAAAAGGTTGGAAGGATGTATGAATTGTCTGAATTATTTAGAAAGGGAGTGATATAAACCATAAATTCCATGAGATTGAGGACTCCAGCATATGGTTGATTACTTGAGTTAGTTTGGGTTGAGCACACGTGAGTGTTGCAATAAACCGTTGCTCCATTGATCGAGGCTGGTTGGGTGAGCACCCAAGTGTGTGCAACAGACTAGTTACGCAGGCCAGGTGGAGGCTCCGTTGATTGAGGCCAGTTGGGTGAGCACCTAAGTGTGTGTAACAAACCAACTACGCAGGCCAGGCGGAGGTGTGGTAGAGTTCGTGATCCGAGTTGGCTATACCGCTAGGGACTGATGTTCCAGGATGATAGTGTTAACCACCTGGATGTTCGACTAATAACAGTACTGAGATTATTGAGTTATACTTGGATATCATGCATCACGTGCATGTTTAAAATGTTTTGGTTGGCGAAATTATCATTGGATTTGTAATGGTTTGTATTTTAATGGTTATGCGATTTTCTATATTGAATTACCTGTGTTAAACTGTACGAGACTACTCACCAGCTTTTATAGCTGACGTGGTGTTATGCGATTAACCGTAGTGACATATGATGATTTAGAAGACTTCGAGGAAGTGGTTCCAGATGAGGGAATACTCTAGAAGATTTTTTAGAATTGATTTATTTTGATTTTTAGTTTGAAAGTATTGATGTAATAAGGCCCATTAGATGGCTATTAGTTTAGACAGTTAGAATAAATTTGTAGACCCATTGATTATTGGTTTAATTTTCAAAGTTTGGTTTATTTTGATTTTATATATTTGGCACCATGTGAATGGAAAAGAAAAATATCAGTTGTGATTGTAAAGGATTCGTTCATTATTTACATAACACCCTTGATTTCGGGATTTGAGTTTATATACTCAAGTGTCGAATTTTGGGGGCGTTACACGAATGCTTTTCTTATATTCTCTTATCAATGTTAGAATATAACTCTTATAATATTCCCCAGCAGAGTCGCCATTTTGTTTACACAAGAAAATTTCCTTTGTGTATTATGGGGGAAACAAGAGTCATATTCCAATATTAGATAAGAGAGACAGAGAGCATTCATCACTTCAATTTATTCATTTACCGAGTTCTTCATACATTCCATATTTACAGCATCCCTTGATTCTAGAATAGATTGTACATTATACAAAAATGAAATATATTCATAAAGTAGTTTTGGCAGAGTTTCGCCATATTCTTCTTTCATTGTGTCCGGATAACAGGGAATGACTGGACCAAGGCTTCCAAGACTGTTCTTCTGCTCATGAGCGAGGTGAATCAACCAGACTAGACTTCGTTCCTTTGCAATCTTTGTAGAACTCCATAACATGGTAATGTCACCTAGCACATTGTAGACACCCCACCTTCGGCTACAATGTTAGTAAAGGTAGCTGGATGAATGGTGGACCATACCCCCAAATCCCATGTCCAAACTCAGCCAAACTCACCCTTGTAAGCCCCAATACATAGCCCAGCTCAAGCCTGAACCCAGTCAACTCACCTATAAACATCAGCCCAAAAAACCCCCCATAAGAAAAACCAGTAAAAAATCATAAAAAAAGTCAAACTCGGTGAGTTAACCCGCTGAATCAAATCACCGAGTCAACCCGCTAAGTCAACGTATCGAGTCAACTCACCGTGTCAACCCATCTCCTAAACCCAGTCAACTCACCGAGTTCCAAACCGCAGCCTCGGAGCAAGTCCGAACCCCAAACCTAAGAAATTCCTGCTTCAGGTTCGGAGGTCGTACACTTCAAACCCGAAGCAAAACGACGGTACGGGCGGCCCCCTGGGTGCCGCCCAAAATTATTTACAGGGTCTGCCACTCTCCGCTGCTATAAATACCCCCCTCCTCTTCTCATTCAAGCATCCCTCAAGCCCGAGTGCGATCCCATTCGTCCGAGCCCTTCTCCACCCTTTTAGCCCACATTTCCACCAAGGAGAGCCCGAGTGAGGAGAGCCTAGCCCTAGTCTAGCCCAACCTGACCGTGGTCTAAGTCTCCCAAGCCATCCAAGTCTTGATCTAGCCACTCGAACCAAACCCTTGCGACACCTCCGTCCATCTAGCTACTCTTTACCAGCATCATCTCATTCGCATCTAGCATAAGTGCAATATTTACTTTTCTTCCAACCCCCCTACTTCACTACAAGCACTTTGATCATTTAAGCACACAGCATGCATCCTGCATAAAGCACCTGTTAATTCAAGCTTATGCTTTAGGCTTGCCTGTTAATGGAAACCTGCCCATCAGAAACTCTTACTGTTCAGACCTGCATTCATGCATTAGTCACTACAAGCACTTTGATCATTCAAGCACACAACATGCATCCTGCATAAAGCACCTATCAGTTCGAGCGTATGCTCTAGGCTTGCCTGTTAATGGAAACCTGCCCATCAGAAACTCTTACTGTTCAGACCTGCATCCATGCATCATGTCATCTATGAGAATGTACGAGGATTAAATCAGACTTTCAAGTACTAGTTCGATTCTGTGAAGTAGAGACCGTACTTCGGTAAGCGCAGTGTGTGGGGTGCTTAAACTCTTCCCACCCTGTAACTTTGATCCCTTATCTCGAATCTCTGGGCATAGATCAAAAGGAGTCATTTTAGAGGAAGGAATTTTCGGATCCCCTTCTCTAACGTTTCTACGAGGTTTAGCCGACTGTAGATTCAAAGTAACTGGCTAGTGGCGACTCTGGTCTTACATAAACTCATCCAACATATCCAACTTAACACGATAATGCCCTCGAGAACGAGGCAAGCTGGTGGCACAAATGGCGATTCACGCGCACGCACCCCCCTCTTTTCCGAAAGGAACGGAGAACATCCCGGAGCGCGGAACGGCGAGCGTCCACAGAATGGCGACTCCACTGGGGATATGCTAGTCCCACTAGTCGTAATCCGACTTGAAAAACAGAATCCTTCCTATACTTGAAAGTCATTAGTCCTCATACAATCTCATCTGCATAGCATTCTACCCAAAACAAAAAAAATAGAAAATTCCAAAACCCAAAAAGAGTATAGTCCTCACCATTGCACCTCCTCGGGCTCAACATCTTCGGAAACAACTTCCCTTCCGCAGCATAATCCACACTCAGGCTCAGCAAGCCATGTCTGACCACGAAGAGGAAACTCGCCTTTTCCCCGCCCTCGAGATGGCCGAAGCACAACCTCTAGCACAACAACCAATTAAGAATACGCCAATCATGCAAGAATTGACACAAGGAATGAGAGCAATGCAAGAAATACTCTTGCAATTCATGCAACCATAAGCTACCGCAGCAGCCAACAACCAAGCTGGCCCAGTTCATCAATCTCAGCAGCCATGCCGGGTCCATCCGGCCTCCAGTTTGAATCAAGCACAACCATCAGAGTCTTCCCAAGACTACCGACAACAGTCATCTCAGCTCTTTGCTATAGGGCATCCTCCTCAATACCTTCCTGCGACGACAAGGCCGTCTTAGAGCACTCCCGTCGCAGGAACTTCCAGTCAGCTTCCAGTCAATCTTGCAAACAACAATCTCAGTAGATTTCAGCATGTTCCCGCCGATGGGACCCCTTTTCTTTCTCAGCATGTCCTCGCCGATGGGACTTTTACTTAATTTCAGCACATCCCCGCTGATGGGATTTCAATTCAATTTCCAGCAACAGGGACAGCATTGGTGAATGCCCACAATGGGGGACAGTGTCAAGCCCACATCAATCAGCGGACAGTGGTGAATACCCAACAAGGGGGTCACTTCCCAACATCTCAGCCTCCTACAAACAGGAGCACTTTTCAATTCCAGCACATCCCTGCCGATGGGATTCTAGTTAATTTTCAGCAATCTTAAATTCAGCAACTCCGGTTAATTTCAAGCAATCTTCAATTCAGCAAACTCTAGCTAATTTCCAACAATCTTCAATTCAGCAATCCCCAGTTAATTTTCAGCAAGTTCCAATTCAACCTCAGTACAATCTCCAGTTCAGTTACAATCCTTTTAAGCACAAGCTCATCAGAATCCAGTTCAATCATCAAACCAATTTCAGCAACCCACGGTTGCTTTCCAGCAAACGCATAGGGTCGAAGAAATCGACCACTATGCCGAAGAAGAACGTGCCTTACTCCGAGAGGTACCAGTCGCTCGAACAGATCATGCAGGACTGGACGAGTTGCGGGAGCAGTTCCAGATATTGCAGAATAAACTTCAGCGACAACAAGGAATCGATCTACCTTTGACTAAGTTCAGTCCTTTCCCAGATGCTTAGATACCTCAAAACTTTGAGGTACTAAAATTCAAAAGATACGACGACAACGGTTGTCCCACAGCACATCTCAAGGCTTTCTGTGAAGAGTTGAGTGCAATTTCAGGAAATGAAGGGGCCCTCATTCGTTTATTCCAAAAATCTCTGAAGGGCGATGCCCTAGATTGGTACACCTCATTGGACTGCCACTGTATTAGGACTTGGGAACAACTTTCCCAGGCTTTCGTCGACAGATTCGCGTACAATCTCAACATGGCACCCAGAAGAACCGACCTCGCGGCTCTCAGGCAAAGGAGTGATGAAACACTATCAGCTTATGTGGGACGTTGGCAAGCTATGACAGCCAGAATGCAGACACCTATCGACGACGAAGAACAAATCTCCATGATTGTTCATTCAACATATCCTAGCATATCTGGATATCTCATCTCGCATCCATATGCGAATTTCTCACAATTGATCCGTGCTGAAGAGCAAGTCAAAGCAGGAATCCACGCAGGAACAATCTCCCCATGGCCTCATCAGGCCACTCCAGTCAAAAGGAATAGAGTGGAAGGAAGACCTATTGGGTATGGGAATGGAAACCGCAGCGGTTCCCCTCCTCGCCCGATAGAGGTAAACAACATCATCGCCACTGCTCAGATCAACCAATATGCTCCCCCATAGGGATGTCAACAGTATCAACAGAATCAGGCTCAGCATCAACCTAAGCGGTATCAGCCGCAATCGAATCGTCAACCACAGCCACAACCACCTCGACAGCAGCAGCAGTTCAAGGGGAACAGCCAATACTCATATCAGAATAGGCAGAATTACAAGGAGCTCAGGAAATTCACTCCTCTCACTCAGCCACTCAGCCAAGTCATGGCCATGCTGGTACAGAAGCAGTTACTCACTCTGATGGCACCCATGCCTCCTCATCCCCTGCCTCCGAACTATTGAGAAAATGAGTATTGTGCCTACCATCAAGGGCATGGTCACACCACTGATCGATGCCTGACTCTGAAGAATGCGATACAAAATCTAATTGACGACTGAAAAATCGTCATCTCGGTCCCCGGAATTCCTCCAGCAGCTTCCACCAACATCCTTCAGAATCCTTTGCCTCAGCATTCGACGGACCTCAGTTCGTCTCGTGGCCCTGCCGTCAACAGCATAGAAGAAGGAGAGCGTCTCGATCGCTTCTTCTCCCTTATCTAGTCTATTCATGCTTACACTTATGGGCCAACAAATCCTCCTCCGATCTTGCAAGGGGCAAACCCCTTTCCTCCTTCAGTCTCCGAGCCGTTAGTACTTGAAGGAGCACCTCCATATAATGTACCAGTTGTCAAGGGGCACCTTATAGCCATTCATGTTGGGAGACAGTCATCTTGGAAGGAGCACAGTCATACACCGAGCCCGCATACGAACCTGTCATTTTGCAAGGGGCAATTTTAGCTCAGAAACAATCCGATCCGCAAGGGAGGGATCATACTCATCAGCAGCAAGAGCCCATTGTCTTGGAAGGTGCTCCTCCAATCGAGCCAAGTTACACTACAAGGGGTAAGTCCCAGAGGCGTGTCAATCACACTACGACAGTTGGGCCGAACAGAGAAACCCCCTCCCATATCAAGATGACCAGTATTCATTCCATGGGAACCTCCTGCTATAGGAACGGTTAAGCCAGGATCTCGACCTTATGTGATCTATGAAGACAAGCCTCGATATTACCTCTTCAGCACAGGCAACAATGTAGTCCTTAAGGCAAAAACTCCATACGAGGAAGGTCTGATATCCACACCAGCATCGTTGCAATAACCAGTGATCCTAAAAGGCAAGAGAAAAGAAAATTATAAAGAAGTCCCATGGCACTATCCAAAATGTGCGGAGGTAGCAAACATGAATCCCAATGGGCGTTGCATCAGAAGAGATAATCAGAACAGAGGAGATCCCAAAGGCGCTCTCTCAGGCCTCGGCAACAAAAACAAAGCCGCATATGATGTGGCAACTCAGCTCAAGTCAATCCCTGCTCAAATCTTAGTATGGGAGTTACTCTGCACATCGCGCATACATAGAGAAATGTTTGCCAAAACCCTGAGCGATGCTCACATCTCCTCCGATACGGCACCAGAGATGATAGCCTTGATGATCGGACAGCTCCTGCCTCCGTGCGCCATCACCTTCACTGATAATGAGTTGCCACCAGAAGGGCGCGACCATGGGCGATCTCTTAACATAGCCTTACGATACAAAGACCTCTGTGTCCCACTGGTCCTTATCGATAACGGCTCAAGCTTAAATGTCTGCCCACTCAAGACTGCGGAACACTTGGGAATCAGTCCCTCTTCATTTCGACCAAGCACCATATGCGTCAGAGCATTCGACAACACCCGCCGATCAGTGGAAGGGGAGGTCGACATAGAGGTACAGATAGGTCCGGAAATCTCCACTATCACAATTCAAATCCTGGATATATCATCCTCCTTCAACATGTTGTTCGGACGGCCTTGGGTGCACAAGGTTGGAGCTGTGCCATCAACCCTGCATCAACGGTTGAAGTAAATCTGTGGAAATCAAGTGATCTCTATCCATGCAGAGAAGGAACTCATCATTCCTTCCAATGCTGCTGCCACTGAACCAGATATCCCTGTCATCGATATCCAACACTCTGAAGAAGATGTCCAATTTCATAGTTTCGAATTCGAGACTGTGAACACTATCGCCAATCCATAACCGATAAGGGTGGACCTGTGTCTTTTCACCAGCAGAACGTCTGAGCCTCAAGTATCGAATGAAGAATCATTTTAAATCCAGAAAGATGCCGTGTTCGCTTCCCTAAGTGTAGGGTTGCGATGTAGTAATAATCTCGGTAAGACCGAGGTCGATCCACAGGGACTTATGTAGGAATTCACTAATACTTCCAATAGTTTCTATTGAAAAGCTAACAACCAGATTTGAGAAGATTGATGTGAATAACAACTTTAAACTAAACTGAAAGTAATCAATTAATTAAAAGGGCACTAGGGGTTCAAGGATCCACTTGTAGCAATCCTTGATGCTCAATTCGCTGTGGTTTCTCACTTTCTCAACTAGAATTGAAATTAAGATCTATCTAGTCGGATGATAGAGCAGTTAAACCAACAATCTGTCATATGTAAGATCAATGTATATGATTCACTCAATGCAAGCTAGAACGAGCATACTCAATTGCATAGGTCAATCCCAATTCCAATGGGCTAAGATCACAATCATAACCGTCATTAAATCCTATCACAAGACAAAACTAGATTATGATTTGAACTTGATTCAAATCACTTACACAGTCCTGTACATACTTCAGAAATCTATAAAAATAGAACTTTGGTAGGAAGTTCCCACATGAAGTTCATAGTACTAGAGCATACTCCAATTCCTCAGATCATACAGGTCTAGACTAGTTCACAACAATTAAGAACTCAAGCAATTCTTCCAAACATCCATGAGTCATCATAAGACTAAGAAAAACTACTTTAGTACTTGAATTAAACTTCAAACCATTGTTCTTAAACATGAAATCCAACTTAAAACCAACTTAAACGAATTGAAACATCTTAGATTCACTACAAGCTTCATCTCTTAGCCCTAGCTAAAAGGTTTAGCCGTTCATGATTCAAGAAACATGAAACAACTAAGAAAAACATAAAAACAGAAAGCAAACTAGGAGGAGTTGTAGAACTCTAAAATCCACTTCCGTCGCCTCCAACCGTGCTCAAATCCTTCTTCCAGAAATTACGTAAGAGTACGCAGTGCGCAGAGAAATCCGAAGCTTGTAGAACACGCTTAGTTATGCAGACGACCGGTCGCATGACCGGTCTGAGCTCTTGGACGACCGGTCTCAAAAACGTAAAAAACGTCCAGAGAGTTTTGGGATTTTTCAACCCTAGAAATTAATTCAAGGACCGGTCGCACAACCGGTCCTGGACAGTCCAGAGAGTTTTTCAAAGTAGCCTTTTCTGTTGAGTGTTCGAACCGGTCGGACGACCGATTGGACGACCGGTCTTCAGTGCTTTCTTTTACATCCTTTCTTCTCTCCTTTGCTTCTTCCTTTCATCCTTTCCCACTTTAGTCTTTTGATTTTCTTTGCTTGTAAATGGTGTCTTCAAGTCTCCAATTGATGAATCCTCTCTCTCATCCCTACAATCACAAATCATACATTAGATTAGTCTTTATATCATGAAAACCTTGCATAATGAGTGATGAATTGGGGTTAGAATATGCACAATTAAAAGCTCAACACACCCCCAAACCAGCATTTTGCTAGTCCCGAGCAAAACATGCGTGAAACCAATTTCATTCTCCAAACCCAACTCTCCCGTAGAAACCATTCTTCTATACATCCCAAGATACATAAGTGTAAGAGTTTGAGAAATTAGGTGGTAGAGGTTGGAACCGTAAACTCTCAAAACATAATAAGTGTCCATATGAGATTCCCGCTGATTGGTTGATAAATAGTAAAACTTGAACAAATTCAACTTAGTGTGCATAGTGAAAAATTCATCTCATGAGTTTCCAGGATTATTTTCTTCATAGATCAACTAGACCATAGATCTCAAGGTATATAGAGCAACAACAAGCCAATGACAGGAATTTTCCTTACTGTCCTTCCGACGGCTTTCACACTACGTCCCATTTTTGGCTTTGGTTACGGGTAGACCATCCCCTGGTTGTTAATAGGTAGCCCTAATCGGAATTTTCCACCATTTTTCCATCATTCCCAATTTCATCCTTCCTTTTCCTTTTTCTTTTAAATTAGATAGGATTTTTAGAAATCCATATCTTTCGTTATTTTCCCATAGACAAGGATGGACAAAGTACCCCGGCTTGGTTTCTCAACACCTTAAATCAAAGTCTAGCTAATCCACAAATCACATAATCCTTTCAACCCATGAAATCGTGTAATGTGAACTAGGTGCGAGAGTGTTCAAATTTTCTATCAATCACATAAATAGGGGAATTCACATATAAAACCATTATGCTAAGAGAAGTTCAAAACTTACAACTTCATACACTTCGTATCTCCTCTTCTTATACTCATATTATCTCGAATACATGGAGCAAAGTTTTCCAAAAGAGTTTTGAATTTTAGAAGAATCGAAAAATTTCTACATAATTGCTCGAAATGTTACAAAACGTTGGATTCATCCAAGTGTTCCTACAACCCCCAACCAAATCTTGCATTGTCTTCAATGTAAAAGATTTGCAATGAGCAAAACATGAGAGCAATTCTAAAATAAAAGGAAGTGAGGAATGATAGTACCTGAGAGAACAAAAAGTGGAATTCTTCCTCCTTCTACCAAACCTATGAAAAAGTAAACAAAAGCAACAAAATCCTAATCCTAACGACTCTATACCTCCATCAGACTAGGAGATCAATCATCTTGATACACAGGATCAGTCAGAGGTATGGACATACCTTATGAAGGAAACTTCTCAAAGAACGGCTTTAATCGCTAACTATTTGCCTTAAAGATGTTGCCGTTCCTTGGATTTAACAACTCGACGGTCCCATATGGGTAGATAATTTGCACAATGTAGGGACCGGTCCATCGAGATCTCAATTTTTCTGAAAATAAATGTAGGCGAGAATTATACAGAAGGACTGTTTGATTGATCGTGAATGTCTTACGAAGAATGTTCTTATCATGGAACACCTTCGTCTTGTCCTTGTAAATTCTCGCATTCTCATATGCTTCGTTCCAAATTTCTGCAAGTTCATTTAATTGAAGTTTGCGCAACGAGCTTGCCTTGTCATAATCAAAATTCATCTTCTTTATTGCCCAAAACGCCCTGTGTTCCAACTCCACAAGCAAGTGACAAGCCTTCCCATAGACAAGTCTATAGGGAGACATTCTAATAGGGGTCTTAAAGCGGTACGGTAAGCCCAAAGTGCATCGGTGAGTCGAAGCGATCAATCCTGGCGATCGGGGTTCACCGTTTTTCTAAAATATGTTTAATCTCCCTATTGGATATCTCAGCTTGTCCACTTGTTTGTGGGTGATAAGGGGTGCTCACTTTGTGAGTAACGCCATATTTCATCATTAAGGTTTCCAATGGGCTATTACAAAAGTGAGACCCTCCATCACTAATGATGACTCGAGGTGTTCCAAATCGGGAAAGAATATTCTCTTTTAAAAAATGAATGACTGTTTTATGGTCATTATTCTGGCATGGGATCGCCTTAACCCATTTGGACACATAGTCAACGGCAAGCAAGATATAAATATTTCCAAAAGAAGATGGGAATGGACCCATGAAATCGATGCCCCAACAATAAAAAATTTTGATTATTAAGATGGGATTGAGTGACATCATATTTCTACGGGACATTCCTCCCAATTTCTGACAAGGTTCACATTTTTTGCAAAACTCATCTGTGTCTTTGAACATAGTGGGCTAATAAAACCCACATTGGAGAATTTTGGCTGTGGTCTTCTTACCCGAAAAGTGCTCACCACATGCCTGTGAATGACAAATGAGATGATCCTTTGTTGTTCATCATCTGGCACACATCTCCTTATGATTTGATCGGGACAATACTTGAATAAGTATGGGTCGTCACATAGGAATTTTCGCACCTCAGTGAAGAATTTATCCTTATCTTGCTTTTTCCAATGTATAGGAATTGTACTTGTAGCAAGATAGTTAGCAATGTCCGCATACCATGGCAATTGGGAGACTTTAAAAAGTTGTTCATCAGGGAACATGTCATTGATCGTGGTCGTTTCAGGGGAATCGGTGAGAACAAGTCGAGAGAGATGGTCAGCCACTACATTTTCTACTCCTTTCTTATCACGTATTTCTATGTCAAATTCTTGGAGTAGAAGGATCCATCTTAACAACCGTGGTTTAGTATCCTTCTTAGAGAGAACGTACTTAAGCGCGGCATGGTCAGTGAATATGATGATCTTGGATCCAATCAAGTAGGACCTAAACTTGTCCAAGGCAAAAACTACGGCTAAAAGTTCTTTTTTTGTAGTAGTGTAGTTTGCTTGGGCTGAGTTTAAGGTTCTACTTGCATAGTAGATAACACATGGCTTCTTCTCTTTTCTTTGACTTAGCACGGCCCCAATACCATAGTCACTTGCATCGCACATAATTTTAAAAGGAAGGCGCCAGTCAGGTGGTTGCATTATGGGTGCACATGTCAACATATCTTTAAGTGTGGTAAATGCATTTTTGACAATCTTCATTCCACTCGAATGAATTTTCCTTTTGAAGTAGGTTACATAAAGGACAAGAGAGTAAACTGAAGTCCTTTATGAACCTTCTATAAAATCCTGTGTGTCCCAAAAAGGACCGCACATCTCGTATGCTCTTGGGTGGTGGAAGGTTAGAGATAAGATTGATTTTTGCTTTGTCCACCTCAATTCCGTTTTGTGAAACGATGTGACCAAGTATAACTCCCTTTTGAACCATGAATTGACATTTCTCCCAATTCAACACAAGGTTCTTCTCTTCACATCTTTTCAATGCAGATTTCAAGTGCACAAGGCACTCATCAAATCTACAACCAAATACTGAGAAATCATCCATGACGACTTCGAGAATTGTCCCCACCAGATCAGAAAAGATACTCATCATACATCGCTGAAAAGTGGCAGGGGCATTGCATAGTCCAAACAGCATCCGTCGATAGGGGAAAGTGCCGAATGGACATGTGAATGTAGTCTTTTCTTGGTCTTCAAGGGCGATCTCTATTTGGTTGTACCCTAAATAGCCATCAAGGAAGCAAAAATGGGAATGACCCGCCAACCTTTCTAAAATTTGATCAACAAACGGTAGGGGGAAGTGGTTTTTCCTTGTGACAATGTTTAACTTCCTGTAGTCAATACACATTCTCCAACCGGTAGTGACTCTGGTTGGTATGAGTTCATTATTGGCATTGGCTATGATGGTGATTCTGGATTTCTTAGGCACCATTTGAGTTGGGCTCACCCATTGACTATCGGAGATTGGGTAAATAATACCTACATCCAATAGTTTCACCACTTCGGCCTTAACCACATCCTTCATGTTTGGATTGAGTCGTCTTTGTGGTTGCCTAGATGTCTTCACATTCTCCTCAAGGTGTATGCGATGAGTATAAATCAGTGGGTCTATGCCTTTGAGATCTGCAATCGACCACCCAATGACACTCTTGTGCTCTATTAGAGTGGCAATTAGCCTACTCTCTTGTTCTTCATCGAAGTGGGAAGAAATCACCACCAGATATGTCTCATCTCGACCTAAATAGACATATTTCAGCTCACTTGGTAACGGTTTTAGGTCGAGTGTTGGTGCCTTGATATTAGATGGAAGGGGCTTGTTCTTGTTTACGGGTAAAAGCTCAAATAAGGCCCTCTATCTTTTGTTATCTTGTACCGGCATCACATCTAACGTGGCATCCATCTCTCGTATTGTGTTATCATTTATCTCATGAGAGTGGGCCACACATGCCTCTAAAGGGTCGGAATATAATGACAAGGGGAATGTATCTTCCACGAATGATTTAATCATATTTATCTCGTGGATCTCATCATCAACCTCCCGTGGTTGTTTGCATAAATCAAATATATTAAGCTCAAGAGTCATATTTCTAAAGGACATTTGTACAAGCCGTTTCTACAATTGATAATTGCATTGGAAGTAGCTAGAAAAGGGCGGCCAAGTATGACGGAAATTTGAGCACCGGTACCTATTGCGGGATATGTATCTAAGACAATAAAGTCTACTGGGTAGTAGAATTTATCAACTTGGACTAAAACATCCTCAATCACTCCTCTCGGTATACGAATGGATCTATTAGCAAGTTGGAGTGTGGTTTTGGTGGGTTTCAATTCACCTAACCCAAGTTGTTCGTAGACCGAGTATGGAATGAGGTTCACACTTGCCCCCAAATCGAGTAAAGCTTGTTTAATCTGGTAGTCTCCTATGATGCATGAGATGGTTGGACTACCCGGATCCTTGTATTTTTGGGGCACCTCTTGTTTGATAATAGTGCTCAAATTCTCAGTCAAAAGTACTTTGTTGTGAACATTGTGTTTCCTTTTGACTATACACAATTCCTTTATAAATTTGGCATAGGATGGTATTTGCTTTATGGCATCTAACAACGGGATGTTGATCTTCACTTGCTTGAAAACTCTAAAATTTCTAGATTTTTGTCTAACAATTTGGGTGAAATCAACCTTTGGGGAAACGGGGCAACCGGCTTGTATTGCCTTTTCGGTTCTTTCTCTTGTGGAGTGTTATTTGAGCTATCATCCTCTTTGGAATTTTTAGATCCTTAGGCTTTGAAGCCTTCACCGAATTAGATTTATCAACTATTTTCCCACTTCTCAAAGTGGTGATAGCTTGAACATGCTCCATATGTTGGGAGGATGAGCTTGCATCTTGTATCTCAGATTGGGTTCTTGGGTTAGGAAGAGTTGTGTAGGAAGTATGCCTTTCTCCCTAACACTGAGGTGAGATTCAACCCTAGCCATCGAGGTTTTCAATTCATTGATGGCTTGAGTTGAATTTGATTGAATTTCAATTGCTCTTGCATGAACCCATCTATTTTCATAGAATTAGTCTTGTTATACTCAGCTTGAACCGATATAAATGCACCCAACATCTCCTCTAGCGTAACTTTTGGTGTAATTACTAGAGATGGACCTAGTATAGGTTGAGCTTGAGGGATATTGGTTGCATTCACAGTGGGTCCATTCCTCCAACTGAAGTTGGGATGGTTCTTCCAATTAGAATTAAACGTGTTTGAGTTTGGAGCACCAAATTGTCATTGATAACTGTTTATGGCATTTGATTGTTCTTGTAAGATGTCTTGGACTGTTGAAATTGTGGGACAATCTTGTGTTGCATGTTGATTTCCGGCACAAATTCCACAAACAGTTTCAACGTCATTAGAGTTTATCATCTCTCCTTTCTTTAATTCCATGGCCTCAACTTTTCTTATGAGGCTAGCCACACGTGCACTTATACTATCCTCTTCTGATAGGACATAAATTCCTCCTTTTTCCTTTTGTTGGCCAGTCTTGAAATTTGTTGGTTTAGATGTATCCCAAGACTGTGCATTCTCAGTCAATTCCTCCAAATAGTCCTATGCTTCATCGGCTTCCTTATTCATGAACTCCCCATTACACATCATCTCTACAAATTGGCGCATGGGTGAAGTCAGTCCTTCATAGAAAAAGCTTATAACCCACCAAATTTCATAGCCATGATGTGGGCATACATTTAACAAGTCCTTAAACCTCTCCCAACATTGGAAGAAGGTCTCATCTTCCTTTTGGGCAAAGTTCATTATAAGGGGCCTCAACATGTTCGTTTTATGAGTAGGGAAGAATTTTTTATGAACTCTCTATGCATATCAGTCCATACACCAATTGATCGTAGCCTTAATGCATGAAGCCAACCTTTAGCTTTATCTTTAAGGGTGAAAGGAAATAATTTAAGCCTTAACACATCATCAGTACGTTTGCAAAGTGCATGGTGGTTATTACCTCATCAAATTCCTTAAGGTGTTGATAGGAACTTTCACTGTCTAATCCATGGAATTTCGGTAGGAGTTGGATTACTCCCGGTTTCAAATCTACATTCCCTGTATTTTGTGGAAAAACTATGCATGAGGGAATGCTCGCTCTTGCTGGTTGCAAGTAATCACGTAATGTTCTTGGTCGGGGAACATTCTCAACCACATTCTCTCCCGTTTCGGTTTGATTTTGGCCCAGATTTTGATTGGCCATATGATTGGTTTGATTTACTGCCATACCTTCAGGCAAAATTGGAGAATTTAGATGTCTCCTAGCACGTGGTTCTCTGTCAATTCCTTCAACTATTCCCCCTTCACTAATGAATCGGTTATTGGAATCCTGAGCCCAATGTGGCATGCAAATCCTAATAGTATGAAGCAAGAAAGAAAAAGAATTCTTCCTTCCTTTCTTTACTCTTCTCTAAGACCGAAGCACAAGGTGTCTTACAATGGCTGAGCCAGAAGTAAGGATAGAGACCGATTTCTCCTGGTCAATAGGGGTTTAGAGAACTCCCCACCCACTCTTTGAATCTTTTGAGAAAAGTGCAAAAAAAGAAGAAAGAGGAGTAGGGATGAGAAAAGAAATCTCTGAGCACAAGGTGATCCAAGACGGCAGAGCCGACAAATAGGAATCCAGGTGGCACAAGGCCTACCATCAGAGATCCAAAAAGGAGTCTCCACCCACTCTACAAGAGATGAATATAATAGGAACGAACAGGAGAAGAAGAAGAGTAAGGTTAGAAAGGTAGAACCTGATTTGGCACTTGAGATCCTTATGTCTTTTTCAGCTTCCTAGAAATCCCTACAAAAGAAAAATCAAACAAAACAAACTAAGTTAGTACTAAAATCCTAAAAATACTAAATAGATACTATTTTCAAAAATTTTGTGAAAAACCATCAAAGTCCCCGGCAACGGCGCCAAAAACTTGTTCGCTTCCCCAAGTGTAGAGTTGCGATGTATTAATAATCTCGGTAAGACTGAGGTTGATCCACAGGGACTTATGTAGTAATTCACAAATACTTCCAATAGTTTCTATTGAAAAGCTAACAACCAGAATTGAGAAGATTGATGTGAATAACAACTTCAAACCAAACTGAAAGTAATCAATTAATTAAAAGGGCACTAGGGGTTCAAGGATCCACTTGTAGCAATCCTTGATGCTCAATTCGCTGTGGTTTCTCACTTTCTCAAGTAGAATTGAAATTAAGATCTATCTAGTCAGATGATAGAGCAGTTAAACCAACAATCTGTTATATGTACGATCAATGTATATGATTCACTCAATGCAAGCTAGAACGAGCATACTTAATTGCATAGGTCAGTCCTAATTCCAATAGGCTAAGATCACAATCATAACCGTCATTAAATCCTGTCACAAGACAAAACTAGATTATGATTTGAACTTGATTCAAATCACTTACACAGTCTCATACATACTTCAGAAATCCATAAAAATAAAACTTTGATAGGAAGTTCCCACATGAAGATCATAGTACTAGAGCGTACTCCAATTCCTCGGATCATACAAGTCTAGACTAGTTCACGACAATGAAGAACTCAAGCAATTCTTCCAAACATCCATGAGTCATCATAAGACTAAGAAAAACTACTTTAGTACTTGAATTAAACTTCAAACCATTGTTCTTAAACATGAAATCCAACTTAAAACCAACTTAAACGAATTGAAACATCTTCTATTCACTACAAGCTTCACCTCTTAGCCCTAGCTAAAAGGTTTATCCGTTCATGACCCAAAGAAACATGAAACAACTAAGAAAAACATAAAAACTGAAAGCAAACTAGGAGGAGTTGTAGAACTCCGAAATCCACTTCCGCCGCCTCCCACCGTGCTCAAACCCTTCTTCCAGAAATTGCGTAAGAGTACGCAGTGCGCAGAGAAATCCGGAGCTTGTAGAACACGCTCAGTTACGCAGACGATCGGTAGCACGACCGGTTTCAAAAACGTAAAAAACATCCTCGGAGTTTTGAGATTTTTCAACCCAGAAAATTAATTCAAGGACCAGTCGCACTACCGATCTGAGCAGTGGACGACTGGTCACACGACCGGTCCTGGACAGTCCAGAGAGTTTTGTAGAGTGGCCTTTTCTGTTGAGTGTTCGGACTGGTCGGCGACCGGTCCTGGGCCATGGACGATCGGTCGGACGACCGATCTTCAGTTCTTTCTTCTGCATTCTTTCTTCTCTCCTTTGCTTCTTCCTTTCATCCTTTCCCACTTTAGTCTTTTGATCTTCTTTGCTTGTAAATGGTGTCTTCAAGTCTCCAATTGATGAATCCTCTCTCTCATCCCTACAATCATAAATCATACATTAGATTAGTCTTTAAATCATGAAAACCTTGCATAATGAGTGATGAATTGGGGTTAGAATATGCACAATTATGAGCTCAATATGCCGCTGGTATATAATCAACGCAAATGGGGACTCGGGTATAGAGCAATCTTCATGGACAAAAGAAAGAAGAAATTTCGGTGCTCAGCCGTTCGATTCATCAGGCTAGGAGAACCTTACAAAGATCCAAAAGGGAACCAACCGACTGCACTACACAAAGGCCTCCCGAGGAGCCTAGCTTGTGCCACGTGGCCCCCCATTCGATGGGACCGGATTCTCGAACCATCTAAGCCTCCGGAAGAGGAACGAAAGGATGAAGACGAAGAAGAAAGTCAAATACAACAGCTTCAGGACCAGGGTACTCTGATACCTGCTCCCAACCAGGGGCACAACCTGCCCATTTCAACTCCAGTTAACTAGAGGCACAACCTGCCCATTTCAATTCCAGCTAACCAGGGGCACAACTTGCCCATTCCGGCATCAATCAACAAGGGGCACAACTCGCCCATCTCTGCAGAATCAACATCATCAACCATCAGTCAGGGGCAGAAGCAACCCATCCATTGGACCAAGAAAGGGAAATGGCCGACCTTGGATTGGTCCAATGTCCAGATATCGAACTCATCTCTCGTTGTGGAACCAGACGAACTGCAATGCAAGGTAAGTGATCTGGAAGGGACTAAGTACGACTCAGATCTCGAACCCAACCAGCGAGAAATCATGGTCATTGGGCCAGACTGTGATTCTCGTCCAAATCATCAACCCCTACCTCTCCAGGGGAAGGAGTGTGGGGTCCTGAATGGTCAACTGTTCCCCTAACTTTTGAATCATCCAGAGAGTCATTTGAAAGCTCTGGCTTTCAAAAAAAAAACGTCGGTTTAAGCAGCAAGCGGAACTTTGGGACAAGCTGGGATCAATCATGGTCTGCAATGCCCGCTTGTTCAAAGTCCTGTGAATTTCAAAAACCCAAAAAAATAAAAAAAACTTTCAAAAGCCAAAAATATCTAGTATTTCAATTCCAGAAAATTCTCAAAAACTAAAAAATATTTCTGCATTCAATAATGTGCCAAGTTGGTCTAAAGAGTCGCATGAGTTTGAAGTCGAATCATATGATTTCGACATCGAATTAGACTTCGAGCTCATGGGTCTGGACGAAGCTCGGGATGAGGAAGATGATGATCCGGCTCCTGAACTAGAGGATCTCCTCAAAAAGTTCGAATCTAAAGCCAATGTTGTAGCCGATGATTTCGAGATAGTAAACGTGGGGACACCTGAGATCCCTAGGGAAGTACGCATTGAAAAATCGTTGCCACCAGAGATGAAGCAGAGAATGATAGAGTTCCTAGCTCCAAGATTTTCCAACTTTGCGTTCTCATTGAAAACATGCCAGGGCTCGATGAAGAGCTCGTTGTACACCATCTGCCAACTAAGCCGGATATGAAACCAGTGAAGCAGAAACTTCAAAGAATGAAGTCAGAATGGGCTTTAGAAGTCTGAGATGAAGTCATCAAGCAGTACAATGCGGGATTCTTGGTAGTCTCCAACTACCCTGAATGGCTCGCCAACATTGTACCAGTACCGAAGAAGGATGGCAAGGTTCGAATGTGCATCGACTTCCGAGATCTCAACAAAGCCAGTCCTAAAGATGATTTCCATTTACCACATATCAACACTCTGGTCGACAACACTGCTAGGTACAAGGTCTTCTCATTCATGGATGGGTTCTCAGGTTACAATCAGATCAAGATGGCCATCGAAGATGGCGAGAAGACATCGTTTATCACTCCTTGGGGAACTTTTTGTTACAGGGTAATGCCGTTCGGTCTGAAGAATGCAGGAGCAACATATCAGCGAGCAATGACAGCATTATTCCACGACATGATGAACAAAGAACTTGAAGTATATGTGGACAATATGATCGTTAAATCTCACACAATCGAAGGACACTTTGAAGATTTGAAGAAGCTATTAAGCAGATTAGAAAAGTACAAGCTCTGCCTCAACCCTCAGAAATGTGTCTTCGGTGCAATGTGAGGTAAACTCCTTGGCTTTATGGTAAGTGAAGATGGCATCAGGGTCGACGAAACCAAAACCAGAGCAATCATCGAGATGCCCCCTCCTAAAACAGAGAAAGAAATCCATGGCTTCCTCGGCAGAATTCAATACATTAGCTACTTCATCGCACAGCTCACACCTACCTGTGAGCCCATATTCAAGCTCCTTTGGAAGAACGTTCCAAAAGAATGGAATGATGATTGCGAAGTTGCCTTCTACCGCATCAAGAAGTATCTCATGAATCCTCCAGTTCTAGTGCTGCCTACACCCGAACAACCACTATTGTTATACATCTCGGTAGCAGCAGAAGCCATTGGCTGTGTTCTCGGCCAGCACGACGAGACTGGAAAGAATGAACAAGTGATATACTATTTAAGCCAAAAGTTCACCGACTACAAGACCAGGTATTCCCCGATTGAGAAGACTTGCCTCGCCCTAGTCTAGGCAACTCAGCGACTCCGTCAATACATGATCGCATTCCCTATCTCCTCCTCGCTCACATGGATTCACTTAAATACCTGTTTGAGAAACCAGTAATCACTGGAAGGATAGCTAAATGGCAGCTACTCCTGTCTGAATTCGACATCACCTATGTCACTCGGAAGGCAATCAAGGGGCAAGCCCTCGCCGATCATCTTGCCACTCACTCTCTCCTGGACTATCAACCGCTTAAGACATTCTTCCCTGATGAAGATCTCTTGCTCGTCGAAGGGGAAGAAAAGAAGAAAAAAGATGAGTGGACGTTATTCTTTGATTGCGCAGTAAATTCTAAAGGGAGTGGTATTAGAGCAATCCTCTACTCTCCAGATGATGTCCCTATTCTTATCTCAAGTCGCATAGCATTCAAGTGCACCAACAACATGGCAGAATATGAAGCATGCATCGCTGGCCTAAGGGAAGCCATAATCTTGGGCGTCAAGAAGCTACGAGTATTTGGAGACTCACAACTTATCATTAATCAGACCAATGGCAAATGAAAAACCTAAGGACGAGAAGTTGATACCATATCATGTGTATCTTGAAATCTGGTCGAAGAAAAGAAATCACCTTCTCATACATGCCCAGAGCCAAGAATCAGTTTGCAGATGCTCTCGCTACTCTCGCATCAATGCTCGAGATCCCGAAAGGAGCTTCAGAGTGGGAGCTCACAGTCGAAACTCAAGATGAACTTACTTTCTGTCTACAAATAGAAGAAGTCGAAGCTGCCCCTGACAAACCCTGGTATGCGGACATTAAGCAATATCTCGAAACCCAGGAGTATCCGGAGTCGGCAACAGCAACAGATCGCTGAACCATCCAGCGTTTGGCCGGCCAGTTCACCATCAGTGGCGAAGTTCTTTACAAGCGATCCTATAATCACGTCCTCCTTCGATGCATCGACGAAACGGAAGCTACAAAGATCATGAAAGAAATACACGAAAGAATCTGTGGCCCACACATAAACGGTTATATGATGGCAAAGAAGATTTTACGACCCCTCATCAGAACTGTATAATTTGACGACTCCCTGGCCCTTCTCCATGTGGGGACTCGACATCATTGGGAAGATTAGTCCCAAAGCATCTAACGGTCATGACTATATACTTGTGGCAGTCGACTACTTCACTAAGTAGGTAGAATCAACATCCTACACCAAGATTGCAGCATCCCAGGTGATCAAATTCATGAAGAACAGCATCATATGCCGGTATGGAATCCCTAATGCTATCATCATAGATAATGGGACCCCGTTCGTCAACAAGAAGATGGATGATTTCCTCAACAAGTTCAAAATTCAACGTCATCGACCAAGCCCCTACCGTCCTCAGATGAATGGTGGGGTAGAAGCCACAAACAAGACAATCGTCAGGATACTCGAGAAAATGGTCGTGACCTATCGAGATTGGTCAGATATGCTCCCATATGCACTTTGGGCCTATCGAACGTCTGTACGGTCTGCTACAGGCGTTACTCCTTTTGAGCTTACTTATGGAATGGAAGCAGTTCTACTAGTCGAGGTGGAAATACCGTCACTACGGGTGTTATTAGAAAGCGGAATCGAAGAAGGAGAATGGCAACGGGCAAGATTCGATCAGTTATAGCTAGCAGATGAGAAGCGCATGCATGCGCTAAGTCATTCTCAGTGTTATCAGAAAAGGATCGCTCGGGCTTACTACAAGAGAGTTCGAAAAAGAAGTTTCAAGGTGGGCTACATGGTCATGAGAAAAATCCTACCATCGCACCTTCCCGATCTCAGAGGAAAGTTCAAACCCTCGTGGGACAGACTGTTGATCATCAGAGAAATACTTCCTAGAGGCACCCTCAGACTCACCAGCATGAGAGGGGTGGATCTTCCTGAGCCAATCAATGCCGACAAAGTGAAAATCTTTCACGGGTAAGTCATTCTGACCCTATCAAGAGTTACATTAATAGAGATGAAGTCAAAGGTTGAAGCTAAAACCTCTGAGAAATCATTTCCGTCCATCAACAAGTATTTCAAATAAGGGGATTCAAAAGAAAAAAGAGAAAAGAAAAGGACACAAAAAAAAGAATACAAAAAAAAGAGAATACAAAAAAGAGAAAAAAATACAAAAAAGAAAAGAAAATGGGAAGCCAAAATAAGCACCCGAAAAAAATCAACCCAAAAGGAAACACAATCACCCACCCATCCATCTCAGAAAGGTCTATAGCTAAGACCGACAGCTCTATCATCGTAACTTAGGATAAGGGCTGAAAGACTGCCATCGGCTGGCAACGACGGATTCCCGACCTCTAGTTGCCGCAGTTATCCAAAAAAAAAAAAAAAAAAATTTGTGTGCCTAAACAAAGAGGGCGGAATGAAAACCCGAAAGGGCGCTCCGAGTAAAGACAGTGGGCATACAGCGGACTTGGTGAAAACCCGAAAGGGCGTTGAGGGTAAAAACAGCATAGCTGTCAAGGGGCAGGCAAGATCAAATACCCGGGACATGGTGAAAACCCGAAAGGGCGCTATGGGCAAAAATGACGGGAAAAGGCCGGCCGTAGTGAAAACTCGAAAGAGCGCTGCAGGAAAAAATGGCTCGAATAGACAAAGAAAAATTAAAAGTGCAGGTACCAAGGAATCAGACGGTCTAGATCATTTCAAGCAGTGGCAGTTCAAGAGCAAGAAGAAGTATAGTTGGGAACAAAGAACTCTACAAATTCTAACAATCTCAGGAAACAACAGTTTCAATTACCTACACCTCTAGGGAACCAAAGGGATCTCACAAGTCAATCTCAAGACATCGGTCAAAGCATGGGCCGAGCCTCATTTCTAATTCCTATATCCCGGCACAAAATCCAGTCACACACTCACAAGACAACTCATGGCACAATAGATTTTCAAAAAAGTTTTCTCCTTTTTCATTAAATGCATCATATTTCTTTTACATGTATCATGTCATCTTTTTCAAAAAGTACAAAAAATGCACCATCACCAGTCATGCAAAAGGGAATGTACAAATGGCCGACACAATCAATCTCTACCCTCCTCCTCGGCCATATCAGGCAAGTCCTCTGACTCATAATAAAATAGCCTCTCTCTCAACCTGCACACCTCCATACGCAGGTAATGCACCTCATCGCGCTCAAGGATACGGATCGCTGTCTCCTCATCAGACAACCTCTGATCGGTAGCCAATCTCCTCGACATCATCTCACAATGATACCGGAGTGCGGAAATCTCAGACAGCAAATGGCCATGAGTAGCCAAAAGGAAACCAAGATCGATGAATGGGCGCTCCTCAAAGGGCTCATATGAACCAGATGAAGAGCCAGCATCTCCAAGAATATCCTGCTCATCCTCATCAGCAGTCTAGTGCCAGCAAGGGATGCGTTGATACAGAGACTACTAAACAACCTAGTACTGGTATGGGGCAGTCACCATCGGACAAGTTCGCAGCTCAAAACCAAACAAATCAGCAGTCAGGTAACTCACCCAGGATCCGTCAACCTGAGTCCTAAAGACAAATGATCTAGACGGAAGTGCTTGATGCCCGATACCCGTAAAAGCAAAAAGAGGAACATCTTGCTCATACCTGAACTGTCGCAGCAACCGGATAGGATGATAAGAAAAGTAAGATCAAAAGCCTACCAAGATCAGAGGAAGACGGTGTGTATCGCAAAGCACTAGAGGAAGCGAAAGCCAAGATGATTCCCAACGAACATTCCAGTCACGCAGCTCAGCAAACATCCTACGATACAAGGGCTCGCTCATCCTAGCTGTATGTGAAAGAAACTCCATGATGTGTCGCATGACATCATAACTATGAATGCCAGGAAATGGTACAAGAACAGTCAGCGAAAGATGCTCTCATAACCAGACCTGATCATAAGAAGGAAAAGAAATTCAGCTAGAGCAGAGCAATTCCCGAAAGACAAGAAAAGAAAAGAAAGGCGCAGAGAAGATACCTGGAGAAATGCACAATAGCCGCGAAGGACACGAGTGCGGCCCAGGGCACAGTCAGTCAGCCCATTAAACAGCTCAGCCAGGATGAGAGAAATGATCCCCTGATGTCGAATAACTCGGTTCATCACCTCGAAAAGCAAGGAAGTCTGAGACCTCCACCATCCCGAGAATAGCACCTCAGCTATCAAGCAGAACATTAGTGCATTCCGAGAAAGTAGAGACCCTGCCACACTCCAAGGACCCGAGAAAAGGTCGTATAGCAAATCTAAGGAGAACACCACAGCATCGTGGCGACACTGCAGGCTGAACAAGATAGGGGATCCCGAACTAGTTCTGTGGGGTGGCAGTCTTCAGCAAAGTCTTCGGCGAAAAATACTAAGTATAATCCCAAGGAAGACCGGTCAAACGCGCAAGCTCCTCCAAAGAAGGTCCCATCTCCATGTCCTTGAACGCAAACAAGTTCAACGAAGGGACCTAGTCAATCAGTGCAGCCTCGAGCATCCTCCAATCAATGTTAACTCTAGCCATATGGATCAGACCGCCGAAGCCATAGGACTCCAAGTCTCAAATCTCATAAGCCGACAAGCTGTCAAGCCAAGCAAGCAGTCGTGGCGAGCAAGAAGGATGAGGAAGCAGCTGACAAGTCTTTATAGGAATCCCCTCCAGGACAAAAGGCCCAGGAATCAATGACAGCTCATCAAGGATCGAAAGATCAACGGGCTAAGGAGAAGGAAAAGCTGGAACCTCTGCAGACTCAACAGCCCCTGACCTATCCCCAGTAGCAGTTATGTCTGATATAGTAACATCACTATCTGAAACTGTCACGACCTTAACCGCATCAGAAGACTCGCCCACCTCGTGAACCGAGTGTGTAAAGGACCGACGATCAGGAGAAGGACGGTACTCTCCATTAAAAGGGCTATCAGTAGAGATCACGCTGCACATCGTGGCATCCTGACCAATCGGACCGCTGGAAAATACATCTGAACCATCAAGAAAGGCCCTAGCAATCCCGATCGAAGAATCAACAGTCAGATCTGGACCTACGACCCTCTCCAACAGGAGGTCATGAATCCAATCATCATCCTGACCAATCAAAGGAATCATCAGGATATCCACACCGTCCATCATCAGGGGAACGTCATCAATGATCACATCAAGTCCACCCAAGCAAGTATGCCGCACATCTCGGCCATCATCAAGAGCATCCAAGCCGTCAAAGGTATCATCTGAACCATCCAGACCATCCAAACATGAGATCAGCCTATCTATGTCCATCATAGCCCCATCACCACCATCAATCACATCATCCATGTGGCCCATACTCAAAGGATGCATAGCCTCACCTATGTCTCATCTCCCCATCTCATCCATATCATCTATTTCCCCCATAATCAATGCCCCATTCAAACCTGAATTTTTAGCATGGCTGCCACTAATGGGGCCATTCAAAGCTTCCCCAACAACCACCCCTAATCCACCATCAATTCCCTCATTTAAGGATTCATCTACCCCATCCATTAAAGAGATCTCTCCATCATTAAAGCCTTCACCAATTCCTGAAGAGTGGGACCCACCAACCACTCCCACAATGACCCCCAAGCCATCATCAATGGCTGCCCAAGAGAGGACAAACCAAGAAGAAGACAAAAGGAGAGAAGAGACAAGGAAAAGATTCATTGCTGAATAAAAAAATCGGGTATAGGAATGAAGGAGACAGCAGCCAAGAGAATGTTCTCACTGTCCGAACCAGAGCCAGCCCAGGCCGGACAAGAGGCGAAGTTTGGGCGGCCAGCTGTGGGCCGCCCGTATGGACGCGCTCCCTCTCTCTCCGCAGGATTGGCTCCACAGTCGTTGGTAGGTGAGGCTGAGAGTCCACGTGAGCAGATGGCACCCTGAGGGCTGCCCAAAGCTCCAATCAACTCCAGATTTCGTTTAAAGATAATGAGAATCATCTGAAAGGTACCCCACCTGTCCATTGACGAAGTATTACAGCCAACATAGGTCTGAACAGGTCAAAGAGAAGGAAAACTGATCAAGAGAGGCCCACAAGTGATCTGAGCCATTCAAGGGCTAGATCATCATGATCTAAACCATGGAAAAGCTTGCATAGTCATCAAATAGCAAGATCGAAGGCTTGATTATCAGAAAGAGGGCCAGAATCCATGATCTAATCATCAAGTGGGCCCACATGGCTGAAAAGAGCGATCTGAGCTGTTCAAGTCATCATCCGCACCATGGAAAGCCTTCTTAGCCTCACAAAACATTAAGAAAAGGTGTCCAAAGTAAAGCTAAATTCTAGAAAGGGCCCACAGGGCCAAATCAAGCAATCGGAACCGTTCAAGGCGTCATCCATGTAGTTAAGAGATCTTATCTTCCATAAAGTATCAAAGAATGAGTCAAGAATCAAAGCATCTAGGCATCATCAAGTAATTTGAGACAAATTGAGGTTATATATTCATTCAGAAAGTCTTGATACATCGGAAAGATAAAAGAAAAAAGGGTTTTACAAGGCGAAGAAGATCATACATCAAGCAAGCTGAATACATCCATAAGAAGCAGGCTACAGATCACCAACAGAATCGTCATCATCCCTCCTCTTGTCCCGTTCTCAACGATGAAGATCCATCAAAGGAGCTGTCACTGATCCTCCAGAGTACCTACGACGACCCCCTGGAACATAGAGCAAAGGAAGCAGAGGCCCCTGCCCGTATAGCAAGTACCACTCGTCGTAGTCACGATCCGGGATCGTGAAGCGAAATTCGGGCTGGCCCACAAGATCATCGGCCATCTCATCAGCTGGGATTTAAGCAGCCGAAGGAGGTGCGGAACAAGGGACCCAAGCTACACCAATGATCTGTCGAAGCAGCCTCTCACCCAAATGCCACTGAAATGATTCAGCATCAGAAAGCATGATCCGAAGACATGATGAATCATATGCTTCCACACACTGAAGGGTGTAGTAGAGAGGAAAGTTGGCGTACGACATCCGAGCAAACTACAGCAAATGAGTTCATCACAATCCGCCCCAGAATAGCACGACGGATAAGGAAAACAAAATACTTACGTCCTCGACAGTCAGTCCGTCTATGTCAGCACGCCAATTGTCTCCAGATACTCAGGAATTCCGTTGACGATTTTGATAGTGCCAGTGCATGAAGTGGTATAAAGATGGCTCAACGTCATCTCGTATCCTCGGCGAGAGATGAGCAAAATGATCATAGAAGCAAGTCTGGGCAAGGGCAGACATAATGATCAGAGAGAGAAAGAAGACAAGTGTTTCCAGGGAAGGTTAAAAAAGAATACCTCTACGACGGGCCAGAAACCTGTGTAGGACCGGCTATTCTGAGAGGTCTTATCTAAACCTAGGAAGATATGAGTCAAGATAGCCCCATTCCAATTGTATAGATGGTGAAGATCCTCAACCAAACGAAGAAATTTAGGGTCGATCCTCTCATTTGCATGACAGAAAAGGAAGGACCCAAAGGCGTAAACAATCATGGCCCGTGCTTTGTGAAGGGCCTCCAGCTCGGTAGTAGGGGTGACTATAGCGAAGGTGTTGTAAAACCATCGCAGTTTCACTAGGGTGGCCCTGGAATTCGTCTTCAAGAGGAATGGCTCCCACAAGCCGTAGCCAGTCAGTGGAAGTGATGGGAGCAAGAGAGCCGATGTGGGGAACAACTGCCCCATGAAATGGAAAGCCAATCTGCATATATATATATCTAGGGAAGTTATTCCCCACTCGCCACAAGGAAGTTGAAAGATGTGGGTCTCATCCCACCACCTCTCGCAGAGAGCCGCAAGCAGCATGCGGTTGGCATTATTGTTGTGAAAACGCAAGGTAAGAAGGCCTACAAAAGGGGTACCGGCCAGAACACATTCAAGCAAAGGCTGTAGGTGTTTCACCCAGTCATCCCAGAGATCTCTGGTACCTCGACCCTTTATGGAGGGAAGAGGTTGGTGCTCCTTAGCTAAGGAACACATATGAGCCCCTCGACGAACAATGAAGGCCGGATCATCCTCATCGACCACCCGTCGTCCCCTTGTACCATCCGCCATCGAATCCTACAAGCTTGGCAAGGTAAGTCCCTATTCTTTACCCGTTAAAATTCAAATCATTATTCAGGAAACCCATGGATTCGGACTTACATCCAAATGCAAAAACTAAAAGTCCAACTCCATGTGTCACCTAGGATATGTGTTGGGCCCATTGAAGAAAGCAAGGCCCACCTTAAAGAGTGTTGCATGCCGTGCCGAGGTAAGGAAAGTCCACCATACAAGGACACATTTTGGACAACAAATGCACTCAAGTGTCATGAGATCAACAAGGGATAAGAATCCAACTTCACATGAGAAATCTCGCTTCAAAGTCCTTCTTATGTGGCCAAGGATTGGTTCACTTTTCATACCAAGGCCATGATTCTCATTTAAGATGTTTCCATCTTTTTACACATGTACATGGACAAGTGGGGAATAGAAAGAAAATTGGCCCCCAAGAGCAACACAAGCGCTTCACCTGTAAGACCCATACCCTGAATTGCCCTCCGTACGTTTAGTTTTCGGTACCGGTACGTCCCAGATGGACCAAATTAGCGACCCTTGATCGTGACCCTATTTTAGTACCGCATCGACCCAAGACATATACCCTGGCGACCGCGTATGCGCTGCGACTCCAACGCCTCATGGCACACCCCATTGCGATACCCAGTGTGAAAGTTACAATCATTTGGGCAATCCGAGGTGGGCTACGCAATGCGCATGTGGCGTGGGCCCCACTTGTACAAATCCCAAGAATATGTCAAATAAATCAAATCAATCACCATACCCCTCTCATCACCCTAGTCTACACACACCATACCCACCCCATCACTCTCTCACCTCCAAAGACAACACAACCCATACCTCCCATGCCCTCTCCCATCATCATCATCATCATCACCTCACGTACCCCCCTCCCATGCTAGCCATTCTCCTCTAGAAAAACCCCAAGCACCACTCGTCCATAGGATTTCTAAGGAGAGAGAAAGGAGAGAGAGAGAGAGAGAGAGAGAGAGAGAGAGAGAGAAGAGCCTAAGAAGAGAGAGGAAGAGAGAGATTAGAGGTGGAGATCAAGCTTGGAGGACCCCGATCAACATCCGGACCGTCCGATCGGCAATCCAACCCCATCCGACCGTCCAACCATCATTGTGAGTGCATCTATGTTCCTCTTAGGTTTTGGGTAAGAATCTAGGATTCAAATGGGTCCCACCTTTTGATGGTGTGGATCCCACTTGGGGACCCATTTTGTGGCATAATTAGTGTGGCCAACGACCCACCACGATGTATGTAGTTCATCCACGCTCCACCATGTGGAGCCACCATGATGCTTATTTTCCATCCCAACCCCCCACCATTTTGTTTTAGATCACAAAGATCTGGATGAAGGATAAATATAAGGACTATCTTGATCCAAAGCTAATTGGGCCCACCATGAGATGGCCCAGCTGATGAATGGAGTGGATCATGCACATGTGGACCCCACTAGTCAAGGCACCACACACCAAAAAAAAAAGAAAGTACAATAGGGCCACTGGATAGTCAGCGTCCGCTAAAAGCCCCTTTGGGTGTTGACCGTGGGTCCCCACTCGTGGGACCCACCTTGATGCATGTATTAAATCCACGCCGTCCATCTGTTTCTCCAGCCCATTTTAGGGCTAGACACCAGAAATGAAGTAGATCCAGATCTCGGGTGGACCACACCATAGAAAACAGTGGAGGCAAGGATGCCCACTGTCGAAACTTCCGTGGCCCACCATGATGTTTGTAGACTGAATCACCAGTCCAATATTGGACTCTATGGGCTCCCCATGAGTTGGCGAACCGGATGAGCGGAGTGGATCTTCCCTAAGTGGGCCCCACTTGATATAAACCTAGAGAAAAGAAAAAAAAAACAAAAAAAATGGTTGGGGACGCTGGACGTTCACAGCGTCAGAATGCTGGAACCGTCCAGTGTCACCTGGACGCCGTGAATGGGCTCCCCACTCGTGGGACCCACCTTGATGTTTATGTTGTATCCACACCCTCCATTTATTTTCCCAAATCATTTTAAGGCCAGGGCCCGAATATGAACCAGATCCAAATCTTAAGCGGACCACACCGCATGAAAATAGTGAAAATAAGGATGTACACGACTGAAACTTCTTTGGCCCGCCTTGAGGTTTTTAGACTGAATCAAATACCCAATATAGGGCTCTTTGGGTCCCCCATGAGCTGGGGAATCTGATGAACGGAGTGGATCACCCTTATTGGGCCCCACTCGATAAAAATCAGAGGAAAACAAGAAAACAGAAGAAGAAGAAAAAAATTATGATAAGGCTTCCAGCGTTAGAGACGCTAGGAGCACTGTCAGGTGGAGTAGCTATCTCACTACTGACGTGCTGTCACCAACTCCCATGGGCCCCACCGTGTTGTACGTGTTATATTCACACCGTCCATCCATTTGGGGAGATCATTTTAGGGTATGATATGAAGAATGAGACAGATCCACATCTCAAGTGGACCCCACTTGAGAGGAAACAGTGAGGACAGTGACCCCAACGTTGAAACCTTCCTACGGCCCACCATGATGTTTATTTGAAATCCAACCTGTTCATAATTCCACACACGTGTGGAAGAGAGAAAACAAAATACCAGCTTGATCGAAAACTCAGCTGGGCCCACCTAGAATGTATGTGCCTTATCTATTACATCCATATGTTTTTCCAGCTTATTTTAATGGCTGAGCCCAAAATTTAAGCATATTCAAATGTCAAGTGGACCATGCCACGGGAAACAGTGGGAATAATGAATTCCACCATTGGAACCTTCCCAGGCCCCACAGTGATGTTTATTTGTCATTCAACCTGTTCATAAGATTACATGGACATGGATGAAGGAGAAAACAAAAACATCAGCTTGATTCAAAACTCTTAAGGCCCATTTGGGTGCCACGCTCCAAGCAGCGTGCTTTGGCACGCTGCCCAGCAGGTGGCCTACCCTGTGGGTCCCACCACGATGCATCTGTTTTATCGATGCCGACCATCTATTTTTCCATATTATTTTAGGGTCGTGGGCCAGCATAATGATGTAAATACAAACCTCAGGCGGACCACACCGCAGGAACAGTGACCATTGATGCCCACCATTGAAACTCCTCTTAAGGCTACTATGTTGTTTATTTTTCCATCCAACTAAAGGCCATGGGGCCCATCTTGGGCTCCCACCTTGATAGATGTGTTGTATACATTGTTGTCCACCTTGGCCGAGGCGTGGGGCCCAGTTTTGGATGGGCCACACGTAGAAAATAAGGGTGATTGAACGCCTACCATTGGAAACTTTACAGGACCCATCTGTTATGTTTATTTGCCATTCTTCATGTTCATAAGTCACCCAGCCATGGGTGGGGTTCCACACGTGTGGTGTGCCGGCCCACCATGGTGTTTGGTTGCCATCTCACTTGATTAGTGGGAAAGCACAAATATTGGGTTGATCCCAAACTGTTGGTGCCCATTGATGTATATGGCTTCCCCACTCCTTTGTGCTGTTATCCCCAACCACGGCTCCACCTTGTTATGCATGTGTTCTATCCACGTCAGCCATTGGCCACTATGGTGCGATATGTATGTTGCTCATCGATTAGGACCACCTTAATTTTGTGCTTGATCCAAACCATCCAAATGAATGGACCCTAGCATGTTATGTACAGGATGGCCTTGAGACCACCTTAGTGTGCGTGTTCGAATGACCGCGTTGTCCATCCCGTGGATCCACCTTGATGATTAGTTGTGTAAACCCTTGTTGAAAGGTCATATAGATCTGGATGCATGGGAATTCTTAAAGTTCACATGAACTAAGTCACATGGCTACTTTCTGAAGCTCACCATGTTGAACTGTCTTGTCAATTCACTTTGTTAACTCACTATGTTGACCCGCCTTGTCAACCTGCCTTATTGACTCACCATGTTGATTGATCCTGGTAACTCAACTTGTTGTATACTCATATGACTCACCCCTTCTACCCTTGTACCCAACTATTAAAGACCACAATATCGTGTATATCCCATCCACACCGTCCGTTTACCTTTAGGACGAGTGTGGGGCTCATCCTCGACGTTAGTATGTCATCTAGGCTATCCATTATATGAAGCCTATCTTGCAGTATGATGTTAGACCTGTCGTCCCTTTTTGGACCTCATCGTCTTGATCATCTATCTTAGATTACCCTACCATTTATGATTCTCTGTCATGACCTGTCTATCTTACAACCCATTCTATGACATTCCTTTTACTGGACCATTATTGTGTTTATCTCAACTGTATTTCAGGATTATGGGTCTCGGCATGATTTTCGGTATTCTACTCTTGCCGCTCAGGATTATGGTTCTACCTTTAATGTGTCGGTAGTGTATTCAATCATTTTTTTTCCATTTGGGTTATCTGAATGTTGAAGGTTAATCCACACCGTTCAATTGTTGGACCATCTGTGTTGTTGTATACCATCCATCTCGGGTCCTATCTCTTTATTTTTGCTTGTGTTATAAGTGAATTATCTTTTTATAATGTTTTTAGTATGTCTGTTGCCACATGTAGTGTTGTTTGGAATACTCATATGTGATCTTTATACTATATGCTTCGACGACCACCATGCATGTGTAATGAGTATGCATCCCAAATCACTATTGTTAGTTGGGGACCACTAGGGCATAAACGCATTCATAAAGAATTCGAGATATAGTCGCGCAAATGTAATTCACGTGCTCTCTATCATAAACCTCTCCAATAGGTATGAGACTATTCGAGGACAGGAGTCTATCATCCTGACTTACACTGTATGGTAGGAATAGCTTAGCATACCTTGTAGCCCTTGGTGCGAGATTCCCTGGCTAGCGACATCCCGCACTATGACTCGATCATTCATATGTGTCCCCTCATCTTTATCATATCTCAAATAGGTTGGACTAGATTGATTTATTGCCATCGTGGTAGATTGACTACTTGTTGGCATTCATATTGTATGCTTGGCTCATGCATCATGAATGCTTGGCTCATCTAATTATCTTGTATCAACCAGCCATATCGACCGCGATTGTCGTGCAGTTCATTACCAGTTGACGGTGACAATGTATTTGAGACCTTATAGTTTTATGGTGCTCTTTGGAGACTTGCACGGGCATGTCGTCCCACGTTTGTATGCATGGTTGCATTTCACACCGTCTGCTTATGCCGCACATAGCATGGTTACTACGTTGCAACCACAGCTCCATCGTGGTTTGCAAAACACCGAAAATATGTGATCTTTAAACTGGATGCCAAAGATGTCCCTGGGTGAAAGTCCCTGATCCCGTTCGTACCAAGGTGGGTGATCCATTCAAGGACCGGGTGGTTTAATCATACACCAGTATGCCAAATATCAAACGGCGGTGTTTTCCACTGCACGTGGTCAGTTTGGAAGGAGATCTGACCTAACCTGCCGGAAGAGTGTTGGCAAAGTTGGTTGAGTTTGACCAGCTGTGAGTAGGTCCGCTATTGCACCAGATAGGCTTTAGCATTCTACTGCTGAGTAGTGAGGTTTGTGAGACCCTGGTGATGTTCTGTTTCAGAGATGGTATTGGTATCAGTGATGTGACTGATGTTCTGTATGGTGTGGGACGGTCCTGACGTGGGCAGGTGTGATGTGGGCGGGGCTGTAAGCCTGGGCGAGCTACCACACTGGGCGAGCTACCAGTTTCAAGTCCTGCATTGCTTAGGCGATCGCGTTATAACTGTTCGTATCTGGACCACTGTACTGAGAGGTGGTGATTTGCATACATGCATTGGATCATTGTATGTGACATTAGGCCCTGTAGGTCATTCAATAGTATGATTATATAGCCTTAGTAGGCTGGTTACCTGTATTGAACGCTTGCATAACCATGGTAGGCTAGTTATATGTATTGCATGCTTGCATAGCCGTGGTAGAGTGGTTATTCATATCACATGATCGTGTAGCCTAATTAGGCTAAGTTTTGGTTTAGAGTTCTCATCATGCTTTACTGCTTACTCTGATATTTATCATGCTTGCCATACACATTGCGCACGCACACACGCACTCACAAAGCTTCGTTCGAAGATTATGCACGTTTGTTACGCTATAGGTTATACCAGAGTGTATCAGCAACGTTGAGTTGGAGTTGAGAGTGCAATAGCAGGAGGTGCCGGATCGTGCACAGTTTTTATATTTACGCATTGTGTATTTACCTTTCAGTACTGTATGTAAATGAAATGACTTAGTGTAAATATTGTGTTTGTCTTTGATGGTACTCATATGGTGATGCTCATGTTTCAAAAAAAAATTCAGATTCTAAAATCCTCCTTGTGGTATCCCAGGATCGGAGCCTGGCGTGTGGGGTTAGGATCCGAGATCTGGGTACTACGGAGGTTGCCACCTCTGAATTCGGGTTACGGCAAATGACGTCGAGAACCGAATTTGGGGCGTGACATCACCTTAATGGATTGAAGGGAGCACATAGCCCACTTGAAGAACATGAGGACCCATTCATGGGTTAACCATGGGCAACCCTATGTCCATCATATTGATGAAAGTTTTGACTATGAGAGTACAACATGGTGGTCTACCCACAAACATATGAATCAAAGAAGCCAATGGTAAAAAAATTGATGTACATAGCCCACATGAAGAACCAAAGTTGGAAATGTCCATGCAAAGACAAGTTTGGGCAACTTAGGTGCACCAATTTCTTCACCAAAAAAGGGAGACCATTTGAGCACAAAAAGGCATGACTTGATGAGTCACCCAACCATCGAAAATGGCTAAGAATGATATACATAGCCCACTTGAAAATCAAAATCCAAAATGCCCCAAAGCATGGGACAAAATTGGGCAACTGATGGGTATCATTCTTTCCCACAAATTGAAAGAAAAATCACTCATCTTTGAGAATGATGGTGGATGACCCACCAAACACCCCAAGGGAAGTTCAAGGAGCTATGGTTGCTTGGATAGCTCACTTGAAGGAGAATCATCCATTTGAGATTGGGAACATTAAGCTCTTGAGAACCACTTTCCTACAAACATGAGAAAACCATTTGAAATTAGTGAGATTGTTGAAACAACTCACTCATGGGACTTGTAAATGATCAAGTAACTCAAGTCCTCCATCCATCCAAAGAAAGGGCATGAAGGAAAAGAATCCTACATGCATAAAGTGTAGTGGTGCACAGATGACTCAAAGAAATTCATAAGTTTCAAAGAGGGCCCAAAAGCCCATCTATATGGAAAAACCCCAAGGAGCCCACCACACTTTGTGCATAAGGATGTACATCATAATCAAGAAATGGTGGGAGATTTGGGCCACTTGACCATAAAGGCCCAACTAAGAAATCTAGCCCACTTGAGATCCAAGTGAAGAATGGGCTAGTTACCTTTGTCCATACACATGTGAAGAAAGATGGGGCCACCCAAAGTGAGCATTAGGGGCTCAAAACTTGAGGTGGGCCCTACCATTCCCATGGGCCTAAACCTTGAAAAGAAGATGGAAAAGAAAAGAAATCTCTAAGGAAAAATGACAAGGACAAGAGAGCATGAGCGAGCCCAAAATGAAGTGTTGGGCCCATCAAATACACCAAGGGCCATGACTTCACTTTGAGCTCATTTGATACATATGAAAAGTGGCCCAACTCCCATGAAAAAAGATAGGATATTTTGCCATGCACACTTGATGGACATGGCAAAATTGCCCTTTACATACACATGAAGGGAGTGTGGAAAGAAGAAAAGAAAGAACGAAATGGAAGCTTGCAATGTCCTTCTCCATGCACTACCTTGAGAAGAGATTGGAGATGAAGAAAAGTCCAAAGAAACTTAGGCCCACCTTGACTCCCTTGGAATATCTACATGGAAAAAAGAAAGGAAACATGAGAAGAGACAGTGAAGAAGAAAAAGGACAAGAAAGAAAAGAAAGCGGTCCATACCTTCACTACTCACCAAAGGGGGACCACCTTGCTATCCTAAAGCTCCACTAAGGCCCCACCACTTGAAAAGAGCAAAGAACCCCCAAAGGAAAGAGAGGAAACTTGAAGAAAGAGAGAGTATGAGAAAGAGAAGAGAGAGATTGAATGTTGGAGGGGCTAAGGGTGCCCCATGTTATATAGAAAAAGGGAAGGCACCCCTTTACTCGACCCACTGGAAAGACTAGTGGGCAGAGACGGCTTGGGCGGCACCTAGGGGGTTGTCCGTCCTCCCACCTGGTTGAAACGACCCCTCACCCTCTCTCCTTAGGAAGAACTCCTTGGGACGAGTGGTTGCAAGTGAATCTTGTACCTCCATGTAAGAATGAAGTGATGGAAGAGAAGGATGAGAAAAAAGTAAGGAATCTCACCAAAATCTCATCTTGTAAGAAATTGGGGAGAAATTGGCCTGATGATGTGGAAAAAGCTCCATGGAATTTTCAAGAAAAAGAAAAAGAATTGACTTAGTCAAACAGTGATCTCAACCATCCAAAGTCATGGCCTGATAATCTGAAACATTCTAAGAAAAATCTCCGAAATTTCCAACCTTGATGGCTGCCTACTTCACAAAGTTTTGGGTCCGAAGACCTTAAACTACGTCGGGATCAAGATCCCGAGGGACTTTCAATAAAAACCAGCATCGGTCTTGATCGTTCGAATCAAGATCCGATGACTCCGGACATTTTTTTAAAAACAAAAAAAATATATCTATGCATTTCCAGCCCTCGCTTTTACAGTTTTGGGTCCGAAGACCTTAAACTATGTTGGGATCAACATCCCGAGAGATTTTTAATAAAAACTGGCATCGATCCCTAGCCGTTCGGGCCAAGATCTAATGACCTGGATCATTTCGAGAAAAAAAATATCTGTGTCGTGCTTCATGTACATAATGTTTAGTCCGAAGACCTTAAACTACGTCGGGATCAAGATCCTGCGGGACTTTTTAATAAAAACCGGCATCGGTCTTGATTGCTCGAATCAAGATCCGACGGCCCCAGACATTTTCTAAAAAATAAAAAAAATGTGTATTTCCAGTATTGCTTATACAAAGTTTGGGTCCAAAGACCTTAAACTACGTTGGGACCAAAATCCTGAGAGATTTCCAATAAAAGCCAGTGTTAATCTTGATCGCTCAAATTGGGATTTAACAGCCTAGAACATTTCGAAAAATCACAAAAAGAATGTATTTTCAACATGTACATATTTTTGGTCCAAAGACCTTAAACTGCACTGGGATTAATTTCTCGGGGGACCTTTCCATACTTTCAACCAAAAACCGGCATCGGCCTCGACCGCTCGGATCAAGGTTCGATAACCCGGATCATTTCAAAAATACCAAAAAGATTTTAAGCTTTCCATAAAAAACAGTATCAATCTCGATCACTCGAGTTGAAATATGGAACTTTTCAAAAAAAAAAAGGGAGTTTCACCATCAAAATTAACTGCACAAATTCATCCCCAGCGGTCCGAAGACCTAAAACTACACTGGGATTAACTTCTCGGGGGCTTTCTTTCCCAACCTGTTCCGGACATGGCTGACACATGATCGTACGGGTGTCCGGAGTCTTCTAAACAGGTAAGGGCTGAGGTGGGCAGAACCCCGCAACCCTGTTCGTGTTGAACGCACCGTGATAGACAACCTTGATTTAGAAGTCGCTGTTGAATCTGATGGATGTTCCCTGTTCCTAAAACACATGAAGGGGATTAAGGCAGCTGGGAGGTGAAGGGCACCCTCACGGGATTGTGAGCAGCATAAGGCCCCAAACTGGATTGACAAAGGGAAATGTGAGGATGTGGCTCATTTTGTGGCCGAAGGAGTCCATCGGACAATACGTGGTCTATGTGTATTGCACACGAAAAACAGGCAACTTTGTGGATGTGTTGACTGAAAACCCTCAAAATCTCCTCATTCGAAGATGTAAAACTACGACACTTAACTATGTGAGATTTGTCTTGCTCGCTGACGTAAAATGGATCGGGTGCCTTACCAGCAGTAGAAGCTGGAAGTGGATGAAAATTCCATACCTTTCCCTGCATTTCAGAAAAATCAGAAAAATACCAAAACATTTGCAAAATCACCTTTCAAAAAAATCACAAAATATTTTCCTTGCTTTCAATAACACCGACCTTTACTCAAAACCAAATATTTTCAAAATCATAAAAAATATTTCCTTTGTCGTCAATAACCGATCTCTATCCTGACTCAGGTAAAGATTCGAACCAAATATTTGCAAAAATCACAAATGTCACTATCCCCAGCACTGCACTTCAGGAGTCTCGAACTCCACTCACTCACTACACAGTTTGGGATGACGGATCCGATCGCCCGCAAATTGGAATCTTGACCAAAACTGGCAACCAAGCACCATCTCAATCGCATCCATTCACAGAAGAACATCTTGAAGTCTGATAATATCCCTCATCCATTCCCATTAGCAAAGAAACGGCATCTTGGGACGATGGACCTGATCGACCACAGGTCGGGATCTTGACCAACCTGCTAACCAAACATCCGCATCGAAAAAAAAAGAAAATCCCCAGGGGAGTTTAACCCCGCAAGCAATAAGCTCAAAGTTCTCTGCATCTCCAGCAAAAGCAAAATCATCGAACTGAAAGAGAATGAGCCAAACCATGCATCCATCATCAAATATGCATCCCCATGCATCAGCATCCATCGCATCAATCATCATGTTTACCTGCTTTTAAAATAAAAGTCGGTTAGCCAAAGACCCCACAGGCATCCCTAGTGGAGGTGAGTGCAAACTAGATTTCCTTTTCAAAAAGACAAAAAATATATTATAAATATTCCTATTTGTAAATAAAAACCCCACGGAGTATCACTCCCCAGAGTGGGTATCTTTTCAAAAACCTAAAAAATATATTTTCCTATTTGCAAATAAAAACCCCACGGAGTATCACTCCCCAGAGTGGGTACCTTTTCAAAATCCAAAAACATTTTCCCAGTAGAGCGTTCGGCCTCCAAAACACTGAGAGATCTTCCATATCTCTGGGTAGGAGTCGATGCAAAAATCAAATAAGATCCGATGTCTCACGGTTTCCCCGAAGACCATCGGATCCAATGCACTCAGAGTACGTTCAAACTGATCTCCAGTGTGAGTGCTATCGTACCACATGCCAAGATACGAAAAGATGAAAGCCAAAAGGCTCAGTCAATGAAACCATTTGAACATGTGGAAACGATGAATTGTAACCCAAGTATCAAAATCAGTAGGTTGGGTGGAAAGAGTTCACCCTCACATACCTAGGCGTGGATGCCTGAAGTACCTTGACTGATTCGAAGTCGGCATAGTGGACTCCCATAAGACTACATGACGCAGGGCAGCTAACCACTTTGACAGTCAAGCGAAACAAGTACTCTTGGAGTGATCCAGGAAAACATCAAACAATCAATCACAGGGTCAGTATCCTTGTAAGACTATGGCGGACACAGAGGCTCTACTGTACCTTTCCGATGTTTGTACCGATCGAGAATGAAAAGGTTGTGATTGGGTACCCAGGTTGCAGCGCATGCAGGGACAATCGCAATGTTTTCTCCAAATTCTTGCGGCATGTGCGAGTTATCAATCTCCAAACAATCAACTGACTCAGATACAAAGGAAAACAAGGATTCCAGACCACAATCTAGGAAAGAATGAATTGCAAACCAAGCATCAAAACCAGCAGATCTGGTGGAAAGAGTTCACCTGCACATACCAAGGCGTGGATGCCTGAAGTACCTTGACTGATTCCAAGTTGGCGTACTGGACTCCCGTAAGACTACATGACGCAGGGCAGCTAACCACTTTGATAGTCAAGTGAAACAAGTACTCCTGGAGTGATCCGCGAAAGCATTGAACAATCAATCTCAGGGTTGGTAACCTCGTAAGACTATGACGAACGCAGAGGCTCTACTGTACCTTTCCGATGTTAGTACCTATCGGGAATGGAAAGGTTACGATTGGGTACCCAGGTTGTAGCGTATGCAGGGATAATTGCAACATTTTCTCCAAACTCTCGCGGTATGTGCGAGTGATCAATTTTCAGACGATCAACTGACGCAGATGCAAAGGCAAGCAAAGACTTCAGACCATGATCTATGAATTACCGGGTCAGAAGTGGGGTGTCCACTCGCTTTGACATTTGGTCGCGCGCAACCTCTGTCAAAGAGGGGCATCTGTAGACACCCCACCTTCGGCTACAATGTTGGTAGAGATAGCTGGATTAATGGAGGAACATACCCCAAATCCCATGTCCAAACTCAGCCAAACTTACCCTTGTAAGCCCCAATCCATAGCCCAGCTCAAGCCTGAACCCAGTCAACTCACCCCTAAACATCAGCCCAAAAAACCCCCCATAAGAAAAACCAGTAAAAAAATCCTAAAAAAAGTCAAACTCGGTAAGTCAAGCCGCTGAGTCAAATCACCGAGTCAACCCGCTGAGTCAACCCATCGAGTCAACTCACCGTGTCAACCCATCTCTTAAACCCAGTCAACTCACCGAGTTCCAAACCGCAGCCTCGGAGCAAGTCCGAACCCCAAACCTAAGAAATTTATGCTTCAGGTTCGGAGGTCGTACACTTCGAACCCGAAGCAAAACGATCGTACGGGCGGCCCCCTGGGTGCCGCCCAAAATTATTTACGGGGTCTGCCACTCTCCGCTGCTATAAATACCCCCCTCCCCTTCTCATTCAAGCATCCTTCAAGCCCGAGTGCGATCCCATTCGTCCAAGCCCTTCTCCACCCTTTCAGTCCACTTTTCCACCAAGGAGAGCCCGAGTGAGGAGAGCCTAGCCCTGGTCTAGCCCAGCCCGACCCTGGTCCAAGTCTCCCAAGCCATCCAAGTCTTGATCTAGCCACTAGAAGCAAACCCTTGCAACACCTCCGTCCATCTAGCTACTCTTTACCAGCATCATCTCATTCGCATGTAGCATAAGTGCAACATTTACTTTTCTTCCAACCCCCCTGCTTCACTACAAGCACTTTGATCATTCAAGCACATAGCATGCATCCTACATAAATGTTGAGCTCTTAATTGTGCATATTCTAACCCCAATTCATCACTCATTGTGCAAGGTTTGTATGGTTTATAGGCTAATCTAATGCATGTTTTGTGACTACAGGACTGAGAGTGGTTCCACCTAATTGAAGATAAAAAGGGCTCATTTGAGACTATTTTGATGAAGAACATTTGAGGACCAAAGAAGAAGGAAGCAAAGAAAGAAGAAAGCAGAAGAAAGAAAGGAAGAAAACAAGAAGAAAAAGAGGCCTGACCGGTCGTGACCGGTCAGCCATGCACATTGGGAAGCTGCTGAAGACATCCGACCGGTCATGACCGGTCGGACATGGCTACTGGAACAGGAGTGAGGACGTCCGACCGGTCATGACCAGTCGGACATGATTGCTAGACCAATATTGAATAAGGCAGACCGGCCATGACCGGTCGGACATGATTGCTGGACCAATATTGAATGAGGCAGACCGGTCATGACCGGTCGGCCGTACTTGCTGGCACGTCAATGTAGATGTCCGACCGGTCATGACCGGTCGGATATGCTTGCTGGAGTGACTGTCACTTAAGGCCGACTGGTCATGACCGGTCGGCCATGCGTAAGAACTTAAAAGTTTTTAAATACAGCCCGATTTTCTCTGCGCTGCGTAAGTCTTACGCAATTTCTCGATTCTTCCGAAGTTGTGGAGCCTCCAGACTATAAAAGGACACCTAAGGATCGTTCCTAAGGTATCCTAGAAGGGCTCAAGCGAGGTTGGAGGCTATAGAAGTGAATTGTGGAGTTCCACAACTCCTTGGAGTTTGCTTTTGCTGTTTTCATGTTTTTATAGTTGCTTCATGTTTCCTTGGATCATGAGCAGCTAAACCTCTTAGCTAGGGCTAAGAGGTGAAGCTTGTAGTGGATCCAAGATGTTTTAATTCGTAGTTAAGTGGTTTTAAGTGTGGAATTCATGATTATGAACTAAGGTTTGAAGTTTATACAAGTTTTTGAGTAGTTTTTCTTAGTCTTATGATGACTCATGGATGTTTGGGAGAATTACTTAATTGCTTAATTGTTTTGTATCCGTCTAGACCTGTATGATCCGAGGAATCAGAGTGCGCTCTAGTACTATGATCTTCATAAAGGGACTTCATACCAAAGTTCTATTTTTCTGTTTTTCTAGAATATGTATGGACTGTGCATGTGATTTGAATCAAGTTCAAATCCTGATCTAGCCTTGTCTTGTGACAGGACTTGAGGATGGTTATGATTGTGAACTAGACCTTCTGGAAAGGGGAATGACCTATGCAATTGAGCATGCTCAGCTCAGCCTACATTGAGTGAATCTTATGCATAGCACTTACATATTACAGATTATTTGGTTTAACAGCTCTATCATCCGACTAGATAGATCTTAATATCGATTCTAGTTGAGAGAATGAGAAACCACAGTGGATTGAACATCAAGGATTGCTACAAGTGGATCCTTGAAACCCTAGTGCCTTTTTATCATTAGTCACTTTAATTTAATTAAACTTTATTACTCACATCAATTCTATTCAAAATCTGATTACTAGCTTTCAATAGACACTTTTGGATGTGTTTGTGAAATCCTACATAAGTCCCTGTGGATCGACCTCGGTCTTACCGAGATTATTACTACATCGCAACCCTACACTTGGGGAAGCGAACAAGTTTTTGGCGCCGCTGCCGGGGACCTTGACGGTTTATCACAAATATCTGAAATTAGTATCTATATAGAATTTTTAGGATTTTAGGACTAATTTAGCCTGCTTATTTGATTTTCTTTTCAGGGATTTCTAGGAAGTTGAAGAAGATACAAGGGTTTCAAGTGCCAAATCAGGTTCTATCTTTCTAAACCTTACTCTTCTCCTTCTCCTATTCATTCCTATCTTATTCATCTCTTGTAGAGTGGGTGGAGACTCCTTTTGGATCTCTAAAAGGTCGGCCTTTTTGCCACCTGGATTCCTATTGGTCGGCTCTACCGTCTTGGATCACCTTGTGCTCAGAGATTTCTTTTCTCATCTCTACTCCTCTTTCTCCTTTTTCTGCACTTTTTCTCAAAAGATTTAAAGAGTGGGTGGGGAGTTCTCTGAACCCCTATTGACCAGGAGAAATCGGTCTCTATCCTTGCTTCTGGCCTAGCCATTGCAAGACACCTTGTGCTTCGGTCTTTTAGAAGAGTAAAGAAAAGGGAGGAAGAATTCTTCTTTCTTTTTGTTTCTTATTTTTGGTTTTGCATGCCACATTGGGCTCGGGATTCCAATAACCGACTCATAAGTGAAGGGGGGATAGTAGAAGGAATTGATAGAGAGCCACGTGCTAGGAGACATCTAGACTCTCCAATTTTATCTGAAAATATGGCTGCAAATCAACCTAATCCGGGCCAAAACCAAACTGAAACAGGGGAGAATGTGGTTGAGAATGTTCCCCGACCTCGGACTTTACGTGATTTCTTGCAACCTGCAAGAACGAGCACTCCCTCATGCATAGTATTTCCACCAAATGCAGGGAATGTGGACTTAAAACCGGGAGTGATTCAACTTCTCCCTAAATTCCATGGATTAGATAGTGAAAGTGCCTATCAACATCTTAAGGAGTTTGATGAGGTAATCACCACCATGCACTTTGCAAACGTGACGGAAGATGTGGTGAGACTTAAATTCTTCCCTTTCACTCTTAAAGATAAAGCTAAGGGTTGGCTTTATGCATTGAGGCCAAGATCAATTGGTGCATGGACTGATATGCACAGAGAATTCATAAAGAAATTATTCCCTACTTACAAAACAAATATGTTGAAGTGCCTTATCATGAACTTTGCCCAAAAGGAAGATGAAACCTTTTTCCAATGTTGGGAGAGGTTTAAGGACCTATTAAACGCATGCCCACATCATGGCTATGAAATTTGGCGGGTTATAAGCTTTTTCTATGAAGGACTGACTTCACCCATGCGCCAATTTGTAGAGATGATGTGCAATGGGGAGTTCATGAATAAGGAAGCTGATGAAGCATGGGATTATTTGGAAGAATTGGCTGAGAATGCACAGTCTTGGGACACATCTAAACCAACAAATTCCAAGACTGGCCAACAAAAGGAAAAGGGAGGAATGTATGTCTTATCAGAAGAAGATAGCATAAGTGCACGGGTGGCTAGCCTTACAAGAAAAGTCGAAGCCATGGAATTAAAGCAAGGAGAAACAATCAACTCCACTGACGTTGAAACTGTTTGTGGAATTTGTGCTGGAAATCAACATGCAACACAAGATTGCCCCACAATTTCAGCAGTTCAAGGCATCTTACAAGAACAAACAAATGCCATAAACAGTTATCAGCAGCAATATGGTGCTCCAAACTCAAACACGTTTAATCCTAATTGGAAGAACCATCCCAACTTCAGTTGGAGGAATGGACCCACTGCAAATGCAAATAATACTCCAAAAGTATCACTAGAGGAGATGTTGGGTGCATTCGTATCGGTCCAAGCTGAGTACAACAAAACAAATTCTCTCAAAATAGATGGGTTCATGCAAGAGCAATTGAAATTCAATCAAAATTCAACTCAAGCCATCAATGAATTGAAAACATCACTGGCTAGAGTTGAATCTCATCTTAGTGTTAGAGAGAAGGGCACACTTCCTGCCCAACCTCTTCCTAACCCAAGAACCCAGTTTGAGATACAAGATGCAAGCTCATCCTCCCACCATACGGAACATGTTCAAGCTATCACCACTTTGAGAAGTGGGAAAGAGATTGACAAATCCAATCCGGTGAAGGCCTCAAAGCCTAAGGATCCGAAAATTTCCAAAGAGGATGATAGCCCGAACAATACCCCACAAGATAAAGAACCGGAAAGGCAATACAAGCCGGTTGCTCCATTTCCACAAAGGTTGATTTCACCTAAACCTTTAGACAAAAATCTGGAGATTTTAGAAGTTTTCAAGCAGGTGAAGATCAACATCCCGTTGTTAGATGTAATAAAACAAATACGATCGTATGCCAAATTTCTAAAGGAATTGTGTACAGTCAAAAGGAAACACAATGTTCATAACAAAGTACTTTTGACTGAGAATTTGAGCGCCATTATCAAACAAGAGGTGCCCCAAAAATACAAGGATCCGGGTAGTCCAACCATCTCATGCATCATAGGAGACTACCGGATTAAACAAGCCCTGCTCGACTTGGGGCAAGTGTGAATCTCATTCCATACTCGGTCTACGAACAACTTGGGTTAGGTGAATTGAAACCCACCAAAACCACACTCCAACTTGCTGATAGATCCATCCGTATACCGAGAGGAATGATAGAGGATGTTCTAGTCCAAGTTAATAAATTCTACTTCCCAGTAGACTTTATTGTCTTAGATACACATCCCGTGATAGGCACCGGTGCACAAAAAACATCCTCGGTTATTAAAACAAAAAACATCCCCGGCAGCGGCGCCAAAAACTTGTTCGCTTCCCCAAGTGTAGGGTTGCGATGTAGTAATAATCTCGGTAAGACCGAGGTCGATCCACAGGGAAGGAAGTAAACAATTCAAATTATCCTAATCTAGGAAGAAAAACAAAAAGAAGAAAGGGAGATGGAGAGATGTTACCCGTGAAGGTGAGACCTATGTCAGCAACAATGCCCTACAAAATCCAACAAAAAATTGTTAGTAATCTAGAAAAAAAAAATCAGAAAATCCACTTCTATAAAAACTGAAAATCCTACCTAACTAAGACTACTCTATAGCTACTAGGACAATTAGAACCGTTTAACCTCTTCCCCGGCAACGGCGCCAAAAACTTGTTCGCTCGCCTCAAGTGCAAGGCTGCGATGTAGTAATAATCTCGGTAAGACCGAGGTCGATCCACAGGGAAGGAAGTAAACAATTTTAACTATCCTAATAACTAGAATCAAAGAGGTTTGTGAAATTGGATTTGAACATAAAATAGAAAATCTGATAATGGAAAGATAACTAGAGCATCAAGGATCCACTTATAGCTCTCCTTAGATGCATAATTCGCTATGGTTTCACACTTTCTCAACTAGAATCGATATTAAGATCTATCTAGCCGGATGATAGAGCTGTTAAACCAAACAATCTGTTATATGTAAGTTCAATGCATAGGATTCACTCAATGTAGGTCGAGCTGAGCATGCTCAATTGCATAGGTCATTCACCATTCCAAAAGGTTCAGTTCACAATCATAACCATCCTCAAGTCCTGTCACAAGACAAGGCTAGATCATGATTTGAACTTGATTCAAATCACATGCACAGTCCCTTACATAATTCAGAAAATCAGAAAACTAGAACTTTGGTAGGAAGTCCCTTCATGAAGATCATAGTACTAGAGCGCACTCCGATTCCTCGGATCATACAGGTCTAGACTGATACAAACCAATTAAGAAGTTAAGTAATTCTCCCAAACATCCATAAGTCATCATAAGACTAAGAAAAACTACTTAAAAACTTGTATTAACTTTAAACCATTGTTCATAATCATGAAAACCAACTTTAAAACCAATAAAATGAATTAAACAATCTAAGAAAACTATAAGGTTCACCTCTTAGCTCTAGCTAAGAGATTAGCTAATGAAAAGCATATTAAGAACTAGAACTAGAACTAAGAAAAGGAAGAAAAACTAGTTGGAGGAGGTTAAGAAGCCTCCTATGACTTGAACTCCTTGCTCCCCACGTCCTTGGTTGATTTGGAATAGAAGAGAGCACCTCCTTTTATAGTACAGCAATAGTACAGCAACATAGCAGAATTTGTTTCGCTTGGTACGGCTTAACCAATGGTCGGATTGCCTTCAAATTTAGTTTGTAGTTTTCTTGTAATGTGATCTTACTCATAGATGATTTAGATTTCAAAGATTATCTTCTGAATGGGCCCACCAATCACATCACCGACCGCCTCTCAAAATCGCGCACTTTGGGTACCTTCAGAACCAGTCATCTTGCTTTCAACGCTCCGGAGTGTACAGATGTCGGATTGATCCCAAATTTTGAACATTGGTAGAAAACTTCCTCCTCTACATGATAGATGGATTAGATTGTCCAAAACAATGTCAGAATGTGGTCCAAAAATTAGAACAATTAGGGCTTTTATAAACTCTGCGCAGTTGGATCTTTCTGGATGGTCCATCTTTCTTCAACCGGTACGATCAAACCACAGATCCTTTTGATCTAAACTTTGTGGTTATTCATATATTCATGTGGTCTAAAAGATGGTCAAAGTAGATTCTTCATATCATCAATGATGGGCCACCTGGACCGGCCCAAAATGGAGTAGGCAGAATCTGGAACTTTCTAGACAGTTCGTATTGTTTTGGTCACCACGATCAATCCGTAACTCCGATCGAGACGAAACCACTTGGGTTAGTTCGGCGTCGAGCTCCTCTTCGACATGGATGTGTTGGATTTCCAAATATCAGCAAGATGACTTCAAAAAAGTGGTCCGAAAAACCAGAAACGGGAATGGCCTGCTGTATGCAATCTGGAGTCTGAAACTTGCATGGCTGACCGGTCACGACCGGTCGGACAGGGCTGGCCGACCGGTCATGACCGGTCGTGACCTGTCTATTTTGGTCCAGCGTGCTGTGTAGAAGGTTGTAATGTTGGCCGACCGGTCATGACCGGTCGGGGCCTCTTTGGCCGACCGGTCTTGACCGGTCGGACCCCATTTTCTGCACTTTTTCTTCTTTCTTTTCTTTCTTTCTTTCTTCCTCATTCTCCTCTCTTTCTTCATCATTCTTTGGTCCACCTTGGGCCTTCATCAAAGAATCCTAAATGTGCCCTTTTGGTCACCAATTGAGCCAAGCCACTCTCATTCCTAAAATTGCAAAACATGTATTTGATTAGTCTTTAAATTATGAAAATCTTGCATAATGAGTGATGAATTGGGGTTAGAATATGCACAATTAAAAGCTCAACACATAGATCCATCCGTATACCGAGAGGAATGATAGGGGATGTTCTAGTCCAAGTTGATAAATTCTACTTCCCAGTAGACTTTATTGTCTTAGATACACATCCCGTGATAGGCACCGGTGCACAAATTCCCGTCATACTTGGACGGCCGTTTCTAGCTACTTCAAATGCCATTATCAATTGTAGAAACGGACTTGTACAAATGTCCTTTGGAAATATGACCCTTGAGCTTAACATATTTGATTTATGCAAGCAACCACGGGAGGTTGATGATGATGTCCACGAATTAAACATGATTGAATCATTCATGGAGGATACAGTCCCCTTGTCACTATTTTCCGACCCTTTGGAGGCATGTGTGGCCCATCCTCATGAGATGAATGATGACACAACACAAGAGATGGATGCCATTCTAGATGTGATGCCGGTGCTTGAGAATAAAAGATGGAGGGCCCCAATAGAGCCTTTGCCTATAAATAAGAACAAGGCCCTCCCATCCAACATCAAGGCGCCAACACTCGACCTAAAACCATTGCCAAGTGAGCTAAAATATGTTTATTTAGGTCGAGATGAGACATATCCAGTGGTGATTTCTTCCCACTTGGATGAGGAACAAGAGAGTAGGCTAATAGCCACTCTATTAGAGCACAAGAGTGCCATTGGATGGTCAATTGCGGATCTCAAAGGCATAGATCCACTAATTTGTACTCACTGCATACACATTGAGGAAAATGCAAAGACATCCCGGCAACCACAAAGACAACTAAATCCAAACATGAAGGATGTGGTTAAGGCCGAAGTGGTGAAACTATTGGATGTAGGTATCATTTACCCAATATCCGATAGCCAATGGGTGAGCCCAACTCAAGTGGTGCCTAAGAAATCTGGAATAACCATCGTAGCCAATGCCAATAACGAACTCGTGCCAACTAAAGTCACTACTGGTTGGAGAATGTGCATTGACTACAGGAAGCTAAACACTGTCACGAGGAAAGACCACTTCCCCCTACCGTTTGTTGATCAGATTTTAGAACGGTTGGCGGGTCATTCCCACTTTTGCTTCCTTGATGGCTATTCAGGGTACAACCAAATAGAAATTGCCCGTGAAGACCAAGAAAAGACTACATTCACATGTCCATTCGGCACTTTTGCCTATCGACGGATGCCGTTTGGACTATGTAATGCCCCTGCCACCTTTCAGCGTTGTATGATGAGCATCTTTTCTGACATGGTGGGGACCATTCTCGAAGTCTTCATGGACGATTTTTCCGTATTTGGTTGTAGCTTTGATGAGTGCCTTGAGCACTTGAAATCTGTGCTGAAGAGATGTGAAGATAAGAACCTTGTGCTCAATTGGGAGAAGTGTCACTTCATGGTTCAAAAGGGAATTGTACTTGGTCACATCGTTTCACAAAATGGAATCGAGGTGGACAAAGCAAAAATTGATCTTATCTCTAACCTTCCACCACCCAAAAGCATACGAGATATGCGGTCCTTTTTAGGACACGCAGGATTTTACAGAAGGTTCATAAAGGACTTCAGTTTACTCTCTCGCCCTTTATGTAACCTACTTGAAAAGGAAAATTCATTCGAGTGGAATGAAGAATGTCAAAAGGCCTTTACCACCCTTAAAGGTATGTTGACATGTGCCCCAATAATGCAACCACCTGAATGGAGCATTCCTTTTGAGATTATGTGCGATGCTAGTGACTATGCTATTGGAACCGTGTTAGGCCAAAGAAAAGAGAAAAAGCCATGTGTCATCTACTATGCAAGTAGAACCCTAAACTCAGCCCAAGCAAATTACACCACCACTGAAAAAGAACTTTTAGCTGTAGTTTTTGCCTTGGACAAGTTTAGGTCCTACTTGATTGGATCCAAGATCATTATATTCACTGACCATGCCGCGCTTAAGTATCTTCTTTCTAAGAAGGATGCTAAACCATGGTTGTTAAGATGGATCCTTCTACTCCAGGAATTCGACATAGAAATACGTGATAAGAAAGGAGTAGAGAATGTAGTAGCTGACCATCTCTCTCGACTTGTCCTCACTGATTCCCCTGAAACGACTGCAATCAATGACATGTTCCCTGATGAACAACTTTTTGCTGTTTCCCAATTGCCATGGTATGCGGACATTGCTAACTATCTTGCTACAGGTACAATTCCTACATATTGGAAAAAGCAAGATAAGGATAGATTCTTCACGGAGGTGCGGAAATTCCTATGGGACGACCCATACTTATTCGAGTATTGTCCTGATCAAATCATAAGGAGATTTGTCCCAGATGATAAGCAACAAAGTATCATCTCCTTTTGTCATTCTCAAGCATGTGGTGGCCACTTTTCGGCTAAAAGGACCACAGCGAAAATTCTGCAATGTGGGTTTTATTGGCCCACCATGTTCAAAGATACACATGAGTTTTGCAAAGCATGTGAACCTTGTCAGAAATTAGGGGGAATCTCCCGTAGAAATATGATGCCACTCAATCCCATCTTAATAATCGAAATTTTTTATTGTTGGGGCATCGATTTCATGGGCCCATTCCCATCTTCTTTTGGAAACCTATACATCTTGCTTGTCGTCGACTATGTTTCCAAATGGGTCGAGGCCATCCCTTGCCGAAATAATGACCATAAAACGGTCATTCGATTTTTAAAAGAAAAGATTCTTTCCCGGTTTGGAACGCCTCGAGTCATCATAAGTGATGGAGGGTCTCACTTTTGCAATCGCCATTTTGAAACCTTAATGAAGAAATAAGGCGTAACACACAAAGTGAGTACTCCCTATCACCCACAAACTAGTGGACAAGCTGAGATATCCAATAGGGAGATTAAACACATTTTAGAGAAAACAGTGAACCCCGATCGCAAGGATTGGTCGCTTCGGCTTACCGATGCGCTTTGGGCTTACCGTACAGCTTTCAAAACCCCTATTGGAATGTCTCCCTATAGACTTGTCTATGGGAAGGCTTGTCACTTGCCCGTGGAGTTGGAACATAGGGCATATTGGGCTATTAAGAAGATGAATTTCAATTCTGACAAGGCAAGCTCGTTACGCAAACTACAATTGAATGAACTTGCAGAAATCCGAAATGAAGCTTATGAGAATGCGAGAATTTACAAGGACAAGACGAAGATATTCTATGATAAGAATATTCTTCGCAAGACATTCACGATCAATCAAAAAGTCCTCATGTATAACTCTCACTTACATCTATTTCCGGGAAAATTGAGATCTCGATGGACCGGTCCCTATATTGTGCAAACTGTCTATCCATATGGGACTGTCGAGCTGTTGAATCTGAGGAACGGCAACATTTTTAAAGCAAATGGGCAGCGATTAAAGCCGTTCTTTGAGAAATTCCCTTCAGAAGGTATGTCCATACCTCTGAATGATCCTGTGTATCAGGATGATTGATCTCCTAGTCTGATGGAGGTATAGAGTAGTTAGGATTAGGATTTTGCTGCTTTTGTTTTCTTTTCCATAGGTTTGTTAGAAGGAGGAAGATTTCCACTTTTCACTCTCTCAGGTACTATCATTCCTCACTCCCTTTTATTTTCAAATTGCTCTTATGTTTTGCTCATTGCACATCTTTTACATTGAGGACAATGCAAAATTTGGTTGGGGGGTGTAGGATCGCTTGGATGAATCCAGCGTTTTGCAACATTTCAAGCAATTATGTGGAAATTTTTTGATTTTTCAAAAATTCGAAACTCTTTTGGAAAACATCAGTTCTATGCATTCAAGTTGATATGAGCATAAGAGGAGGGGATATGAAGTGTATGGGGCTGTATGTCTGGAATCTCTCATAGCACAATGGTTTTATATGTGAACTCCCCTATTTTTGTGATTGATAGAAAATCTGAACACTTTTACACCTAGTTCACATTACACGATTTTCATGAGTTGAAGGGATTATGTGATTTATGGATTAGCTAGACTCTGAATTAAGGTGTTGAGAAATCAGGCCGGGGTACTTTGTCCATCCTTGTCCATGGGAAAATAATGAAAGATATGGATTTTTAAAAATCCTATCTAATTTAAAAAGAAAAAGGAAAAGGAAGGATGAAATTGGGAATGATGGAAAAACAGTGGAAAATTCCGATTAGGGCTACCTACTACCAACCGGGGGATGGTCTACCCGTAACCAAAGCCGGAAATGGGACATAGTGTGAAAGTCGTCGGAAGGGCGGTAAGGCAAATTTCTGTCATTGGCTTGATGTAGCTCTATGTACCTTGAGTTCTATAGTCTAGTTGATCTATGAAGAAGGTAATCCTAGAAACTCGTGGGATGAATTTTCACTACCCACACTAGGTTGAATTTGTTCAAGTCCTTCTATTTATCAACCAATCAGCGGGAATTTTATATGAATGCTTATTATGTTTTGAGGATTTACGATTTCAACCTTTGATGCCTAATCTTCCTGAATCTTACACTTATGAACCTTGGAATGTATAGAAGGATGGTTTCTGAAAGAGAGTTGAGTTTTGAAGAATGGGATTAGCTTCACGCATGTTTTGCTCGGGACTAGCAAAATGCTGGTTGGGGGGTGTGTTGAGCTCTTAATTGTGCATATTCTAACCCTAATTCATCACTCATTGTGCAAGGTTTGTATGGTTTATAGGCTAATCTAATGCATGTTTTGTGACTACAGGACTGAGAGTGGTTCCACCTAATTGAAGATAAAAAGGGCTCATTTGGGACTATTTTGATGAAGAACATTTGAGGACCAAAGAAGAAGGAAGCAAAGAAAGAAGAAAGCAGAAGAAAGAAAGGAAGAAAACAAGAAGAAAAAGAGGCCTAACCGGTTGTGACCGGTCAGCCATGCACATTGGGAAGCTGCTGAAGACATCCGACCGGTCATGACTGGTCGGACATGGCTGCTGGAACAGGAGTGAGGACGTCCGACCGGTCATGACCGGTCGGACATGATTGCTGGACCAATATTGAATGAGGCCGACCGGTCATGACCGGTCGGCCATACTTGCTGGAACGTCAATGTAGATGTCCGTCCGGTCATGACCGGTCGGATATGCTTGCTGGAGTGACTGTCACTTGAGGCCGACCGGTCATGCGTAAGAACTTAGAAGTTTCTAAATATAGCCCGATTTTCTCTGCGCTGCGTAAGTCTTACGCAATTTCTCGATTCTTCCGAAGTTGTGGAGCCTCCAGACTATAAAAGGACACCTAGGGATCGTTCCTAAGGTATCCTAGAAGGGCTCAAGCGAGGTTGGAGGCTGTAGAAGTGAATTGTGGAGTTCCACAACTCCTTGGAGTTTGTTTTTGCTGTTTTCATGTTTTTCTAGTTGCTTCATGTTTCCTTGGATCATGAGCAGCTAAACCTCTTAGCTAGGGCTAAGAGGTGAAGCTTGTAGTGGATCCAAGATGTTTTAATTCGTAGTTAAGTGGTTTTAAGTGTGGAATTCATGATTATGAACTAAGGTTTGAAGTTTATACAAGTTTTTGAGTAGTTTTTCTTAGTCTTATGATGACTCATGGATGTTTGGGAGAATTACTTAATTGCTTAATTGTTTTGTATCCGTCTAGACCTGTATGATCCGAGGAATCGGAGTGCGCTCTAGTACTATGATCTTCATAAAGGGACTTCATACCAAAGTTCTATTTTTCTGTTTTTCTGGAATATGTATGGACTGTGCATGTGATTTGAATCAAGTTCAAATCCTGATCTAGCCTTGTCTTGTGACAGGACTTGAGGATGGTTATGATTGTGAACTAGACCTTTTGGAAAGGGGAATGACCTATGCAATTGAGCATGCTCAGCTCAGCCTACATTGAGTGAATCTTATGCATAGCACTTACATATTACAGATTATTTGGTTTAACAGCTCTATCATCCGACTAGATAGATCTTAATATCGATTCTAGTTGAGAGAATGAGAAACCACAGTGGATTGAACATCAAGGATTGCTACAAGTGGATCCTTGAAACCCTAGTGCCTTTTTATCATTAGTCACTTTAATTTAATTAAACTTTATTACTCACATCAATTCTATTCAAAATCTAATTACTAGCTTTCAATAGACACTTTTGGATGTGTTTGTGAAATCCTACATAAGTCCCTGTGGATCGACCTCGGTCATACCGAGATTATTACTACATCGCAACCCTACACTTGGGGAAGCGAACAATAAAGCACTTGTCAGTTCGAGCGTATGGTCTGGGCTTGCCTGTTAATGGAAACTTGCCCATCAGAAACTCGTACTGTTCAGACCTGCATTCATGCATCAGTCACTACAAGCACTTTGATCATTTAAGCACACAACATACATAGTGCATAAAGCACCTGTCAGTTCAAGCGTATGCTCTGGGCTTGCCTATTAATGGAAACTTGCCCATCAGAAACTCTTACTGTTCAGACCTGCATCCATGCATCATGTCATCTATGAGAATGTACGAGGATTAAATCAGACTTTCAAGTACTAGTTCGATTTTGTGAAGTAGAGACCGTACTTCGGTACGGGCAGTGTGTGGGGTGCTTAACCTCTTCCCACCCTGTAACCGTCATCCCTTACCTTGAATCTCTGGCTGTAGATCAAAAGGAGTCATTTTAGAGAAAGGAGTCTTCGAATCCCCTTCTCTAACGTTTCTACAGGGTATAGCCGACTGTAGATTCGAAGTAACTAGCAAGTGGCAACTCTGGTCTTACATAAACTCATCCAACATATCCAACTTAACACGACAAAGCCCTTGAGAACGAGGCAAGCCAGTGGCACAAACGGCGATTCGCGCGCACGCACCCCCTTCTTTTCCGAAAGGAAGGGAGAAGGTCCGGGAGCGCGGAACGGCGAGCATCCATACACATCTACCACTTTATCGAATACATTCAACCTGAAGGGAGAGAGAAGGGGCTTCTGCTCCAAGAACATCATTTATACAAATCATCCACTTGCAGGGTACGGAATACTTTGTATATTCAACCCGAAGGGAGAAAGATAGGTCTTTTGCTCTAAGAACATCATCTATACAAATCTTTCACTTGCGGGGTACGGAATACTCCGTATATTTAACCCGAAGGGAGAAAGATAGGTCTTCTATGCAAAGGAAAAAACTTCCTAGTCTGGATTGCTTTCTCTACATCATTTATCTTTGCTGCAATCCCAGCTTTCAACGTTATGTGATGGCCTGAAACTGTCAAGAAACTGCTTGAAACGACGGTCCGGAGCTGTCGGGAAACTGCTTGAAAAAACGGCCCGGAACTGTCAAGAAACTGCTTTCCATGGGTCGCAGCAAGCGCGACAGCCTGAAATTGTCAAGAAACTGCTTTTCGCAACAGTCAAGAACCGTAAGGAAACTTCTTGTCGTGGGTCGCGGCAAGCTCCGCTGCTTTCCGTGGGTCGCGGCAAGCATGACGATCTTGAACCGTCGAGAAATTTTCTCGATCCTCAACTTCTTCAATCTTTGTTCTTCATTCCGGCAACATCTCCCTCTCATTCATCTTCGATCCTTGGGGTTTGCACATTGTGCGTTCAAACCAAGGAGAAGGAAGAACTCGAGGTCCCCCCGTACCTCTGAAATCCTTCAGAGCTCTAAACTTTGGAAGCAAGTGACAAATGAGGACTCTTGAGGGGTATTTATAGGCAAAAGGGGTCATTTTCTCGTAAAGCACTTCAAATCTGGCATTAGCTTGCTGTGGGTCAGGCAAAGCCAAAAACCTCATCACTTTCTTCTATCAACCTCATCATATATGCTCATTTCTTCTAAACCTCATCATTTTGTTCTGCAAACCTCATCATATCTACTCCATTTCTTCTGAACTTTATTTATTTCTTTTCTCCTTTGCTCCAAACCTCAATAAGTGCCTCAATCTTCTTTTCCTTAGCATTTTTCTATGCCTCAACACAGTGTCAATGGTTGGATTTCTCTACGATTAGTGGATCATGGACTCCAGGGCTTCATATCACATATGCTTAGATAGGAGCATCTTTACTTCCTACAGGGAGTATGAGGGAGGCTCGATATTTGTAGGCAATGACTACGCTTGGAAGGTTGTGCGCATCAAGATTTTCGATGGTATTGAACGGACCTTGACAGAAATGATGCACGTTCCTAGGTTGAGGAAGAATCTGATTTCCCTTAGTGCACTCGAGGCATTGGGGTGCAAGTTCATCGATTTTGACTGGTTTTGCAAAGTTTCAAAGGGGTCCCTTGTAATTATGAAGGGACAGAGGCATGATAACATTTACAGGCTGATTGAGTGCACTTCATTAGGTAGAGTTGCAGCGATTGTAGCAGATTCTACGTCTGCACGTATATAGAATGCACGCTTAGGCCACATGAGCGAGCGGGGCATGAAGGTACTCTCTGAATGATCTTTGATTCCTTCCTTTAAATCTATAGATATGTGAACATTACATGTGTGGGAAATAGTCTAGAATGTCGTTTAAAGGGGGAAACAAGTATGTAAAAGGGTGCTTGATTACGTCCATTCCGATGTATGGGGGCCGTCGCGCGTTATTTCCATTGGGGGGTCATCGTGGTTCATGTCATTTATCGATGACTACATGTAACGCCCAAATTTTTAGAATTTATTTGAAAATCATTAAAACTTTATTTTAATTTTTTTTTATATCGAGCATTTACTTTGTTTAGAAAACAACGGACCATCCGTAAGATATCCTATAGGGGACCCTTTACAAAAGTTGTTTAGAATAACCCTATAAACATTGTAGAAAGACTGGATTTCAAAAATCTCACTGTTTTTAGCTAATTACGAAAATGCCATTACTTAAACTAAAGTTAAACCGCCGTTTTTAATTATGACAGTTTCTGACAATCACTTTCACACAAACTTCGTATATGAGCTTTTGGACACATTTTAGCCGTACATGTCGAATTTCAGCCCTCCAATCATCCTACAAGTGCCCTAATCAGACATTGGATCATAAGTGGCCCACCTTAACTCGGATATGCCTCATTTTTCTTGTCAATGGTTATTTTTATATTTCCCACCTATTGGACGGAGAAAATTAACTAGATCCACCTTAGTGGACCCCACCCATGGAGTGCGCCGGTCACACGCGGTCTCCGTACCGCGTGCGCACGACCTCCCCCTCCTCTTCAGTCTTCTTCGTCCAAAGACGGACAGCGCACGGACGCTATCCGTCCATGAGCTCCACACCGTCCATCATCTGGACCCCACTTCAAAATCCAACCCGTTCATCCGACTTCAACGCCTTGCCACCCCAGTCCGCTGTAATCGTTCGTCCAACCGTCGCCTGCATGGGTTGTTCCAAACCACCGTCCAAAATAGGAATCACTAAGATGCAGGGCTCCGCTCAGCATGGAACTCGAGATTTCAGCAAAGATATCTTGTGGGCCCCACCTATCACCCTAACGGTCCCCATGCAGCGTAGATCACTAGAGATGGGATCCAAATCCACTCCCAAGCCATTCCTTCAACACCACGCAACCTGTCGACCTCCCGAGTCTTTCACATTATAAAACCCTACCATTCGTCCGTGCCTGCCCTCTTCAGAAAATCCAACGCTAGAGAGAGAGAGAGAGAGAGATCGTGGGAGGAGAGAGAGAAGGTAAGAGTTGTTTTGAAGAGAGAGAGAGGGCCCATGGCCCTGTTGCTACCACTGGGAGGTCCTTCTAGGGAAAGAAAGAAAGAAGGAGAAAGAAGAAGAGGGAAAAGAAGAAAGAGGATGAAAGGAAGGAAAGAGAAAGAAAGAGATCCGAGTCAAATCAAGTCGACCCGGCTGAGTTCCTGAGCCGTCCCGCTGTTGAAGATGTGAGTCCTTCTAAGATACTTATTTATTCCTATATCTACCCTTATTCTATAATATTTGGTGAGATCTAACCCTAGATGATCGAACTATGAAAACCCTACCAATCTATGCCCTAATCTTATGATTCCATTTACATATTAGGGTTTGAATCTAAGGAGAAGTACACGGCCCAAGCAACGTCTTAAACCAACCAAACATTAGAGGTAGGGATTTCCTTTAAGTCCATCTATGATAATATTAAATTGTATGTTGAATTTATGCTTAGAAACTAGGATTTTGTTACGTGATTTCTTAGAATCATGCTTGTTGAAATCTTTCCATGTAAATATGAATTGTATGATGTTCCTTGTTGTGTATGTTGAATTTTGATGTACGAACTATGCTTAAATGGTTGGAAAAGGAATTGTGATGATATACATGCTTATGAGGAGACTATGCTTGATTTACGTTGTCACATGCTCATGATGATAGATGTGTTGTTTGCTATGGGATATTATATATGGATGTTACGTTAATGAACACCCCTTAACCCCATAGTAATGTAACCATATGATGTGAAGAGAAGAAGCCGTGCGAGGCCTTGTTACGTTGGCATTACCGTGTGTCTTATTAAATAAATGTGCCTTAACATTGAGAATTAAGTATTGGGATTACTGTGTATGTGTTGTTGATTGCATATGCCATGATGTTGAGTTTGGCACTACCGTGTGCTCATTGTTAGATACGTGCCAAGGGATCCTTATTAATTCATTACCTATGATGGATCCACTGAAGTATGAAATTGATGAATATGAAGACTCTTGAACTAATTTGGGGTAAGGAGTGATCGTTAATGTTGAGCTCTTAAATGTGTGCATACTCTAACCCCATTTCATTACTAACTATGCTTGAAATAAGTGATTAAAGACCCAACTAATGCATGGTTTTGTGGTTGTAAGAGTAAGAGAGAGAATTCATCAAATGAGGGCTAAGAGACGCTGTTTACACACCTTGAAGATCAAAGGAAGGAAAGACCAATGGTGGAGCAAAAGTTCATTGAAGATGAAGGAGGAGAAGCTAAGGATTTCAATCAATTTCAAGTCCACCGGCCGGCCGGCCACAGCCACCGACCGACTGGCCAAACCATGCCAGAAGTAGCAAAATATCTGGACAAATTTTATAAAGGCTGACCCCCTGACCGACCGGCTGAAGGGTCGGCCTATGCATTACTATGTCCAATAGAATTCAGCAGCTTAAAGCATGTCCACCGGTCGGCCGGCCGACCAATCGGCTGGTAGGTCGGACTGTGTAAAAAAGACTCCAGTGAAAATTTTAATTGCAAGCACTTTGTCCGACTGGCCGGACATGGGGTCTGATCGGTCGGCTGCATAACAAAACTTCTTCTACAAGCTCCGAAAATCTCTGCGCAAAACGCTAACTTGCGGGATTTCTCGAAGTTTCTTCTCACCTAGGGCTTCAAAGCTATAAAAGGACTTCCCTAGCTCATTCCTAAAGCATCCTAGAAGAGATTTAGCACTGGTGGGAGACAGTGGAAGTCAGATACGGAGTTCTACAACTCCTCCTAGTTTGTTCTTCTAGTTTTATGTTTTTATTAGTTGTTTTCATGTTTTCTTGGATCATGAACGGCTAAACCTCTTAGCTACTAAGAGGTGAAGCTTGTAGTGAATCTAAGATGTTTCAATTCATTTGATTTGGTTTCAATTTGGATTATTAGTGAAGAACAATGGTTGAAGTTTGAATAAAGTTCTAAGTAGTTTTTCTTAATCTTATGATGGCTCATGGATGTTTAGAATGAATTGCTTGAGTTCTTAATTGTTTTGAATTATTCTAGACCTGTATGATCCGAGGAATTGGATTCAATACGCTCTAAATCTATGATCCTCATGTGGGAACTTCATATAAAAAGTTCTACTCTTTTTGAAATTTCTGTCTATGTGTGGTTGTTTATATGATTTGAATTGAGTTCAAATTATGATCTAGTTATACTTTGTGATAGAAGGTAATGATGATTATGATTGTGATCTTCACCTATTGGAACTAGGATTGATCTATGCAATTGAGTGTGCTCAAATCCTAACTTGAATTGAGAGAATCATGTATCACACATATGACAGATTGTTTGTTTTAACTGCTCTATCATATGGCTAGATAGAACTTAATTTCGATTCTAGTTGAGAAAGTGAGAAACCACAGCGAATTAAGCATCAAGGATTGCTACAAGTGGATCCTTGAACCCCTAGTGCTTTTTATTATTGATTACATTCAATTTAATTCAAAATATCTATCTATACCAAATTCCTAAATTCTGTTTAGTTAACTCTTAAATAGAAACCATTAGAAGTGTTTTGTGAATTCCTACACAAGTCCCTATGGATCGATCTTGGTCTTACCGAGATTATTACTACATCGCAACCCTACACTTGTGGAAGCGAACAGTTAACTGTGTACATCATTTAATGGGCTGAATGCTAAACTTACTTAATTAAAGGTGAAACTAATCATGCATTCACTGGACCCGACTTAGCGGGTCAGCCCCTCAGGCGTTAGAGAACGTGTGCATGGGCTCGTTTCTCTCTCGCTATCTAGTGAAAGTGTGCATGAGCCCGTTTCTCTCTCGCTATCTAGTGAAAGTGTGCATGGGCCCATTTCACTAGTTAGCTTTTGGTGCATGGGAAGAGTGGAGTGATCCCATCCTTGCTAGAACCTCTGCTGACTAGTGGCTAGTGAGAAGAGTGGAGTGATCCTGTCTCATTTAGTCAGGGTGCCTTAGCCAGAGCATGCATGTCATGCATTGCATTAACCAAGATCTTTTACTATGTTGTTTTGATTTGATTAAATGATAATATTATGCTTGCGTTTACTCTGTATTTACTCCGTGCCATTATTATTATCATGATTGTCTTGGAGGGATATTCCCCACTATGATAGCATTTAACGCTATCCAACCACATCTCAGATAATCCAGGTGAAGATCCAGTAAGTGAATTGAACACTACGACGAGGTGGTCGAAGGCTCGTGGCAGCAAATGAAGGACGATGAAACCGAAGCGGCTTGAAGATGGATTATCTTTGTAGAGTAGATTTATTTTCATGTAACTTGTAATAAGCCTTTTATTGAGACTAGAAAATAGAATATTATGTAATTTGTATGATTTAAGATCATTATCTTGATAACGTAGAGTAGAAAAACTTCGAATAAGAACTTTGAATTCTGTCATTTTGCCATGAATGCCATGAATGTGGGAAATAAAGATGAATGTGTAGAAATATGTCCTTAACACATTCCAATTAACACCCAAAAACTTGGCCCATTGTGTTGTCCATGAGAGCAGAAATTTTGGGGCGCTACAGTTGGTATCAGAGCATAAATGAGACCTCTAGGTGTGAAGCTCAATGCATCGGATACTGAATTCACCCTAGGACTTAGGCCCCTGAAACTAGTAATAAATTAACTTAGAAACGACCATGAATGATTGTATGTGATGTTATGAATGTAGAGACCCGTAATTAGGCTCCTTGATATCGTTAGGGTAGCCGATAAACATAAAAATCTGAAAATTTTAGGATTTTTGGGAAGAGCATTCCCACTTTTATTTATAGATTGGGGTTCTCATTCATTCTCCATATTTAGTTCATCAATTCTCTTGATTGCGTAATTTATCCCCCTCGAATCATATCATTAGCTATTTTATTTAGAATTTTCAAAGTAAAGCTAGATCTCCCGAACCAGCAGTAGTACCACCATTATAAATCATATTTTTAGAGCTAAAAAATTTTCTTGAATTTTTATAGAGATTTCTAACTCATTTTAAAAACCCCCATAAAATTTTAGACCAATCCTGATGGATGGATAAATCAGGAAAATTCTAATAGTAGAGAAAATCCTACATAAAATCCTGCTGACCTGCTGTATTTTTCAGATTCGATTAGGCCCAAAATGCATGTTATCACGAGAATTTTGACCTAAGAAAAATCAGACTTATTCTACACCTAACCTACAGCTTACCTACCAAATTTCAAGAGGAACCAAAATCCAGTTTGAGAGAAAGAATTCTAAGAATGCTTGTCGGTGCTGCATTCTAAATTCGGCGCTACCCTAGTTCCCTCAGCCTTAAACTGGAGCCCCTTTTATTATGATTAGTTTTCATAAGCCTACACCCTTAGGAGTGTTCCCCAACATTTGATTTTACATTCCTATGAATTTTTTGCCTAGCTCGGCACCTTAGGTAAGTTATCACAACCATAAAACACTACTTAACAAACCCCATGTAGATCTTTGACCATGTATGACAACGAAAGTAAATAGGACCTTGTAATGTTCTGATTTGTTGTAATGATGGATTTTATTTTGTATGAGCATGTTGATTGCTTCTTGCCATTTGGGAGAATACATGAAGGTCCCTACAATGTTAGGCTAAACGGCCACATGGAAGGATAGAACTGTACCTGATATGTTGTGTGAACAATTGGATTCAAGTTCAAATCCCGAGGGTCGACACTCATAATTTCGAATGGATACCAATGAACTCAATGCTCAATGTGAGTAGAAGATCTAAGTATCGGACCCAAATCTACTTGAACCGTTCGCCCGTGAAGCCGTCACTATATGAACCATATTTATGGCTTAGCTTGGAGATATTTGTGCATTCTCCTAGATGTATGTATGTGTGTTTCTCGTATGATGACTAGAGTGAAATAGAAGTATAAACAACTGTAGAACGTGGAAATTAGGCCATCTAGACCATAACATGAGTTAAACTATGGTTCTCCTAATCGCATCTTGGCATTGCACCTTAGCTATCGATGATCATCGATGATACCCCATTTGCTTAGCCCCATGCTCTTCCATTTATCCTTTTGCTTAACTCTTTGATCATGCCCAATCAAACTCAAATCCCGTGATTAGGCATCCCTGATAATTATCTAACCTAATCACCCTCTTAGACCTTTGGTTTTAAGTAACACTCTCAGACCCGAGGAATATTAAGACATTAGATGATTGATACGACCCATCGATGTAAAGAGGACCATCTAGGAATCATAGTATGTAGTGGAAGCGTGTCAGAACAGGAATTTAGAAATTAACCTCTAGGGCGGAGACATTATTCTAAGGGGGGTGGAGCATGACCGCAACTAATCCGGAGTAGGATTAAGATGACTAGAGACACAGAGAAATAGATAGAGATTACCCACAATCGATTCCTAGGAAACTTCAGGGATGAAGTTTTTTTTTAAGGGGGTTTGATTGTAATGCCCCGAATTTTTTGGATTTATTTGATAATCTTTAAAACTTTATTTTGATTTTTTTAATTTTATATCGAGCATTTACCTTGTTTTGAAAACAACGGACCATCCGTAGGATATCCGATAGGGGACCCTTTACAAAAGTTTCTTAGAATAACCCTATAAACATTGTAGAAAGATTGGATTTCAAAAATCTCACTAGTTTTAGTTAATTACGAAAATGCCACTACTTAAACTTAAGTTAAACTGCCGTTTTTAAGTATGATAGTTTCTGACAATCACTTTCACACAAAACTTCACATATGAGCTTTTGGGCACATTTTATCCGTACACGTCAAATTCCAGCCCTCCAATCATCCTACAAGTGCCGTAATCATAAATTGGATCATAAGTGGCCCACCTTAACTCGGATCTGCCTCATTTTTCTTGTCAACGGTTATTTTTATATTTCCCACCTATTGGATGGATGAAATTGTCTAGATCCACCTTAGTGGACCCCACCCATGGAAAGCGCCCGTCACACGCGATCTCCGTACCGCATGCGCACGACCTCCCCCTCCTCTTCCTTCTTCTTCGTCCAGAGACGGACGCTGTCCGTCCGTGAGCTCCACACCGTCCATCATCTAGACCACACTTCAAAATCCAACCCGTTCATCCGACTTCAATGCCTTGCCACCCTAGTCCGTTACAACCGTTTGTCCAACCGTCACCTACATGGGTTGTTCCAAACCATCGTCCAAAATAGGAATCACTAAGATCCGGGTATCCGGTCAGCATGGGAACCCGAGATTTCAACAAAGATATCTTGTGGGCCCCACCTATCACCCTAACGGTCCCTATGCAGTATAGATCACTAGAGATGGGATCCAAATCCACTCTCGAGCCATTCCTTCCGCACCACGCAACCAGTTGATCTCCCGAGTCTTTCACATTATAAAACCGTACCATTCGTCTGTGCCTTACCTCTTAAGAAAACCCAACACCAGAGAGAGAGAGAGAGAGAGAGAGAGAGAGAGAGAGATCGTGGGAGGAGAGAGAGAAGGTAAGAGTTGTTTTGAAGAGAGAGAGAGAGAGAGAGAGAGAGAGAGAGGAGAGAGAGATCGTGGGAGGAGAGAGAGAAGGTAAGAGTTGTTTTGAAGAGAGAGAGAGAGAGAGAGAGAGAGAGAGAGGGCCCATGGCTCTAGTTGCTGCCACTGGGAGGTCCTTCTAGGGAAAGAAAGAAACAAGAAGGAGAAAGAAGAAGAGGGAAAAGAAGAAAGAGGAGGAAAGGAAGGAAAGAGAAAGAAAGAGATCCGAGTCAAACCAAGTCGACTCGGCTGAGTTCCTGAGCCGTCCCGTTGTTGAAGATGTGAGTCCTTCTAAGATAGCTATTTATTTATGGATCTACCCTTATTCTATATTATTCGGTGAGATCTAACCCTAGATTATCAAACTATGAAAACCCTACCAATCTAGGCCCTAACCTTGTGATTCCATTTACATATTAGGGCTTGAATCTAAGAAAAAGTACACGGCTCTAGCAACATCTCAAACCAACCAAACATTAGAGGTGGGGATTTTCTTTATGCCCATCTACGATAATATTAAATTGTATGTTGAATTTATGCTTAGAAACTACGATTTTATTACGTGATTTTCTTGAAACCGTGCTTGTTGAAATCTTTCCATGTAAATATGAATTGTATGATGTTCCCTGTTCGCTCGCCTCAAGTGTAAGGCTGCGATGTAGTAATAAATCTCGGTAAGACCGAGGTCGATCCACAGGGAAAGAAGTAAACAATTCCAAGTACTCTAATAACTAGAATCTAAGAAGTTTAAGAAAGTAGTTTTTCACATGAAATAGGAAAATCTGAAAATAAGAAGAACTAGAGCATCAAGGATCCACTTGTAGTGGTCTAATGCCAATCCATTCATCCAAGTACAACACAATTAGAATCAAAGTCCTATCTCTCATCTAATTGGAAGATATAACATTCAAGCACAAACAATCCCACTTAAATCTGGAAATTAGATTTCTAGTTTTAATGAAGCACATAGAACTTGAACTTGTAGCCTTCGGAGTAACAGCCATGCCTATAGACTATGGCATGCTCAAGGGTTACTACAATTCTAATTCAAACAACCCAATCATGGTAATCTTAGAGAATTGCAAGGAACTCATGTCCGAAGCACACAAACTCTCACAAAACTTCTAAAAAAACCAAACTTTATTCAAACTAGAACTTCAAAATCCAAAATTAAGAAAAGGGTACTTGAAATAAAAGAATTAAAGCATTGGAACCAACTACAAATTTCACCTCTAGCTCTAGCTAAGAGGTTAGCTAAGGAAAAACATATTAAAACTAGAACTAGAACTAAGAAAAGGAAGAAAAACTAGCTGGAGGAGGCTAGGTAGCCTCCTGGGACTTGAACTCCTTGCTTCCCACGTCCTTGCTTGATTTGGAATAGAAGAGAGCACCTCCTTTTATAGTGCAGCAATAGTACAGCAACATAGCAGAATTTGTTTCGCCTGGTACGGCTTAACCAATGGTCGGATTGCCTTCAAATTTGGTTTGTAGCTTCCTTGTAATGTGATCTTCCTCATAGATGATTTAGATTTCCAAGATTATCCTCTGAATGGGCCCACCAATCACATCACCGACCGCCTCTCAAAATCGCGCACTTTGGGTACCTTCAGAACCAGTCATCTTGCTTTCAACGCCCTGGAGTGTACAGAGGTCGGATTGATCTCAAATTTTAAACATTGGTAGAAAACTTCATCCTATACATGATAGATGGATTAGATTGTCCAAAACAATCCCAAAATGTGGTCCAAAAATTAGAACACTTAGGGCTTTTATAAACTCTGCGCAGTTGGATCTTTCTGGATGGTCCATCTTTCTTCAACCGGTACGATCAAACCACACATCCTTTTGATCTGAAACTTTTGTGGTTATTCATATATGGATGTTTTCTAAAATATGGTCAAAGTAGATTCTTCATATCATCAATGATGAGTCCTCTGGACCGGCCTAGAGTTGAACAGCGAAATCTGGAACTTTCTGGACAGTTCGTATTGTTTTGGCCACCACGGTCAATCCGTAGCTCCGATCGACACGAAACTACTTGGGTTAGTTCGGCGTCGAGCTCCTCTTCGACATGGATGTGTTGGATTTCCAAATATCATCAAGATGGCTTCAGAAAACTGGTCCAAAAAATCAGGTGCGGGAGTACATTGCTGTTTTAGAATCTGGAATCTGAAACTTGCATGGCCGACCGGTCACGACCGGTCGGACAGGGCTGGCCGACCGGTCATGACCGGTCAGGCCCTCTTTGGCATTACTCCAGCAAGCATGGCCGACCGGTCATGACCGGTCAGGCCCTCTTTGGCATTACTCCAGCAAGCATGGCCGACCGGTCAAGACCGGTCGGGCTTCCTTGGCCGACCGGTCAAGACCGGTCGGTCTCTTTTTCTTCTTGTTTTCTTCCTTTCTTTCTTCTATTTTCTTCTTTCTTTGCTTCCTTCTTTCTTTGGTCCACCTTGGGCCTTCATCAAAGGCTCCAAATGGCCCCTTTTTGGTCTCTAATTGAGTAAAGTCCGCTCTCATTCCTATAATCACAAAACATGTGTTAGATGAGCCTTTAAATCATGAAAATCATGCAAACCATGTCATGTAATGGGCAATGCAATGTATAAATTGGAGGTTCAACATTCCCTGTTGTGTATGTTGAATTTTGATGTACGAACTATGCTTAAATGATTGGAAAAGGAATTATGATGATATACATGCTTATGAGGAGACTATGCTTGATTTACGTTGTCACATGCTCATGATGATAGATGTGTTATTTGCTATGGGATATTGTATATCGATGTTATGTTAATGAACACCCCTTAACCCCATACTGATGTAACCATATGATGTAAAGAGAAGAAGCCGTTCGAGGCCTTGTTATGTTGGCATTACCGTGTGGAGATTTTAGATGAATTTGCCTTATTGTGAAAGTTGGCATTACCATGTGTCTTGTTAAATGAATGTGCCTTGACATTGATAATTAAGTATTGGGATTACCGTGTATGTGTTGTTGATTGCATATGCCGTGATGTTGAGTTTGGTACTACCATGTGTGCATTGTTGGATACGTGCCAAGGGATCCTTATTGATTCGTTATTTATGATGGATCCACTGAAGTATGAAATTGATGAATATGAAGACTCTTGAACTAATTTGGGGTAAGGAGTGATCGTTAATTGTGTACATCGTTTAATGGGCTGAATGCTAAACTTACTTAATTAAAGGTAAAACTAATCATGCATTCACTAGACTTGTCTTGGTGGGTCAGCCCCTCGGGCGTTAGAGAAAGTGTGCGTGGGCTCATTTCTCTCTCTCTATCTGGTGAAAGTGTGCATGGGCCCATTTCACTAGTTGGGTTTTGGTGCATGGGATGAGTGGAGTGATCACGTCCTAGCTGGAACCTCTGATGACTAGTGGCTGGTGAGAAGAGTAGAGTGATCCCGTCTCATTTAGTCAGGGTGCCTTAGCCAGAGCATGCATGTCATGCATTGCATTAACCAAGATCTTTTACTGTGTTGTTTTGATTTGATTAAATGACAATATTCTACTTGCGTTTACTCTGTATTTACTCCATGCCATTATTATTATCATGATTGTGTTGGAGGGATATTCCCCACTATGATAGCATTTAATGTTATCCAACCACATTTCAGATAATGCAGGTGAAGATCTAGTAAGTGAATCGAACACTACGACAAGGTACTCGAAGGCTCGTGGCAGCAAATGACGGACGATGAAACTGAAGTTGCTTGAAGATGGATTATGTTTATTATCTTTGTATAGTAGATTTATTTTCATGTAACTTGTAATAAGCTTCTCATTGAGACTAGAAAGTAGAATATTATGTAATTTGTATGATTTAAGGACATTATCTTGTAACGTAGAGTAGAAAAACTTTGAATAAGAACTTTGAATTTCGTCATTTTGCCATGAATGCCATGAATGTGGGAAATAAAGATGAATGTGTAGAAATATATCCTGAACACATTCCAGTTAACACCCGAAAACGCGGCCCATTGTGTTGTCCATGAGAGGAGAAGTTTCGGGGCGTTACACTACAGCAGGAAGGTTTGGATTTATTTTCTGAAAAGTAAGTCCGATGTCTTCATGACCTTCAAGTATTAGAAGGCGGTGGTAGAGAATTAATTAGGGCAGGAACTGAAAGTTTTGAGAACCGATAGTGGAGGTGAGTTCACTTTAGGGGAATTTAACATGTATTGTGAGGAAGAGGGGATCGTGAGGCACAACACAGTGCACCACACCAAAGCAGAATGGTGTAGCAGAGCGGATGAATTGGACTCTCTTGGAGAGAGCTCAATTCATGATTAGTAATGCTGGATTGGGCAAAGAGGTATGGACTGAGACCGTTAACATGACTTGTTACTTGATAAATCGGTCACCCTCTATGGCAATTGAATGTAAAATCCCTAAAGAAGTGTGGAGTGGTCATACGTTAGACTACACAAGTCTGTGAGTCTTTGGTTGTGAGACTTACTCTCATGTACCGTCAGTTGAGAGAGATAAGCTAGACCATAGGGCTTGAAAAGGGATCTTTGTGGCTATAGTGATGGTGTGAAGGGATATCGCATATATGACCCTGTCATACATAAGATCATCCTGAGCCATGATGTCAGATTTGATTAGGGTTCTTTATTTCGAAAGGATGCTACAGAGAAACCAGGACAATCAAAATTTGATGATGTACAAGATGACAGAGATAAGATACGGGCCAATACTAAGGCGCAAACAGAGGTACAGATCAGGTGGAGCAGTCACCTATGCGAAGAAATCCACCCAGGGATCGCAGGTTACCGACAATGTATAAGGATGACCCAAACGTTGCATTCGCTCTCATTACAGATGAGGGGGATCCGTCTAACTTTTGAGGAGGCACTACAAGATATAGATGCTAAAAAGTGGAAGACGACAATGCAATACGAGATGGACTCCTTGTACAAGAATGAGACTTGGGAGCTTGTGGAGCTTCTAGTGGGCCGAAAAACGATAGGGTGTAAGTGAATTTTTCAGAAGAAACAAGATAGATACAAGGCAAGGTTGGTAGCGAAAGGATATGCTCAGCGTGAATGCGTGGACTTCATTGAGATTTTTGCGCCAATTGTGAAGTAAGTATCTATTAGGTTCGTGTTGGCGCTGGTTGCCTAATACGACCTCGAGCTGGAACAGATGGATGTGAAGACTACTTTCCTGCATAGGAAATTGGAAGAGCAGATTTACATGGTGTAACCAGAAGGTTATACAGTGCAAGGGGCCGAGAATAAGGTTTGCAGGTGAAGGAGATCGTTGTACGGTCTCAAACAGTCGTCTAGGCAATGGTATAAGAAATTTGATTCCTTCATGATGAGTCAGGGCTTCACCAGGAGCGAGTATGATCATTGTGTCTATTTCAAGACACTGAATGATGAGAAGTTTCTCATACTGGTGAGATGCTTATTGCTAGTCATAGCATGTCTGACATCGATGTGTTGAAGACTCAGCTTTTAGGGACATTCGAGATGAAGGATCTGGGGGCTGCAAAGAGGGTTCTTGGCATAAATATTCATAGAGACAGGAAGAGGAGTAGGTTCTTGTTATCTCAAGAAGAATACCTTAAGAAGGTATTGAAAAAGTACGAGATGGACAAGTCCAAACCGATTAGCGTTCCCCACGCGGCTTACTTCAAGCTTTCTTCTGAACATTATCCCAAAATAGATGAAGAAAAGCATGCTATGTCTCATGTGCCCTACTCAAGTGTTGTGGGCAGTTTAATATATGCCATGGTCTGTACAAGACTAGATATTTCACAAGCTATGGGTGTTGCTAGCCGATTCATGTTTAACTCGGGCAAACAACATTAGGAAGCTGTGAAATGGCCACTTCGATACATTCAGGGTACGTAGGACTATGTCTTGATGTTGAGCTCTTACTTGTGCATATTCTAACCTCAATTCATCACTCATTATGCATGGTTCCATGATTTAAAGACCAATCTAATGCATATATTTGTGGTTGTAGGGATGAGAGAGAGAAAGCATCAATTGAAGACTTAAAGATGCTAGTTAGAAGCAAAGAAGATCAAAGGGGCTAAGTGTCAAAGAATGAAAGAAAGAAGTCAGAGAAAAGAAGAAAGAATGCAGAAGAAGGTGCCCACGACCGATCGTCCGACCCGTCGTCCAAAGCCAAGGACCGTCGTCCGACCGGTCCGCACATGCACAGAGGAGACCCAGAGGCCATAACTCTCTGGACTGTTCACGACCGGTCGTGCGACCGGTCGTCCACTTCTGTGACTGGTCCTTAAATTATTTTTCCAGGCCGAAACTCATTGGACTCTTTTTGGCCATTTTGAGACCGGTTGTCCAGCATCCATGACCGGTCGTCCAGCCACTGCGACCGGTCGCCTGTATAAGATTTGAACCTTCTATTTCTGGCGCCGATTTTCTCTACGCAGTGTGTAAGTGTTACGTAAATTCTCGAATCTTCTGAAGTTGCAGGGCCTCCCCCCTATAAAAAGACACCTAGGGATCGTTCCTAGGGTTTCTTAGAAGAGTTTAAGCAAGGTTGGAGGCAGCGGAAGTGGATTTCGGAGTTCCGCAACTCCTTCTAGTTTGTTTTGCTGTTTTATGTTTTTCTTAGTTGTTTCATGTTTCCTTGGATCATGAACGGCTAAACCTCTTAGTTAGGGCTAAGAGGTGAAGGTTATAGTGAATCTAAGATGTTTCAATTCGTGCTAAGATGGTTTTAAGATTAATTTTAATGTTTATGAACAATGGTTTGAAGTTTATACAAGTTCTAAGTAGTTTTTCTTAGTCTTATGATGACTCATGGATGTTTGGGAGAATTACTTAAGTTCTTAATTGCTTTGTATTAGTCTAGACTTGTATGATCCGAGGAATTGGTGTACGCTCTAGTACTATGATCTTCATGTGGGGACTTCCTACCAAAGTTCTACTTTTTTAGTTTTCTGAATTATGTATGGGACTGTGCATATGATTTGATTCAAGTTCAAACCATGATCTAACTTTGTCTGGTGACAGGACTTAATGATGATCATGATTATGAACTTAGTTTATTGGAATTGGGACTGACCTATGCATGCAATTGAAGCATGCTCAGCCTAGCTTGTATTAAGTGAATCATACACAGGGCTCATACATATGACAGATTGTTGGTTTAACAGCTCTATCATCCGGCTAGATAGATCTTAATATCGATTCTAGTTGAGAGAATGAGAAACCACAGCGGATTGACCATCAAGGATTGCTGCAAGTGGATCCTTGAAACCCTAGTGCCTTTTTATAATTGTTTGCCTTCAATTTAATTCAAAGTTGTTACTTACATCAATTTCATACAAAATCTGGTTGTTAGCTCTCAATAGACACTATTGGATGTGTTTGTGAATTCCTACACAAGTCCCTGTGGATCGACCTCGGTCTTACCGAGTTTATTACTACATCGCAACCCTACACTTGGGGAAGCGAACAAGTTTTTGGCGCTGTTGCCGGGGACTTTGACGGTTTTCACAAATTTCTGAAATTAGTATCTATTTAGGATTTTTAGGATTTTAGGACTAACTTAGTTTGTTTTTTCTTTTTCAGGGATTTCTAGGAAGCTGAAGAAGATATAAGGATTTCAAGTGCCGAATCAGGTTCTATCTTTCTAAACCTTACTCTTCTCCTTCTCCTATTCATTCCTATCATATTCATCTCTTGTAGAGTGGGTGGAGACTCCTTTTGGATCTTTGAAAGGTAGGCCTTGTGCCACCTGGATTTCTATTGGTCAGCTCTGCCGTCTTGGATCACCTTATGCTCAGAGATTTCTTCTCTCACCTCTACTCCTCATTCTCATTTTTCTTTACTTTTTCTCAAAAGATTCAAAGAGTGGGTGGGGAGTTCTCTGAACCCCTATTGACCAGGAGAAATCGATCTCTATCCTTGCTTCTAGCTTAGCCATTGCAAGACACCTTGTGTTTCGGTCTTAGAGAAGAGTGAAAAAAGGGAGGAAGAATTCTTCTTTCTCTTTGTTTCATATTTTTTGTTTTGCATGCCACATTGGGCTCGGGATTCCAATAACCGACTCATAAGTGAAGGGGGATACTAGAAGAAATTGACAGAGAGGCCACGTGCTAGGAGACATCTAAACTCTCCAATTTTGTCTGAAAACATGGCTGCAAATCAACCTAATCCGATGGCCAATCTCGGCCAAAACCAAACTGAAACGGGGGAGAATGTGGTTAAGAATGTTCCCCGACCAAGAACTTTACGTGACTTCTTGCAACCAGCAAAAGCGAGCACTCCCTCATGCATAATTTTTCCACAAAATGCAGGGAATATGAATTTAAAATCGGGAGTGATCCAACTTCTCCCTAAATTCCATGGATTAGACAGTGAAAGTGCCTATCAACACCTTAAGGAGTTTGATGAGGTAATAACCACCATGCACTTTGCTAATGTGACTGATGATGTGGTGAGACTTAAATTCTTCCCTTTACTCTTAAAGATAAAGCTAAAGGTTGGCTTCATGCATTAAGGCCAAGATCAATTGGTGCATGGACTGATATGCATAGGGAATTCATAAAAAAAATCTTCCATACTCACAAAACAAACATGTTGAAGCGCCTTATCATGAACTTTGTCCAAAAGGAAGATGAAAACTTCTTCCAATGTTGGGAGAGGTTTAAGAACTTATTAAATGCATGCCCACATCATGGCTATGAAATTTGGCGGGTTATAAGCTTTTTCTATGAAGGACTGATTTCACCCATGCGCCAATTCGTAGAGATGATGTGTAATGGGGAGTTCATGAATAAGGAGGCTGATGAAGCATGGGATTTTTTGGAAGAATTGGCTGAGAATGCACAGTCTTGGGATGCATCGAAACCAACAAATTCCAAGACTGGCCAACAAAAGGAAAGAGGAGGAATGTATGTCTTATCAGAAGAGGATAGCATAAGTGCATGGGTGGCTAGCCTCACAAGAAAGGTCGAGGCCATGGAATTGAGGAAAGGAGAGATGATTAACTCCAATGACGTTGAAACTGTTTGTGGAATTTGTGCCGAAAATCAACATGCAACACAAGATTGTCCCACAATTTCAGCAGTTCAGGACATCTTACAAGAACAATCAAATGCCATAAACAGTTATCAACGGCAATTTGGTACTCCAACGTCAAACACGTTTAATGCTAGTTGGAAGAACCATCCCAACTTCAGTTGGAGGAATGGACCCACTGCGAATGCAACCACTATCCCTCAAGCTCAACCTATACTAGGTCCATCTCTAGTCATTACTCCAAAAGTGACGCTAGAGGAGATGTTGGGTGCATTCGTATCGGTCTAAGCTGAGTATACCAAGATAAATTCTCTAAAAATAGATGGGTTCATGCAAGAGCAATTGAAATTCAATCAAACTTCAACTCAAGCCATCAATGAATTGAAAACATCAATGGCTAGAGTTGAATCTCATCTTAGTGTTAGAGAGAAGGGCACACTTCCTGCTCAACCTCTTCCTAACCTAAGAACCCAATTTGAGATACAAGATGCAAGCTCATCCTCCCATCATACGGAGCATGTTCAAGCTATCACCACTTTGAGAAGTGGGAAAGAAATTGACAAATCTAATCCGGTGAAGGCCCCAAAGCCTAAGGATCCGAAAATTTCCAAAGAGGATGATAGCTCAAACAACACTCCACAAGAGAAAGAACCGGAAAGGCAATACAAGTCGGTTGCCCCGTTTCCACAAAGGTTGATTTCACCTAAACCTTTGGATAAAAATTTGGAAATTTTAGAAGTTTTCAAGCAGGTGAAGATCAACATCCCGTTGTTGGATGCCATAAAATAAATACCATCTTATGCCAAATTTCTAAAGGAATTGTGTACGGTCAAAAGAAAACACAATGTTCACAACAAAGTACTTTTGACTGAGAATTTAAGCACTATCATCAAACAAGAGATGCCCCAAAAATACAAGGATCCGAGTAGTCCAACCATCTCATGCATCATAGGAGACTACCGGATTAAACAAGCCTTACTTGATTTGGGGGCAAGTGTGAATCTCATTCCATACTCGGTCTACGAGCAACTTGGGTTAGGTGAATTGAAACTAACCAAAACCACACTCCAACTTGCTGATAGATCCATTCGTATACCGAGAGGAATGATTGAGGATGTTCTAGTCCAAGTTGACAAATTGTACTACCCAGTAGACTTTATTGTCTTGGATACACATCCCGTGATAGGCACCGGTGCTCAAATTCCTGTTATACTTGGCCGACCGTTTCTAGCTACTTCAAATGCAATTATCAATTGTAGAAACAGACTTGTACAAATGTCCTTTGGAAATATGACCCTTGAGCTTAACATATTTGATTTATGCAAACAACCACGGGAGGTTGATGATGATATCCACGAACTAAACATGATTGAATCATTTGTGGAAGATACATTCCCCTTGTCATTATCTTCCGACCCTTTGGAGGCATGTGTGGCCCATTCTCATGAGATAAATGATGACACAATACAAGAGATGGATGCCATTCTAGATGTGATGCCGGTGCTTGATAATAAAACATGGAGGGACCTATTTGAGCCTTTGCCTGTAAATAAGAACAAGGCCCTCCCATCCAATATTAAGGCGCCAACACTCGACCTAAAACCATTACCAAGTGAGCTGAAATATGTATATTTAGGTCGAGATGAGACATATCCAGTGGTGATTTCTTCCCACTTGGATGAGGAACAAGAGAGTAGGCTAATGGCCACTCTATTAGAGCACAAGAGTGCCATTGGATGGTCAATTGTGGATCTCAAAGGCATAGACCCACTGATTTGTACTCATCGCATACACCTTGAGGAGAATGCGAAGACATCTAGGCAATCACAACGACGACTAAATTCAAATATGAAGGATGTGGTTAAAGCCGAAGTGGTAAAACTATTGGATGTGGGTATTATTTACCCAATATCCGATAGTCAACGGATGAGCCCAACTCAAGTGGTGCCTAAGAAATCCGGAATAACCATCGTACGTAGCCAATGCCAATAATGAACTCGTGCCAACTAGAGTCACTACCGGTTGGAGAATGTGCATTAACTACAGGAAGCTAAACACTGTCACGTGGAAAGACTACTTCCCCCTACCGTTTGTTGATCAAATTTTAGAACGGTTGGCGGGTCATTCCCACTTTTGCTTCCTTGATGGCTATTCAGGGTACAACCAAATAAATATTGCCCGTGAAGACCAAGAAAAGACTACATTCACATGTCCATTCGGCACTTTCGCCTATCGACGGATGCCGTTTGGACTATGTAATGCCCCTGCCACCTTTCAGCATTGTATGATGAGTATCGTTTCTGACATGGTGGGGACAATTCTAGAAGTCTTCATGCATGATTTTTTTGTATTTGGTTGTAGCTTTGATGAGTGCCTTGAGCACTTGAAATATGTGCTGAAAAGATGTGAAGAGAAGAACCTTGTGCTGAATTGGGAGAAGTGTCACTTCATGGTTCAAAAGGGAATTGTACTTGGTCACATCGTTTCATAAAATGGAATCGAGGTGGACAAAGCGAAAATTGATCTTATCTTTAACCTTCCACCATCCAAGAGCATACGAGATATACGGTCCTTTTTGGGACATGCAGGATTTTATAGAAGGTTCATAAAGGACTTCAGTTCACTCTCTCGTCCTTTATGTAACCTACTTCAAAAGGAAAATTCATTCGAGTGGAATGAAGAATGTCAAAAGGCCTTTACCACCCTTAAAGGTATGTTGACATGTGCTCCCATAATGCAACCACCTGATTGGAGCCTTCCTTTTGAAATTATGTATGATGCTAACGACTATGTTATTGGGGCTGTGCTAGGCCAAAGAAAAGAGAAAAAGCCATATGTCATCTACTATGCAAGTAGAACCCTAAACTCAGCCCAAGTAAACTACACTACTACTGAAAAAAAAACTTTTAGCCACAGTTTTTGCCTTGGACAAGTTCAGGTCCTCCTTGATTGGATCCAAGATCATCATATTCACTGACCATGCCGCGCTTAAGTACCTTCTCTCCAAGAAGGATGCTAAACCATGGTTGTTAAGATGGATCCTTCTACTCCAGGAATTTGACATAGAAATACGTGATAAGAAAGGAGTAGAAAATGTCATGGCTGACCATCTCTCTCGACTTGTCCTCACTGATTCCCCTGAAATGACCGCGATCAATGACATGTTCCCTGATGAACAACTTTTTACTGTTTCCCAATTACCATGGTATGCGGACATTACTAACTATCTTGCTACAGGTACAATTCTTACACATTGGAAAAAGCAAGATAAGGATAAATTCTTCACTGAGGTGCGAAAATTCCTATGGGACGACCCATACTTATTCAAGTATTGTCCCGATCAAATTATAAGGAGATGTGTCCCAGATGATGAACAATAAAGTATCATCTCCTTCTGTCATTCTCAGGCATGTGGTGGCCACTTCTCGGCTAAAAAGACCACAGCAAAAATTCTGCAATGTGGGTTTTATTGGCCCACTATGTTCAAAGACACACATGAGTTTTGCAAAACATGTGAACCTTGTCAGAAATTGGGAGGAATCTCCCGTAGAAATATGATGCCACTCAATCCCATCTTAATAATCGAAATCTTTGATTGTTGGGGCATCGATTTCATGGGTCCATTCCCATCTTCTTTTGGAAACACATACATCTTGCTTACCGTTGACTATGTTTCCAAATGGGTCGAGGCCATCACTTGCCGGAATAATGACCATAAAACAGTCATTCACTTCTTAAAAGAAAATATTCTTTCCCGGTTTGGAACACCTCGAGTCATCATAAGTGATGGAGGGTCTCACTTTTGTAATTGCCCTTTTGAAACTTTAATGAAGAAATATGGCATAACACACAAAGTGAGCACTCCCTATCACCCACAAACTAGTGGGCAAGCTGAGATATCCAATAGGGAGATTAAACACATTTTGGAGAAAACGGTGAACCCCGATCGCAAGGATTGGTCGCTTCGGCTTACTGATGCGCTTTGGGCCTACCGTACTGCTTTCAAGACCCCTATTGCAATGTCTCCCTATAGACTTGTTTATGGGAAGGCTTGTCACTTACCTGTGGAGTTGGAACATAGGGCATATTGGGCAATTAAGAAGATGAATTTTGATTCCGACAAGGCAAGCTCGTTGCGCAAATTACAATTAAATGAACTTGTAGAAATCCTAGAACGAAGCATATGAGAATGCGAGAATTAACAGGGACAAAACGAAGATATTCCATGATAAAAACATTCTTCGTAAGACATTCACGATCAATAAAAAAGTCCTCTTGTATAATTCTCGTCTGCATTTATTTCTGGGAAAATTGAGATCTCAATGGACCGGTCCCTACATTGTGCAAACTGTCTATCCATATGGGACTGTCGAGTTATTAAATCCAAGGAACGACAACATTTTTAAGGTGAATGGGCAGCGATTAAAGCCGTTCTTTGAGAAATTTCCTTCAGAAGGTATGTCCATACCTCTGACTGATCTGTCTACCAGGATGATTGATCTCCTAGTCTGATGGAGGTGTAGAGTAGTTAGGATTAGGATTTTGTTGCTTTTGTTTGCTTTTGCTTAGGTTTGTTAGAAGAAGGAAGAATTCCACTTTTCACTTTTTCAGGTACTCTCATCCCTCACTCCCTTTTATTTTCAAATTGCTCTCATGCTTTGCTTATTGCGCATCTTTTATATTGAGGACAATGCAAGATTTGGTTGGGGGTGTAGGATCACTTGGATGAATCCAGCGTTTTGTAACATTTCGAGCAACTGTGTAAAATTTTTTCGATTTTTCAAAAATTCAAGACTCTTTTGGAAAACTTTGTTTCTATGCATTCAAGATGATATGAGCATAAGAGGAGGAGATATGAAGTGAGTGAGGTTGCAAGTTTTGAATGTCTCATAACATAATGGTTTTATATGTGAATTCCCCTATTTTTGTGATTGATAGAAAATTTGAACACTCTTACACCTAGTTCACATTAAGCGATTTTCACGGGTTGAAGGGACTATGTGATTTATGGATTACTTAGATTTTGATTCAAGGTGTTGAGACATCAAGCCGGGGTACGTTGTCCATCCTTGTCCATGGGAAAATAACGAAAGATATGGATTTCTATAAATCCTATCTAATTTAAAAGAAAAAGGAAAAGGAAGGATGAAATTGGGAATGATGGAAAAATGGTGATAAAATCCGATTAGGGCTACCTACTACCAACCGATGGATGGTCTACCCGTAACCAAAGCCGGAAATGAGACGTAGTGTGAAAGTCGTCGGAAGGACAGTAAGGCAAATTCCCATCATTGGCTTGTTGTTGCTCTATATACCTTGAGATCCATAGTCTAGTTGATTTATGAAGAAGATAACCCTGGAAACTCATGAAAAGAATTTTCACTATGCACACTAGATTGAAATTGTTCAAGTTCTTCTATTTGTCAACCAATCAGCGGGAATTTCATATGGGTACTTATTATGTTTTGAGAGTTTACGATTTCAACCTCTATCACCTAATTTCTCTAACTCTTACTCTTATGTATCTTGGGATGTATAGAAGAATGGTTTCTAAAGGAGAGTTGGGTTTTGGAGAATGGAATTAGTTTCACGCATGTTTTGCTCGGGACTAGCAATATGCTGGTTGGGGTGTGTGTTGAGCTCTTAATTGTGCATATTCTAACCTCAATTCATCACTCATTATGCATGGTTCCATGATTTAAAGACCAATCTAATGCATATATTTGTGGTTGTAGGGATGAGAGAGAGAAAGCATCAATTGAAGACTTAAAGATGCTAGTTAGAAGCAAAGAAGATCAAATGGGCTAAGTGTCAAAGAATGAAAGAAAGGAGTCAGAGAAAAGAAGAAAGAATGCAGAAGAAGGTGCCCACGACCGGTCGTCCAAAGTCAAGGACTTGTCATTCGACCGGTCCGCACATTCACAGAGGAGACCCAGAGGCCATAACTCTCTAGACTGTTCACGACCAGTCATGCGACCAGTCGTCCACTTCTACCACCGGTCGTGCGACCGTTCCTTAAATTATTTTTTCAGGCCGAAACTCACTGGACTCTTTTTGGCCATTTTGAGACCAGTCGTCCAGCATCCACGACTGGTCGTCCAGCCACTGCGACCGGTCATGCGACCGGTCACCTGCGTAAGATTTGAACCTTCTATTTCTGGCGCCGATTTTCTCTACGCAGTGCGTAAGTGTTATGAAAATTCTCGAATCTTCTGAAGTTACGGGGCCTCCCCACTATAAAAGGACACCTAGGGATCATTCCTAGGGTATCTTAGAAGAGTTTAAGCAAGGTGGGAGGCAGCGGAAGTGGATTTCAGAGTTTCGCAACTCCTTCTAGTTTGCTTTTGCTGTTTTTATGTTTTTCTTAGTTGTTTCATGTTTCCTTGGATCATGAACGGCTAAACCTCTTAGCTAGGGCTAAGAGGTGAAGCTTGTAGTGAATTTAAGATGTTTCAATTCGTGCTAAGATGGTTTTAAGATTAGTTTTAATGTTTATGAACAATGGTTTGAAGTTTATACAAGTTCTAAGTAGTTTTTCTTAGTCTTATGATGACTCATGGATGTTTGGGAGAATTACTTAAGTTCTTAATTGCTTTGTATTAGTCTAGACCTGTATGATCCGAGGAATTGGAGTACGCTCTAGTACTATGATCTTTATGTGGGGACTTCCTACCAAAGTTCTACTTTTCTAGTTTTCTGAATTATGTATGGGACTATGCATATGATTTGATTCAAGTTCAAACCATGATCTAACTTTGTCTGGTGACAGGACTTAATGATGATCATGATTATGAACTTAGTTTATTGGAATTGGGACTGACCTATGCAATTGAAGCATGCTCAGCCTAGCTTGTATTGAGTGAATCATACACAGGGCTCATACATATGACAGATTGTTGGTTTAACAGCTCTATCATCCGGCTAGATAGATCTTAATATTGATTCTAGTTGAGAGAATGAGAAACCACAGCGGATTGAGCATCAAGGATTGCTACAAGTGGATCCTTGAACCCCTAGTGCCTTTTTATAATTGTTTACCTTTAATTTAATTCAAAGTTGTTACTTACATCAATTTCATACAAAATCTGGTTGTTAGCTCTCAATAGACACTATTGGATGTGTTTGTGAATTCTTACACATGTCCCCGTGGATCGACCTCGGTCTTACCGAGTTTATTACTACATCGCAACCCTACACTTGGGGAAGCGAACACTTGACATTTGAAAAGTCCAAGGACAAGTTGGTTGTTTACGTCGATTCTGATTACGCAGGTAGTGTGGATAGTAGGAGATCGACTTCAGGGTACTCGTTTGTGTCAGCGGGTGGAACGATTAGTTGGATGTTTAGGCTTTAGTCTATGGTGGCTCTTTCCATTACTGAAACTGAGTATATGGCAGTGACAAAAGCTTTCAAGGAAGCTCTTTGGTTGAAAGGAATGATAAATCAGTTAGGGCTTCAGCAGGAAGCCATGCCGGTTAATTGTCATAGCTCAAGTGCTATAAATTTGGCTAAAAACTCTATTTATCACTCACGTACTAAACACATTGATGTGCGTCATCATTTTATTCGACAGGTGCTTGAGGAAGGAGATGTGACTCTGGACAAGATTCACACTAGCGTGAATCCAGCGGATATGCTGATCAAGGTGGTCCCTACAGAGAAGTTCAAGTTCTACGTAACTTCTCTGGGATTAGCGAAGGCTTAATGAAGATGCAGTGATGCATGAGAAGCGGTGACACTATGATTGATGAGGAGCAAGTTTTATGAAGAGTAGAGAAGGTGGTTTATTGTTTCGATGCCTCGGTGGAGTTTGTTGTAGAGGCCTCAAAACTGGGCGTTGTCAGTGTCCACCAACCGGTCGGTCGACCGGTTGGCCAGTGGACAGATTGGCTCAGTTTGGGTTGAAACTCCCTGGACATTTTTTTCACGTTTTGAGATAGATTGTCAGACCGGTCGCAGGATGCTCAGACCGGTCGCCAGACAGGTCTGAGTTAAGGCAGCAACAACATGAAGATTTTGACAAAATTGTCTGGACCATTCATGAGGCGGGATTTAATATTTTGCACGATTTTGCGCTACAAGTTTCTAATTTCGGATTTCCTCTTACAAATAGGTTTCCTAATCGTGTTTGAAGTAGTGTTAAGCAATACCTAGGTGATCTAAATGAGATTATGGTTATTGGGAGAAAGGATTGAGAGGTTTGTGTGCCTTGTTCATTTTTGGGATCTACTTGGGTAGTTCTAGCTCTGTAATCATCTATTTATGATAGTGGAGGTGTCGCTTTTTACCGTGTTTTTTCCCGCAAGGGTTTTCCACGTAAAATTCATGTGCTTTTGTGTTGATTGCTTGTGTGGCTGTATGGTGATTGTTTGATCTTCTTCGGTGGTTCCGCTTATCGGATTTCCAACAAGTTATTCATGCAGTGATCCATCCATCATCCTACAAACATCCTTCTCTTCATTATTATATGATCAAATCATTAATTTGCTCTCTTTAAAAAAAAAGGTCGATCATGGTAGTAATAAAACAATTTAGATAGGGAATATGGAAAGGTATCACGTTGTGGGCCCCACTTTTTTTGTGCTAGGTGTTTTGTGCTCATATTTCTGATTCAAGGCCTTAATAAAGGAAGATTGTGTGGACTTAGTAGCCAAATCAAGGCCTCAATAAAGAAAGATTGTTTCGACTTAGTAACCAAATCAAACTTTTGCCACAACTTTTACTATGAATCGTGAGAATCTCATTGGTGCTTCTACTCACTATTTCCTCCTAGGAGGATGACATCAAGCACAATATGTGAAATGTACCAAGTAGAGCCATGGTGTGAAGTACTGGCAAAATAAGTTGAGCATGCATGTGAAAAAGTAATGCACGATTAAAAGAGATTGACCAATGATTCTACACTTAACTTGTCTCATGATAAGACTATGGGCATGACTTTTAAGGTTTAACCACAGCCACTGGGTGGAAGTCGAACTCATATGGACAACATGGACTAGGCCCATGTCATTGAGAACAGAAAACATTTTAAATGTCGATCGTCATTTCATGTGTTTAAAATTACCATTCATATTTTGTGCTCTGCAGTAAATTTTTATGCTTTCTGACTATTCTCCAACAATCTTTGATGCTTCCGACTATCTTTATTGGAAATATTTCATTCTTTCTCTTATAAAAGTATACCTTTCTTGGAGAAGCTTCATTCATTGATTGATGCTATTAAAGGTACACATCGAGTTAGAAAATGACAGAGCAAATGGTTTCTGATTGAGGTAGTTTATGATGCATTTGAAAGCTACTCAAATTACCTTTCAGAAAAGCCCCAAATCACTTAGATCAAAGGTGTAACTATGTAAATCCACTCCATTTACCAAAGTCACATAATGCCGACTGTAAAAACATTGTGAGTTACTAATTTAAGACATGGCACAGAGACACTCCTAGCATGGTGGACCAAAAGAAGGCCAAAAGGAAGCGGAAGTGGTGTATTAGATCCAGGCCAAGTCCTGTGTAAGGCATGATGTAATAGTGCCCTAGGCACATTCAAATTAAAGAAATTTCATTCTAAATAGAGAGAACTTGCCGTTCAAAATGTGAACCGTAAATCGTTTATAACTTTTGATCTAAGCATCGTTGCGGGATGCACAACCTATCAATATTTACCATAACTGGCCATTCATGGTCACTCAACCCATGATGCAGGAAGTGTCCATCCATTTCATGAGAAAATGCTTCCTTCCAATTCAAAATTGTTCTTTTAGGAAAAACTTATTATTTTTAGTAAGTTTTAGTTTAAACACATCCCATTTATTTTAGAGTTTTAACATATAGAGAATTTAATATTATGCAAATTCCGAAGAGTTAGGTGTTATTGTATATGTGTTAGCTGTCAATGTAACAAGAAGATATTCAAACTTCCAAAAACTACAATGGTGCCCTTCATTCTAGAGACCGGCATAACCAGAAAATGGCCCATATGGAAGGACAAAAAAAGTAAAATTATGTCAAGTAGTGTAACACGACACCCTATGCATACACCTTTACTCCAAAAGGTGTAATTTTTACGTCGGGTAGTCTAACACGACACCCTACGCATACGTGTGCGGAAGCTTAAGGAGCAACTAGAATTATGGCTAAGTCCTTTTGGGGGGGGGGGGGGGGGGGGGGGGGGGGGTGACTAGGAGCTTTTGAAATTCTTTTCTCCTACTTAATAGTTTTAACAAATTAAACTAAGTAAGCAAGAACACTTTTGCTTCCAAGCCTAAGTGGGTCCAATCAATAAACTAGTAAATGATTAAGGTAATTAACAACCTAGTCTAAGTAACATAAGTAGACCATAGAGGATGGATAAAAAAGAGCTCAAGTCTACATGAGGAGTGAAAGTACATTTTGTGGGTGTCGGTGTGCCTATCAAGTGCCTAGCATACATTCCTAACTAAGCATTCATAATTAATCAATTAAACACAATGCACAATGAAAAATGTGCTCAATTACAATCACAAACACAAGCATGTATAGTGGTTCAACTACTTGTCTACTCCACTCCCGGTTCAAGTACTCAACTCCTTTGAGCACACTGGCATTCTCTGGGGAGTTTAAATCTGGTTCCTCTCAACCAAGGTATTTTAAATCGGATCCACCCAACCGGGGAGTTTACAGGTTCCTCCCATCCTACACGTTCATACCCGTGTTGTTGGCTCCCCATGGAGACTTGTTTAGGCACGCCAAACGTTCCTGAATTTAGGCCCGGCAAATGAGCCAAGGAGTGTAAAAAAACCCCTAGTCTTTAGGCCGATAAACAAGCCAAGGAACGGCTAACATCCCTGGAGTTTTAGGCTCAACAAACAAGCCAAGGATTGACAAATGACCCTAGTTCAAGTTTGACAAACAAACTCTACACTCAACTCCTACAGGGAATTGAGTTTACGAACTCTTAACAAAGACAACCTTACTTGTCGGATTGAGCCCCTTTGTAGCGCCGCTTCGGGTTGCTTCTTCTTGCTCTCCCGTGCTTGAATCAGCTCCCCTTATGCTCCCCCGATCTTTGATGTCGTTGCTTTACCAAGGCTTCAGCTCTAAGATCAGCTCCCTTGCATGTGATACTTTATTGGAGATGCCCAAGGTGCTAAGGAATGGTGAAACCTCTACAAATGATAGAAAATGAGTTTCCTAGAGGGATACACCTATTTGGACTCCTAGGTGGTGTTTAGACAAGGGATTTAACTATGATCAAGATGTCTAAACTCCTAGGAATTAAGAGGGAACAAGTCCATTCTCATACTGGCATTGAATGCCCCAAGCTTGTGATGAAACACAAGGAGAATAGCTTGCTATGGGTTTAATATAGAGCTTCTAATGGTCTTTAGCAATGGTGGCTTCTATCTCCTTAAAATCCCCTCTAATCGTCTTAAAAATGAACCCCCTGCTTTTATAAAGTTTCTCCCAACGGTTTAATAATGGGCAGATTCACGCAGGGTCGGGCGCCCCGTGGACTTGTGGTCGGGTGCCCGAAATCCAGTCCAGAAAATAAATTTGGTCACTGGACATATTTAGACTTGGTCGGGCATCCGGACAAGGTGTGGTCGAGCGCCTAATGACCATACTTTCACTGGTCGAGCGCCTGGTGGTCACTTTGGTTGGGCGTTCGAAATTCAGTTCATAATAGTATGTGCTACGAGACATTTTTGCACTGATCGGGCACCTAGACAGGTTATGGTTGGGTACCCGATGACCATTTGGATACTTGGCCAACTTACTGGATGGATTCCCTTTTAGGTCAAGCCCCGATGGACTCTTGATCAGGCGCCCGGCCAAGCATGATTTTCTGCTATTTGGATTATGTTTTGCAACTGATCATGCAACCTCTTGGCCATGCTTTTGGTGGTCTTTTGGGACAACCAAGGCCAATCTAAGTTGACTAAGGATATGTCTATTTGAACGTGGTCATCTAGAGGTTTATGGTTTTGGATAGGTAGAAGGTTAAGGCTCACTAAGGCATCACTTTCACACGTTTCTTCCTTCTTGATGCAGCTGGTTCATCTTGAGTCTTCAGTCTTCGTCTTCATTAAGCTCAACCAACCCTAGACTCACTGACCTAAGTAATTGACAAATAAGGTGCACTAGTATGCCATAGAAAAGTGCACTAACAAAAAGGACATGTTTTATAAGAAGGAAAGAGATGTCATTGCTTTCTATTAGTGACTAAGATGATCAAAGTTCTTCAAGCATGAAAATATGCAGTTGGAATAACAAACTTTGCCAGACATAAGCATTTGTCAGTTTCTTGACAAGTGACTGGAGCATCTTCTCTGATCAAACTTTTTTTTTTATAAAATATGATTTTATTATTGATAAAGAAGAGGCTTTACATCCATTCGGGTAGACCTAACAAAAAGATCTAGGACGCACCTATCATATACTCTAAGCCCAAAGGAACTATCCAGAAAAATGGAAAACAGACTGCCGCCAATAATCATAGGACAAAAACCAACCTTCTCTAACATATGAACAATGGCCACCCATGTTGCTGCCTAAACAACCATGCACACCTGATTTTTGAACAGGAAAAGAAAGGAGAACCAAGGAGCCAACCATCAAAGACTTCCCACTACTCCCTGCTCCAAACCCAAACCAACCACCCAACCTCCTCAAACCTAGCCCAAAGACATTGCCATATGAAAATAGCCAGTCTCTGCCCTCAGGATCAGCAAAAACAAACTAGGAAAAAAAAAAGAGGGCATAACGCATAGTACCTTTTCCACACACATAATTTGGTCACTATTATCTTTCATATGGAAGGTCAATATAATTTATATGAAAGTAGGTCCAATAAATTATTTGAAAGTAAGTCCAATAAATTCTTTGATCTATCTATTTTTTTCTTTTCTTTTCTTTCCTTTTGGCTTTATTTGTTAGTTTTGGACATGTCATGGATTGCTTATGATTCTAAGAATCACTTTTTCTAATTTCCAAATGATTTTCATTGAGTTATGTCATTTCCTCATGGTTATACAGATCACATGTGCTTTCATACAAAGCCGAAGAGTAATAAAAATATTATTGCTTTAAAATTATAGGTCACCTTTGACCTTATTGGTTGTAACATACGTGAATTATCGTGTTTTTTTCCTATGATAGGTAGTACTAGAGGTAGACGCTTCCAACCCCAAGCTCCTGATTAGCTTTGTTGAGGAACCTGACTTCACTAGTTGCTCAAAATCCCATCAGCTTTGACACCATGGATGTACATTGAGCATGTAATTATGTTAAGGTTACCACGCAAATCTTCAAAACTGACCTGAATATTGTTGGCATGCACATATGTGCAACCTGTGCCCACTACAACAAAAGGTGGAATTGACAGCGCATTTTTCTTAGCGGCTAACATATTCCGCTTGCAATTGTAATAATCATCGGCGGTACTTATGTCCGCTGCTGATTAAAAGAGAGACCGCCTACAAAGCTGTTTTTTATTGTAATATATGCCAGCAGTAATTAAAAACCGCTGGCAAGTCTATAAAAAAAATGCAAATATATATAGGGCGCCCTCGCATGCGCGCCTCTCATTCCAGCGCTCTCTCTCACTGCCCCGCTCCCATCTCTATTACCCCTGATTCATCTCTCTCTCTCTCTCTCTCTCTCTCTCTCTCTCTCTCTCTCTCAACCCTAAGGCCCCCATCTCCAAAATCTCTCTCTCAACCCTAAGGCCCCCATCTCCAAAATCTCTCTCTCTCTCTCTCTCTCTCTCTCTCTCTCTCTCTCAAACCTTAAGGCCCCCATCTCTAAAATCTCTCTCCAAAAACCCTAAAGTCCCCATCTCTGAAATCCCTAATGTCCCATCTCCAAAAATCCTAACGCCCTTCTGTTCTTCTCTCGATTTCTACAGCTCTCTGTTGCGGCTGGTAACAGAGATTCATTGTGGACTTGGAAAAAACTCTGTAAGTCCTCAATTTCTTGTTTTCCACCCCCTTTTTCCTATTATTCTTCAATTTTACTAGGGCTTTTGAATTGGCATGTGGATGTTTAATATTGTACTTTGATTCAAGTTTGTTATTGTTCATATCCTTTCTATAGTCTCTTCCATTGATTGATCTTTTTAAAGATGCACACGTGCTAGTTGTGGATGTTTATTTCATGTTACTAGTTGTGTATGGGGCACACAGTGGTGTCTGCCATACCTGTCTAACAGGTTTGCCCCTTCATGAAAATGGGGCCCCTATCACGCTGATTGGGGTTGTCCTAACTGCATTTGTAGTGCAACATTGTTAGCAAGTCAGATTCCTTACACACCATAGGTGACCACATAGAGATCTAGTTGCATGATCCATGAGAGGCAATATCTTCAGGCAACCCTCTCTACTCTTCATGCAACCCTCTTTGCTCACCTACAATAAAGCTTTCTAAAGCTAATTTAGAAGATCAATCTCGTGGGCCATTATTAGAAAATAATTTTTAGGTGTGTGAGGAAGCTCTAAAGGAAACTCTAGCTTCATTGGTCTAGTGAGTATTATTTACAATGATATGGGAGAAGTTCAAGGTGCATTTGTGGGGTTCATCGGCATTGCCGACTTGAATGAAGTTGAGTTGTGTACTCTATGTCTAGGCATGAAAGAGTTTGATTGGTGACATGCCCCCGCTTCGATTTTTGAAGGGATTATGCAAATGCTATTTAGTTGGCTGATTTCACCTCAGCCACCTACACTTGGTGCCTTGCTGATTGGAAGTGGATATTAGAGACATGGTAGTATTTCAGTTTAATTCCCTTGTGTAAATGTCAGCTAATTCCACTGCCAATGAGCTTGTCCTAGATATTATAATTGTGGTTGAATGAATTGTGGATGTTGCCCATGTGCAAATTTTGAGTAAACAGGCTGCCATAGACTCTGCCAAAGAATTAGTAACATTCAAAAATATACAATATTTTTATTTAAAAAAAAATTGATATTAGGGAAGAGTGTCATGCTCTTGATGATTTGCAGGTAGAAATTGCATGTGGGCATGGAATAACTCGAAGTTAAATTGTCCAAATTAAGTTTTACAGTTTAGATGTATCATTAATACAAACCTAAGCTTATTTGATTATTGACTATATGATTAGTGGACATTCATTGTCCATAGTCTTGATGAAAATCATGTCCTTCAGTTTCATGATTTTAAACTACATAATTTTGTCCAAAATTATGGACAGCATGTGGGCTGAAAACTGTTCAATGTGTACAGTCCAGCGAGCCTTCAATCTGTAAAGCATGTGGATTCCAAAAGCTTCTTAAATCTTCCTAGCATGAGGGCCCAAAAACCTTCTCAAATTTGTCTAGAGTATGGACCCACGCTTCGATAGCATGTGTGGACCAAAATAGGGCCCATCATGAGATCGATTTTCATTTAATTGGGACTGATTTCAGTCCCCATGAGATACTCTGTGAAATCCTGATTTTCTTGGTTTGGCTTTGTCTCGCAGTTCATGATTCATGGGATCCTCAGTGAACCCAGTTTACTTAGTTTGATTTATTGTTGGTTTGGGTTTGTCTTGCAGTTCATGATTGATAAGATTCTCAGTGAACCCAATTTTCTTAGTTTAGTTCACTACTCTACCATTCATGAATGCATCTTTAAAAAAGCATGGAATCAAAACCACCCAATGGATGGCTTGGATATTGCACCTGTCTCCCACACTGCACATGATTAGTATTTGCATTAGCAGACTTGCACATGTGTCCGGACTTAACAAAGCTGGCAACAGATTATATCAAAGAATGAAAAAAAGATAAATAGAAAGAATCATGTTATCTTTAACTTAACAAAGAATTCTCCTTTCCCTTGTGGGTCCCAACCATTAGTCGCACACTAAGGCGTGGATCTTCACCAATCCTGTAATTTGGGTTCTTGTATCTACAAATGGACTTGACATGTTGCCCTTTTGGCCCTAGCCCATTGTGAGATAGCTATGGGCCCCATTTTGAGACCAGTTGATTGTACTAAATAATCAAAATCTTTTCCATAGAAATAGATGGGATCAAGCATGATCCAAGGCTTTAGAATTAAAATTTTCCATGTCTATTTCTATTTCCATAGAAATATATGGGATTAAGCATGATCCAAGGCTTTATAACTAAAATTTTCCACATCTCTTTGCAAATTTGAGGGTGTAAAAATGGTTCCACAGTGAATTTCTGATAAAAGGAGGTAATCGGCCCCAAATATGTTAGGAAAATGCATAGATGATGATGATGAATGGGTTATGCTTTCTTCCCAATATTCATCACAAGCAACTAATTCTCGTGCAAGTGGGAATTGAATGCTCTTCCTTGTTTTAGCTGTTAACTATTAAAAACAGTTTCTTATGGTGCAGACAATTTATCAGTACCTTAAACACTTTGCATATTGGATAGATTTAGCGCCTGCCAATTTTCTCGATGTTTTAAACTAAGATCTATCCAATTTAATGTAAAAACAAAAATAAATTTGAGAGAGGATGATAATGATGCTTATTTCATTCTAATTTGTCTCTTTATTGTTCTTTCCTAAATTTCTCCTATAAGCATTCTAGTTAATTTCTCCTAGGAAGCTTTGTCAAGTCTACGTTCTATTTTCACTAACTTGTAGAGTGACTGAGAACATAATGATGGATAAGAGTTGGATTCATCTGTCAAGGTACCTCAGTAATTTTTCCTTCCAGTTGTCGTGGCCCAATAATTACGATGCATTGTCTTAACGTGTTCTCCAATTTCATTGGATGATTTAGGTTAAGCAACGCATACTTAAGTGGTGCTGCAGAATTTCTTGATTTTGCATTTGCAAATGCAAGTAATAGAGGGAGGATCTTATGTCCTTGTAAGAAGTGCAACAATAACTTTTGGGTGTCTCGACAAGAAGCATACGATCATATTGTGTGTGACGGATTTAATACAAGTTACACCCATTGGTGTTTCCATGGGGAAGCCACGTCTTCTTCTATGCCTCCTATTGCAAATTGTGCAGATGATGATATGGATCAACACGATGATATGCACAGATTGTTACACGATGCTTTGGTTTTTTGGGGTCGAATGATCAAGAGAGTGATGCAGCATTTGGACCTACAAACAGGCCTAATACTGAAGCACAAATTTTTTTTAAATTGGTGGAAGATGCTGATCAAGAATTGTACCTAGGTTGTGAGAAGCTCAGCAAGCTATCTTTCATTGTTCGATTATATCATATCAAGTGCCTTGGTGGATGGAGTGACAAATCATTCACTATGTTGCTTGAATTACTGAAGGAAGCACTCCCTGAGGGTGAAACGTTGCCAATGTCTTTCTATCAAACTAAGAAGATCATGGGATACTTGGGCCTCAAATATAATAAAATTGATACATGTCCCAATGATTACATGTTATACTGGAAGGAGGCCGTTGCCGAACAATCATGTGCTACATGTGGTGCTTCTAGATGGAAAATGACTGAACATCAGTCTGACGATGAGGCAACTTCTTTGTTTGCAAAAGATCAAAATATTCCGCCGAAGATATTGCGTCATTTTCCCTTGAAACCAAGATTGCAGAGGTTGTTCATGTCATCTAAAATGGCTTCCTCTATGAAATGGCACCGACGATGGAATATTAAGGCATCCCGCTGATTCCCCAGCGTGGAAAACTTTTGACTATGATCACCCAACATTTTCGTCGGACGATCGCAATGTTAGACTCAAGTTATCGGCTGATGGTTTCAATCCATTCAGGACAATGAGTATTAGCCACAACATATGGCCTGTTGTTCTGGTACCATATAACTTGCCACCATGGATGTGCATGAAGCAACCTTATATCATGTTGTCCTTGCTTATTCCTGGCCCCTTTGGACCGGGTAATGACATTGACATATATTTACAACATTTGATAGATGAGTTAAAGGAATTGTTGGAGGTTGGTGCAGACACTTATGATGCCTCAAGCAATGAGACTTTTCGTATGCGTGCGGCTTTGTTGTGGACTATTAGTGACTTCCCTGCATATGCAAACTTGTCTAGATGGAGCACTAAAGGACGCCTAGCTTGTCCTTGTTGCAACAAAGACACTTCATCTAAATGGTTAAAACATGGTCATAAGTTTTGTTATATGGGTTATCGTCAATTCTTAGAACATGATCATAAGTTTAGAACTGATATCAAATCCTTTGATGGCACTGAAGAATTTGATAGGGCACCAACTCTGTTATCTGGGTCTGATGTGTTGGCTCAGTTGCAAGGAATTAATGTCACATTTGGGAAGAAGACTTCTAACAATCATGGGCACAAGAGAAGACAACAGGATAATGCAGAAGAGCGATATAACTGGAAGAAGAAAAGTATCTTCTTTGATTTTCCATATTGGGAGCATAATCTGCTGCGTCACAATTTAGATGTGATGCATATTGAAAAGAATGTGTGTGACAATGTGCTTTTGACACTGTTGAATTTTGAAGGGAAAGGAAAGGACAATATAAAGGCACGTCTTGACATGCAAGATATGGGTATAAGGCAATCACTACACCCAAGGCAGATTTCATTTAACAAAACATATTTGCCACCTACATGCTTTACCATGTCACTAAGTGAGAAGAATGACTTCTGTAAAGTCTTGAAGCAGGTCAAACTTCCAGATGGTTATGCATCCAATATTTCATGACATGTGTATCTAAAAGAACGCAAAATTTCAGGACTCAAGAGTCATGGCTGTCATATTATGATGCAACAACTGCTTCCGTTAGCGATACGGACAACATTGCCTAAGTGTGTGAGCTCAGCCTTGCTTGAATTGAGCAGTTTCTTCAGGGAATTATGTTCAAAACTTATCCGACTAAAAGACTTTGATAGATTAGAATCTCAAATTGCGCTAACACTTTTTCATTTAGAAAAGATTTTTCCACCTTCGTTTTTTGATATTATGGTGCATTTGGCCATTCATTTAGCAGGCGAGGCCAAATAGTCGGACCGGTACAATACCGATGGATGTATCCCATCAAGAGGTGCGTGTTAATGTTTAGAAATCAATTTTATTTATCATGTTATACCCATCGTGCTAATCAACCTATATTTTTGAACTTCTTAATATTTGTGGCCATAAGTACTTGCTCACATTGAAGTCGTATGTATAAAATAGAAGTCGGCCTAAGGGTTCAATTGCAGAAGGGTACCTAGCAGAGGAATGCTTAACATTCTGCTCAAGGTACTTGCATGGTGCAAAGACAAGGTTCAACCGACCATTACGGAATGACGACTATGGTAACACTATTGTAGAAGAACAATCATCTATTTTCCCACGAATAGGTTGTTCGCTTCCCCAAGTGTAGGGTTGCGATGTAGTAATAAACTCGGTAAGACCGAGGTCGATCCACAAGGACTTATGTAGAATTTCACAAACTCATCCACAAGTATCTATTGAAATCTATTAACCAGAATGTTATATGAAATTGATATGAGTAACAAAAGTTGAATTAAATCGGAAGTAACTAATTATAAGAAGGCACTAGGGGTTCAAGGATCCACTTGTAGCAATCCTTAATGTTCAATCCGCTGTGGTTTCTTATTCTCTCAACTAAAATCGACATTCCTGTCTATCTAGTCGAATGATAGAGCTGTTAAACCAAACAGTCTGTAATATGTAAGTTTTATGCATAAGATTCACTCAATGCAGGCTGATCTGAGCATGCTCAATTGCATAGGTCATTCCCCTTTCCAAAAGGTCTAGTTCACAATCATAACCATCCTCAAGTCCTGTCACAAGACAAGGCTAGATCAGGATTTGAACTGGATTCAAATCACATGCACAGTCCATACACATTACAGAAAAATCAGAAAAGTAGAACTTTGGTAGGAAGTTCCTTTATGAAGAACATAGTACTAGAGCGCACTCCGATTCCTCGGATCATACAGGTCTAGACCGTCACAAACCAATTAAGCAATTAAGTAATTCTCCCAAACATCCATGAGTCATCATAAGACTAAGAAAAACTACTCAAAAACTTGTATAAACTTCAAACCATAGTTCATAATCATGAATTCCACACTTAAAACCACTTAACTACGAATTAAAATATCTTGGATCCACTACAAGCTTCACCTCTTAGCCCTAGCTAAGAGGTTTAGCTGTTCATGATCCAAGGAAACATGAAATAACTATAAAAAGCATGAAAACAGCAAAGCAAACCAAAAGGAGTTGTGAAACTCCAATCTCCACTTCCACAGCCTCCAACCTCGCTTGAACCCTTCTAGCATACCCTAGGAACAATCCCTAGGTGTCTTTTTATAGTCTGGAGGCTCCACAACTTCGGAAGAATCGAGAAATTGCGTAATACTTACGCAGCGCAGAGAAAATTGGACTATATCTGAAAGTTTCTAACTTCTTACGCATAGCCGACCGGTCATGACCGGTCGGCCTCAATATATGATCATTCCAGCGAGCATGGTCGACCGGTCATTACTGGTCGGCCTTGTAAAACATTAGTCCAGCAAGCCTGTCCGACCGGTCAAGACCGGTCGGACGTTTTCACTTATGTTACAGCAGCCATGGCCGACCGGTCATGACCGGTCGGCCTTATCCATTGAAGTTCCAGCCATCATGTCCGACCGGTCAAGACCGGTCGGACGTCTTCAGTAGCAGCCCAACATGTATGGCTGACCGGTCACTGACCGGTCTGGCTTCCTTAGCCGACCGGTCACGATCGGTCAACTCTCTTTTCTTCTTGTTTTCTTCCTTTCTTTCTTCTGCTTTCTTTTCTTCTTTACTTCTTTCTTTCTTTTCTTCTTTGGTCCTCAAATGTTCTTCATCAGAATGATCCCAAGTGAACCCTTTTTGTCTTCAATTGAATGGAGTTCACTCTCAGTCCTGTAGTCACAAAACATGCATTGGATTAGCCTACAAACCATACAAACCTTGCATAATGAGTGATGAATTGGGGTTAGAATATGCACAATTAAGAGCTCAACATAGGTCGTGCATTAGGGAAGGCTGAGGATTGTGTATTAGATCAAGTTACATTTATACAGGCACATCGATATGTTTTGTTTAACTGTGGCGCACTTATCCCATTTCTTAAGTAAGACAACTACGAAAATTAATTTATATATAGTTGAAAATAACTTACTACCATGTGTCTTACTAAAATCAATTCATATGCAGAGAACATATGAATATTGTTAAGCAAAAGAATCATCGCGCACGACCAAGGGATGTAGAACGCATTCACAATGAAACATTTCATAAATGGTTTAGTGATCATGTAAGTAGTCGATATTAAGTTGACTGTCAGTCTTAGCATGTGCATTTATTTTCAATGTTTGAACATGTGCTTCTGTTTTAACATTTTTTTATTAGGTTGATCAATTGCGCAAGGCAAATAATGAGCATGTCTCAGAAGACCTTAGGTGGCTAGCTCAGGGTCCTAATGTGGCAAGAAGATATAAGGGTTTTATCATAAATGGCTTCAAGTTTCACACTAAAGATCGAGAGAAGAAAAGAAAAAATCAACATAGTGGAGTTGTGGTGACTGCAAAGACATCAAGCTTTTCAAGTGTCAATGATAGAAACCCTATTGCAGGAGATGTAACTTATTATGGTGCCTTGAAGGAGATCATTGAGCTGGAATATTGTGGTGATCAGAAGGTTGTATTATTTAGGTGTGATTGGATTAATGTTCTATCTCATGGCAGGGGTGTTAAGAAGGATAAGTTTGGATTCACCCTTGTGAATTTGAAACGATTATGCCATACTGGTCAATAGTTGTTTGATGAACCATTTGTGTTCGCATCTCAAGCTAAGCAAGTGTTCTATGCGCAAGACCGCGTCGAGAAAGATTGGCATGTTGTGGTGAGAACGAAACCTAGGGACTTGTTTGAGATGCATGGAGAAGAGTCTACAGATGATGTTGACACATAGCTCACCATGCGATGATCAAAATTTGGAGGACCCGAGTGATGACACTGTTAGTTGGGAAAGGATAGATGTAGATGGTACAATAATTTCCACACCTTTACCACCCACCCAGACGATGGCAGAGGACCAAACAGATGATACTAAATTTTTTTATCCCGATGGAGATGACAATATGTACAATAATTGATTTTTTATGAACTATATTGTCTTGATGTATGAAAAAGAAATTCAAATGTCTTTTTTTCTTGTGGTTTTGTTATTATTTTTTTCAGTGGGCTTTTATGTCTTTTCTACAAGCAACTATCCAAAAATCAAGTTGGTCATCTTATGGATCTTCGTTTAGATATATCAATAACAAAAATGAGAAATATTTTATTATCATATTTTCATATTGTTGGACATATACAGGTGTTAGACATGAGGTGCACTAGACGCAAAGCTAGGCGACCGGTAGGCCCTACGAATGGTAGCACCAGTCAATCTCGGTTGCCCCAGACTACAGCGGGTCCCTCCTAGCCTCAACTTCCCTAGGCTATAGCTGATCCCTCCCAGCCTCAGTTGCCCCAGGCTACAGCTGGTCCCTCCCAGCCTTAGTTATCTCAGGCTACTGTTGGTCCTTCCCTGCCTCAAGCTTCTAGTGGTATGCTATGCATTGGTTATAATATCCTTGGTAATTTTGTGTGTTTTATGCTATATAGTGGTATGTTATGAGTTTGTACATATATTATTGTTGTGGCATTTTTCAACAGATTCGATGTCCTTGAATAGAAAGACTCGAGGCTACACACGATGCCTTAAAGTTTGGCAGATGTCTGAAGGAAAATGCATTCGTATTTCTACCAACACTATAAAGCAGCCCGTTGGTGACAAGGTTAACAAGTTAACAAGCTTCCTGGGGACCATAGCACGTAATGGGCAATACACACCCCTTACATTTTCTGATTGGAGGGCAGTGCCAGTTGAGAAGAAGGATGATATGTGGGGTCTTGTCACGGTAATTGTGACAATATTTTCTTTTTTTCTTTTAGATTTTATTTCTTATATATTCATTATGTGATTGTCTACTTTCAATATGTGATGCAGTCTAAGTTTGAGTTCGATAAAAATGCAAAGTCTTGGGTGATGATGTCAATTGGTAAAAAATGGAGGGAGTGGAAATGTGAAATAAAGAAACTCCACTACTTGCCTTATGAGACTGATAAGGAGGGACTTGCAGACGTTGATAAGCGGGTCCTAGCGGATCAATGGAAGGCCCTTATTGAGTTTTGGAACTCTGAAGAGGGAAAGGTATTTGATGAGTAGCTACTGAATGCTTTACGTTCTAGAATTACACAACAAATTGTTGATATTTAACAATTTACTCTATCGGTTTGTCACATATAGATTCGTAATAGGACAAATACAGAGAATCGGAAAAAACAACTATTCTGCCACACTGCAGGTTCGAAAAGCTTTGCAGGGATACGCGAGGAAGATGTAAAATTTAGTAATCACCACATTAACCATATCAGTCTATTTACCTCTAAAAAATCATATCAATTTATTGTGATATATAACTTACTTACATAATGATAGAGAAAGAAGAGGCCTAGTGGAGAGGATCCGACGCGGTCAGATATGTTCATATTGACTCATACATGCAAGAATGGGATGCCCATGGATGGAGCCTCATCATTAATAATAATATGTCCATGTATCTACTTGTTATGGTTTTCTAATAGCTACTTCGCTCATGTGTAGTTAAATATGACCAGCATATTACTTATCATTATATAATCTAAACCATCATTTTTTATTACAGGAATAACTTAATGAACGAATATCTGAACAACTCGAGCTCTCACAAAACAGCACTGCGAGGAATGATATACTCTCCCAAGTCTTGGGAGAAGATCGACATGGACGTGTCCAGACTTATGGTTTAGGTCCCTCTCCTTTTGATTTGTGGGGCAGAACAATCAGACCCATCGAGTCCCAAAGGAATGCATCCGCTACTCAAATGAGAGACGAATGATACGAGGGATTGCAGGATGAATTATCGTCCCTAAAAGAAATTCTGACCGAAAGAGACGCTGAGATGTCATCTTTGAAGGAAAGTATGGTTGAAAGAGATGCTGAAATGTCATCCTTGAAAGAAACTATGGCTGAAAGATATGCCGAAATGTCATCCTTGAAAGAAACTATGGCGACATTGATGTCCGTCATGATGAATCCAAACATTAACCTAGCCATGGTATTAGGTGCTTCAGCTAATCCCAACTTAAACCAACCGTCCTCATCATCAAGTCGCTTAGTTCCAACCCCTCAGGTAATTATATTATATATATGTATATATTTACATGTGTACTATATATGTCTTAGAATTATATGTACTTCAAGTGGTATATTTTGATTAACATTGATTTATCATTTGCAGAGACACTCGATGAAGAAGAAGAAGTCTACCACTTGCACTAGTGCCAAGGTAAATCCACACACTAATTGAATAATCCTTTTATTATATTTTGAGATTATTTTGTTCTTAATTACATGTGGTACATAAACGAGTGTTTATTCGATACAATGCATTTTATTAAATAGTGAATCTTATTTGTAGAATGTGATCGAAGTCCTTCTTAAGAGCATCGTGAGTCCCGAGGTTACTGTGGCTAAAGGAGCTATTTTCAGTAAAGATCCGCTCACAAAAGTAGGAGGGTTCAAACTTGGAACTGGTTTCTGGGAAGTATCTATTCAAGTGGAAATGGTACGTAAGGAGCCTTTGATAAGACCCCATGGGCGGTATACAATTGGGGATGCAATTGGATCGACTATTGCTTGGCCTATTAGTTTAGGCATGGTAAGAATTATTATTAGTATTATTATTTTGCATATATAGTAGAAATTCTGGTATAAGATTGTGAATGCTATTTTTTTCTTTTTTTGTTATTTTGTTTTGTAGGTTGAAAGTAGGGTGGATGATGGCTAAATGGATGGTTTTTTTTTTTTTAGTGAAGCGTTAGAAACTATAAACAACTTTTGTAAATGGGGGAAGTGGAGTGCCATGATTTGGGGGATTTCACATCTGAACTTTCTATATTTTACTGTTAGGAGTGAGATCTCTACTAACGAAGATACAATATATTTTGACTTGTCTTACTTCTTACTTTAAAATCCTAGAGTATATATCCCTATCTATGATTTGATTTTTTGATCATCTTGCATCTATGGGATCATAAGCACATGAATTTGGGCTAGGATTAATTAATCATTTTGCGAAGCGGATGATTTTCTTCATTTGGGCCACAATAAACATGCCTTAAACGTGAGAGGATCAGCGTGATTATCATGGTGCATCTCCTCTTTTGAAGCACATGGATGTCATAATCCTCATATTTGACTTGATATTTTTGGTCCTCAATATGCTCAATTCTTCAAGGATGCTCAATGCTTTGAGGATGCTTTAAGATTATGCTTATTTGATTATCTTACTATCAAATTGGTAGATATTTATTGGACTGTTAAAAATGAAAAAATAGCCAATGATCATATTTCAACAAACAAGTGTTGATGAATCAGATGCCAGGATTTTTCAACCTTTTTTTTTTTCCAGGCATGTGGTTGGAACATATAGTGTAAAGGTAAGAGCACTGGCATTGAGTTTTGTGACCCAAATGTAATATCCCATCTTCTTTAAGTGAAGTATGTGACCTCCAAGTCTTCAAGGATGGTGAATGGATGGATTTGGAAGCTCTTACCAATGCATTTGTGGTGAATTATTTAGGCCATCAGATTGAGGTATATATATGTATTCTCTCTCTCTCTCTCCCTCTCTCTCTCTCTCAAAATCTAATTACATGGTCACTGAAATTTTGTAAATGAACTATTTTCATTTGGACTGTCAATTAGCCTCAATGAGCCATTGGATTTTACATATTTTCATTTTTCTGTCATGATTCAGATTTTGTAGATATGCTGGTCAAAGTGCTTGCTGGCTCTTTCATAGATAAAAACCTTCTGGTTTATGTCCATCATGGAGATCAGGTTAAATTTTGTCTTTGGGGCTAATTTTATTTTTTGTCTACTTTCTCATCAATTGAGAAAAAGCCACATGTATCTGAAAATGTCATGGCTTGCAAGATTCATGCAAGTTGTTGATCAAGATCCTTTCAAGCTGCTTGCTAGAATGCCTCTGAAACAAGTACCCCGAAGGTGAGTTGGATTTGTGGAAAGCCAAGGTTCATTATATAGGTCTGAAATACATATACACATGACTGAAAGTGATGTGTGCATTGTAAAATGGGGGACTAATCATTCATTAGCTAGAGAACTCCACTTTTTTACGAAATGGATCAACTTGACTATCTGATGTTGTCTAGACACTTGAGATGATCAATAATGGTTGTAAGTTGACTGAAGGTGATGATGTGTGCATTCATATGTGACCTTTAAACTCTGCAATTTCTCGAACACCACTGTCTATTACAATATTGGAAAAGCAATGGAATACAACAGATTTGCGTGCAAGTGTTTTTGCTTTTAGCTTCTTTTTAGATTCTTTTAGGTTACATGGTCTGAAATACATATATTCTGTAATGTTTGGACTTTGTTTTGTTATTATTTCATTTCAATCTTCATATTTCTAATCTGGAATTTCTGGACAAGGACTTGTGGTGATCCATTTCAATGACTAGAAACTATGCTACAATCATTGATTTAAATTGAGCCATATACACTAGTTGGGATGCCCAAACCTGCATTTGTTTGGACCAAATCTGACCATTCAAAATGCCACCACCTGAGGATGTAATAATCTGGAAGAAATCTCTGATTATTTTCATGATTTTCAATTACATAAATCTGTCCAAAATTATGGACAACGCGTGGACTGAAAATTGCTCAACGTGTACAGTCCAGTGACCCTTCAATCTGTAAAGCATGTTGTAGACACCCCACCTTCGGCTACACTGTTGGTAGAGATAGCTGGATGAATGGAGGACCATACCCCCAAATCCTAAGTCCAAACTCAGCCAAACTCACCCTTGTAAGCCCCAATCCATAGCCCAACTCAAGCCTGAACCCAGTCAACCCAGTCCTAAACATTAGCCTGAAAAACCCCCCATAAGAAAAGCCAGTCAAAAAATCCTAAAAAAGTCAAACTCACTGAGTCAACCCACTGAGTCAACCCGCTGAGTTAACCCACTGAGTCAACCCGCTGAGTCAACTCGTCGAGTCAAAACACCGAGTCAAACCGTTGAGTCAACCCGCTGAGTCAAGTCACCGAGTCGACCCGCTGAGTCAACTCACTGAGTCAACCCACCGAGCCAAACAGCAGCCCCGAGGGAGCGACCGTACCTCGTTGGAAACCGAGGAATGGCCGTACGGGCAGCCCACAGCGGGCCGCCCAAAATTATTTAAGAGCCCTGCCACTGCCCGCTGCTATAAATACCCCCCTCCCCTTCTCATTTCAGCAGCAACCCATCCAGAGAGAGCCCGTCCGTTCGAGTTCCCTTCTCCACCCCTTAGCCCATTTTCCCACCAAGGAGAGCCCAAGTGAGGAGAGCCTAGCCCTGGTCCAGCCCAGCCTGACCACTGGCCCAAGTCTCCCAAGCCATCCAAGTCTTGATCCAGCCACTCGAAGCCAACCCTTGCGACACCTCTGTCCATCCAGCTACTCTTTTTCCAGCATCATCTCATTTGCATCTAGCATAAGTGCAACATTTACTTTTCTTCCAACCCCCCTGCTTCACTGCAAGCACCTTGACTATTCAAGCACACTGCATACGTCTTATATTAAGCACCTGTCAGTTCGAGCGTATGCTCTGGGCTTGCCCGTTGTTGGAACCTGCCCATCAGAAACTCTTACTGTTCAGACCTGCATTCATGATTCACTATAAAGCACCTTGATTATTCAAGCACACTGCATACGTCTTATATTAAGCACCTGTCAGTTCGAGCGTATGCTCTGGGCTTGCCCGTTGTTGGAACCTGCCCATCAGAAACTCTTACTGTTTAGGCCCGCATTCATGCATCATGTCATCTATGAGAATGTACGAGGATTAAAACCGACTTTCAAGTATTAGTTCGATTCTGTGAAGTAGAGACCATACTTCGGTACGGGCAGTGTGTGGGGTGCTTAACCTCTTCCCACCCTGTAACCGTGATTCCTTACCTCGAATCTCTGGCCGCAGATCAAAAGGAGTCATTTTAGAGGAAGGAATCTTCGGATCCCATTCTCTAACGTTTATACAGGGTCTAGCCGACTGTAGATTCGAAGTAACTGGCTAGTGGTGACTCTGGTCTTATATAAACTCATTTAAACACATCCAGCTTAAACACGACAACCAAACAAAGCCCTCGAGAACGAGGCAAGCTAGTGGCACAAACGGCGATTCGCACTCACGCATTCTCCTCTCCTTCTTTTCCCGAAAGGGGAAGGGACGAGAACGTCGTGTGGATGCGCGAAACGACGAGGGTCCACAGAATGGCGACTCTGCTGGGGAAGAGCTAGTCCCACTAGTCGTGATCCGACTTGAAAAACAGAATCATTCCTATACTTGAAAGTCACTAATCCTCATACAATCTCATCTGCATAGCATTTTACCCAAAACAAACAAAAAAAAATAGAAAATCCCAAAACCAGAAAAAAATAGAAAATCCCAAAACCCAAAAAGATTATAGTCCTCACCATTGCGCCTCCTCGGGCTCAACGTGTTCGGAGACAACTTCCCTTCCGTAGCATAATCCGCACTCGGGCTCAGCAAGCCATGTCCGACCACGAAGAAGAAACTCATCTCTTCCCTGCTCTTGAGATGACCGAAGCGCAACCTCAAGCGCAACAGCCAATTGAGAATATGCCAATCATACAAGAATTGGCACAAGGAATGAGAGCAATGCAAGAAATGCTCATACAATTCATGCAAGCACAAGCCCTCGCAGCAGCCAACAATCAGGTTGGCCTAGTTCAGCAATCTCAGCAGCCATACCGGATCCTGCCGGCCTCCAGTTCAAATCAAGCACAACCATCGGAGTTTGCCCAAGACTACCGACAGCAGCCATCTCAGCCCTTCGCTATGGGGCATCCTCCTCAGTACCTTCTTGCAACGACAGGGCCGTCTCAGAGCGCCCCCGTCGCAGGGACTTCCAGTCAGCTTCCAATCAATCTTGCAAACAACAGTCTCAGTAGATCTCAGCGTGTCCCCTCCGATGGGATACCTTTTCAATTTCAGCACATCCCCGCCGATGGGATTTCAATTCAATTTCCAGCAACAGGGACAGCACTGGCGAATGCCCACAATGGGGGTCAGTGTCAAGCCCACAATGGGGGTCAGTGTCAAGCCCACACCAATTAGCGGATAGTGGCGAATACCCAACAAGGGGGTCACTTCCCAGCATCTCAGCCTCCTGCAAACAGAAGCACTTTTCAATTCCAACACATCCCCGCCGATGGGATTCCAGTTAATTTCCAGCAATCTTCAATTCAGCAAATCCAGTTAATTTTCAGCAATCTCTAGTTAATTTCCAGCAAGTTCCAGTTCAACCTTCAGTACAGTCTCCAGTTCAGCTACAGTCCTTTCAAGCACAAGCTCATCCGAATCCAGTTCAATCATCAAATCAATTTCAGCAACTCGCGGTTGCTTTTCAGCAAGCACATAGGGTCGAAGACATCGACCACTATGCCGAAGAAGAACGTGCCTTACTCCAGGAAGCACCAGTCGCTCGAACAGATCACTCAGGACTGGACGAGTTGCGGGAGCAGTTCCAGATCTTGCAAAATCAGCTGCAGCGACAACAAGGAATCGATCTACCTTCGACCAAGTTCAGAGACTTGTGTCCTTTCCCAGATGCTCAAGTACCTCAAAACTTTGAGATACTAAAATTCAAAAGATACGATGGCAGCGGTTGTCCCACAGCACATCTCAAGGCCTTTTGTGGAGAGTTGAGTGCAATCTCAGGAAATGAAGGGGCCCTCATTCGTTTATTCCAAAAATCTCTGAAGGGCGATGCCCTAGATTGGTACACCTCATTAGACTGTCACCACATCAGGACATGGGAACAGCTTTCCCAGGCCTTCGTCGACAGATTCGCATACAATCTCAACATGGCACCCAGAAGAGCCGACCTCGCAGCTCTCAGGTAAAGGAGTGACGAAACACTATCTGCCTACGTGGGACGTTGGCGAGCTATGGCAGCCCGAATGCGAACACCTATCGACGACGAAGAACAAATCTCCATGACTGTTCATTCAACATACCCGGGCATATCTGGATATCTCATCTCGCATCCGTATGCAAATTTCTCACAGTTGATCCGTGCTGGAGAGCAAGTCGAAGCAGGAATCCGGGTCGGGACGATCTCCCCATGGCCTCATCAAGCCACTCCAGTCAAGAGAAACAGAGTGGAGGGAAGACCCATTGGATATGGGAGCGGAAACCGCAGCGGTTCTCCTCCCCGCCCGACATAAGTAAACAACATCAGCACCACTGCTCAGGGTAATCAATACGCTCCCCCATGGGGACATCAACAACATCAGCACCAACCTCAGAGGTATCAACCGCGACCGAATCCTCAACCACAAGCCACAACCACCTCGACAGCAGCAGCAGTTCAGAGGAAATGGTCAGTACCCATACCAGAACAGGCAGAATTACAGGGAGCTCAGGAAGTTCACCCCACTTACTCAGCCACTTAGTCAAGTCATGACTATGCTGGTACAAAAGCAGTTACTCACTCTGATGGCACCTAGGCCTCCTCCTCATCCTCTGCCTTCAAACTACCGAGAAAATGAGTACTGTGCCTACCATCAAGGACGTGGCCATGCTACTAATCGATGTTTTACTCTGAAGAATGCCATACAAGATCTGATTGATGACCGTAAGATAGTCATCTCGGTCCCTGGGACTCCTGCAGCAGCTTCCACCAATATTCTTCAGAATCCTCTGCCTCAACATCCGACGGATCCCAGTTCATCTCGAGGCCCCACCGTTAACAGCATAGAAGAAGAAGAACGCCTCGATCGTTTCTTCTCCCCCATCCATACCATTCATGCCTACACTTATGGGCCGACAAGTCCTCCTCCGATCATGCAAGGGGCAAGTCCCTTTCCTCCTCCAGTCCTCGAGCCAGTAGTACTCGAAGGAGCACTTCCATATGATGTACCAGTTGTTCAAGGGGCACCTTACAACCATTCATGCTGGGAACCAGTCGTCTTGGAAGGGGCACAATCATACATCGAGCCCGCATACGAACTTGTCATCTTGCAAGGGGCAACTCCAGAACAATCCAATCCGCAATGGAGGGATTATACTCATCAGCAACAAGAACCCATTGTTTTGGAAGGAGCTCCTCCAGTTGAGCCAGTCATATTGCAAGGGGCAAATCCCAGAGGCGTGTCAATCACACTACGACAGCTGGGACGAACAGAGAAACCTCCTGCCATATCAAGAGGACCAGTATTCATTCTATGGGAGCCTCCTGCTCCAGGAACGGTCAAGCTAGGACCGCAACCTTATGTGATCTATGAAGACAAGCCTCGATATTACCCCTTCAGCACAGGCAACAACGTAGTTCTCAAGGCAAAAGCTCCATACGATGAAGATCTGGTACCCACACCAGCACCGTTGCAAGAACCGGTGATCCTAGAAGGCAAAGGGAAGGAAAATTATAAAGAGGTCCCATGGCACTATCCAGAATGTGCGGAAGTAGGAAACATGAATCCCAATGGGCGTTGCATCCGAAGAGATAATCAGAACAGAGGAGATCCCAAAGGCACTCTCTCAGGCCTCGGCAACAAAAATGAAGCCACATACGATGTGGTGACTCAGCTCAAGTCAATCCTTGTACAAATCTCAGTATGGGAGCTACTCTGCACATCTAGCATACACCGAGAAATGTTTGCCAAAACCTTGAGCGATGCTCACGTCTCCTCCGATACGGCACCAGAGATGATTGCATTGATGATTGGATAGCTCCTGGCTCCGCGCGCCATCACCTTCACAGATAAGGAGTTGCCACCAGAAGGGCGCGATCATGGGCGATCCCTCAACATAGCCTTACGATACAAAGACCTTTGCGTCCCGCTGGTCCTTATCGATAATGGCTCAAGCTTAAACGTCTGCCCGCTCAAGACCGCTGGAACGTCTGGGGATCAGTTCTTCTTCATCCGACCCAGCACCATATGTGTCAGAGCATTCGACAACACCAGCAGATCAGTGGAAGGGGAGGTCGACATAGAGGTACAGATAGGTTCGGAAATCTCCACTATCACATTCCAAATCCTGGATATATCAGCCTCTTTCAACATGCTGCTCGGACGGCCTTGGCTGCACAAGGTTGGAGCTGTGCCGTCAACCCTGCATCAACGAGTGAAATACATCTGTGGAAATCAAGTGATCTCTATCCATGCAGAGAAGGAGCTCATCATTCCTTCCAATGCTGCTACCACTGAACCAGACATCCCGGTCATCGATATCCAGCACTCTGAAGAAGACATCCCGTTTCACAGTTTCGAATTCGAGACTGTGAACTCTATCGCCAATCCAGAACCTATAAGGGTGGACCGTGTCTTTTCACCGGCAGAGCGTCTGAGCCTCAAATACCGAATGAAGAATCACTTCAAGTCTAGAAAGGTACCGCTGATATATAACCAACGCAAATGGGGACTCGGATACAGGGCAACCTTCATGGACAAAAGGAGGAAGAAATTTCGGTGCTCACCCATCCAATTCGTCAAGCCAGGAGAACCTTGTAAAGATCAAGGAGGGAATCAACCGACTGCACTACACAAAGGCCTCCCGATGAGCCTAGTTTGGGCCACGTGGCCCCCATTCGATGGGATCAGATTCTTGAACCATCTAAGCCTCCAGAAGAAGAAGGAAATGATGAAGACAAAGAAGGAAGTCAAATACAGCAGCTTCAGGACCAGGTTACTCTGATACCTGCTCCCAACCCGGGGCACAACCTGCCCACTTCAGCATCAATCAACCAGGGGCATAACCTGCCCACTTCAATATCAGCCAGTCAGGGGCACAACTTGCCCATCTCAGCATCAATCAGCAAGGGGCACGACTTGCCTATCTCTGCAAAGTCAACATCATCAATCATCAGCCAAGGGCAACAGCAGCCCATCCATTGGACCAAGAAAGGGAAGTGGCCAGCCCTAGATTGGTCTGATGTCCAGATTCCAAACTTGTGTCTAGTCGTGGAACCAGACGAACTGCAATGCGAAGTAAGTGACCCGGGAGGGACTGAGTACGAATCAGATCTCGAACCCGACCAGCGAGAAATCATGGTCATTGGGCCAGACCATGATTCTTCACCCAAATCATCAACCCCCACCTCTTCAGGGGAGGAAGTGTGGGGTCGTGAATGGTCATCCATTCCCCTAACTTTTGAATCAGCCAAAGAGCCATCTGAGGGCTCTAGCTTCCAAAAAAAAAAACGCCTGTTTAAGCAGCGATCGGAACTTTGAAACAAGTTGGGCTCAATCATGGTCTGTAATGCCCACTTGTTCAAAGTCCTGTGAATTTCAAAAAACCAAAAAAATAAAAAACTTTCAAAAGCCAAAAACATCTAGCATTTCCATTTCAGAAAAATCTCAAAAACCAAAAAACATTTCTTTTCTTGCATTCAATAGTGTGCCAAGTTCGTCTAAAGAGTCACATGAGTTTGAAGTCGAATCATATGATTTTGACATCGAATTAGACTTTGAGCTCATGGGTCTGGACGAAGCTCGGGACGAGGAAGATGATGATCCAGCTCCCAAACTAGAGGATCTCCTCAAAAATTTCGAATTTAAAGCCAATGTCGTAGCCGATGATTTTGAGATAGTAAACTTAGGGACACCTGAGATCCCTAGGGAAGTACGCATCGGAAAATCGTTGCCACCTGAGATGAAACAGAAAATGATAGAGTTCCTAGCTCCAAGATTGTCTAACTTCGCGTTCTCATATGAAGACATGCCGGGGCTCGATGAAGAGCTCGTTGTACACCATCTGCCAACCAAGGCAGATATGAAGCCAGTGAAGCAGAAACTTCGAAGAATGAAGCCAGAATGGGCTCTGAAAGTCCGAGATGAAGTCATCAAGTAGTACAATGCGGGATTCTTGGTAGTCTCTAACTACCCTGAATGGCTCGCCAACATCGTGCCAGTACCAAAGAAGGATGGCAAGGTTCGAATGTGCATCGACTTCCGAGATCTCAACAAAGCCAATCCAAAAGATGACTTCCCGTTGCCACACATCGACACTCTGGTCGACAATACTGCTGGATACAAGGTCTTCTCATTCATGGATGGGTTCTCAGGTTACAATCAAATCAAGATGGCCGTCGAAGATCGCGAGAAGACATCGTTCATCACTCCCTGGGGAACCTTCTGTTACAGGGTAATGCCGTTCGGTCTGAAGAACGCAGGAGCAACCTATCAGCGAGCAATGACAGCATTATTCCATGACATGATGAACAAAGAGCTTGAAGTATATGTGGAGGACATGATCGTCAAATCTCGCACAATTGAAGGACACTTTGAAGATCTGAAGAAGTTATTCAACAGGTTAGAGAAATACAAGCTCCGCCTCAACCCTCAGAAATGTGTTTTTGGTGCAATGGGAGGAAAGCTCCTCGGCTTTATGGTGAGTGAGGATGGCATCAGGGTCGACGAGACCAAAACCAGAGCAATCATCGAGATGCCCCCTCCTAGAACAGAGAAAGAAATTTGTGGCTTCCTCGGCAGAATTCAATACATCAGTCGCTTCATCGCACAGCTCACACCTATTTGTGAGCCCATTTTCAAGCTCCTTCGGAAGAACGTTCCAAAAGAATGGAATGATGATTGCCAAGTCGCCTTCGATCGCATCAAGAAATATCTCATGAATCCTCCAGTCCTAGTGCCGCCCGCTCCCGGACGACCATTATTGTTATACATCTCGGTAGCAGCAGAAGCCATTGGCTGTGTCCTCGGCCAGCACGACGAGACCGGGAAGAAGGAACAAGCAATATACTATTTAAGTCGAAAGTTCACCGACTACAAGACCAGGTATTCCCCGATTAAGAAGACCTGCCTCGCCCTGGTCTGGGCAACTTAGCGACTCCGTCAATACATGATTGCATTCCCTATTCTCCTCCTCGCTCACATGGATCCGCTCAAGTACCTGTTCCAGAAATCGGCACTCACTGGAAGGATAGCTAAATGGAAGCTACTCCTATCTGAGTTCGACGTCACCTATGTCACTCAGAAGGCAATCAAGGGGCAGGCCCTCGCCGATCATCTTGCGGCCCACTCCCTCCTGGATTATCAACCGCTCAAGACGTTCTTCCTTGATGAAGATCTCTTGCTTATTGAAGAAGAAGAAAAGAAAAAAGATGAGTGGACGTTATTCTTCTAAAGGGAGTGGTATTGAAGCGATCCTCTACTCTCCAGATGATGTCCCTATTCCCATCTCAAGGCGCATAGCATTCGAGTGCACCAACAACATGGTAGAGTACGAAGCATGCATCGCTGGCTTAAGGGAAGCCATGATCTTGGGCGTCAAGAAGTTACGAGTATTTGGAGACTCATAGCTTATCATCAATGAAACCAATGGCGAATGGAAAACCAAGGATGAGAAGTTGATACCATATCATGTGTATCTTGAAAATTTAATCGAAGAATTCAAAGAAGTCACCTTCTCATACATGCCCAGAGCCAAGAACCAGTTTGCGGATGCTCTCGTCACACTTGCATCAATGCTCGAGATACCAAAAGGAGCTTCAGAATGGGAGCTCACAGTCGAAATTCAAGAAGAACATGCTTTTTGCCTGCAAATAGAAGAAGCCGAAGCTGTCCCTGACAAACCCTGGTATGCCGACATCAAGCAATATCTCGAAATCCCAGGAATATCCAAAGTCAGCAACAGCAACTGATTGCCGAACCATCCAGCGTTTGGCCGGCCAGTTCACCATCAGTGGCGAAGTTCTTTACAAGCGATCTTATAATCACATCCTCCTCCGATGCGTCGATGAAATAGAAGCTGCAAAGATCATGAAAGAAATACACGAAGGAGTCTGTGGCCCACACATGAACGGGCACATGATGGCAAAGAAGATTCTACGACTTGGCTACTATTGGCTCACCATGGAGACAGACTGTTGCCAGCATGTCAGAAAATGCTTCAAGTGTCAGGAGCATGTGAATCAAATCCATGCCCCATCATCAGAGTTATACAACCTGACCACCCCCTGGCCCTTCTCCATGTGGGGACTCGACATCATCGGCAAGATCAGTCCCAAAGCATCAAATGGTCATGAGTATATACTTGTGGCAGTCGACTACTTCACCAAGTGGGTAGAGGCAGCCTCCTACACCACGATTGCAGCATCTCAGGTGATCAAATTCATGAAGAACAACATCATATGCCGGTATGGAATCCCTAATGCATCATCACAGATAATGGGACCCCGTTCGTCAACAGGAAGATGGATGACTTCCTCAGGCAAATTCAAGATCCAACGTCATCGATCAAGCCCCTACCGGCCCCAGATGAATGGTAGGGTAGAAGCCGCAAATAAGACGATAGTCAGGATACTCGAGAAGATGGTCGTGACCTATCGAGATTGGTCAGATATGCTTCCATATGCACTTTGGGCCTATCGAACGTCTGTACAGTCTGCTACGGGCGTTACTCCTTTCGAGCTTACTTACGGAATGCAAGCAGTCCTACCAGTTGAGGTGGAAATACCATCACTACGGGTGTTACTAAAAAGCGGAGTTGAAGAAGGAGAATGGCAACGGGCCAGATTCGACCAGTTGCAGCTAGCAGATGAAAAGCGCATGCGTGCACTAAGTCATTCATAGTGCTATCAGAAAAGGATCGCTCGGGCTTACAACAAGAGAGTCTGAAAAAGAAGTTTCAAGGTAGGCGACATGGTCATGAAGAAGATTCTACCGTCGCACCTTCCGGATCCCAGAGGAAAGTTCAAACCCTAGTGGGACGGGCCACTGATCATCAGAGAAGTACTTCCCGGAGGCGCCCTCAGACTCACCAGCATGAGAGGGGTGGATCTTCCTGAGCCAACTAACGCCGACAACGTGAAGATCTTTCACGGGTAAGTCATTCTGACCTTATCAAGAGTTACTTTAATAGAGCTGAAGTCAAGAGGTCGAAGCTAAGACCTCTGAGAAATCATTTCGTCCACCAACAAGTGTTTCAAATAAGGGGATTCAAAAAGAGAAAAAAACAAAAAAAAGGGGGGGATTCAAAAGGAAAAGACAAAAAAAATGCAAAAGAAAAAGAGAAAAAAAGAGAAAGAAAAAGGGAAGCCAAAGCAAGGCCCCCAGAAAAATAAAAAATCAGTCCAAGAAGAAACACAGACATCCATCCATTCATCTCAGAAGGGTCTTTAGCAAAGACCGACAACTCTATCATCGTAACCTATGATAAGGGCTGAAAGACTGCCATCGGCCGGCAACGACGGATTCCCGACCTCTAGCCGCCACAGATATCCAAAGATCCAAAAATAAAAAAAACAAAAAAAAAGAAGAGAAAAATGTGTGCCTAAACAAAGAGGGCGGAGTGAAAACCCGGAAGGGCGCTCTTAGTAAAAACAGTGGGCATACAGCGGACTCGGTGAAAACCCGAAAGGGCGCCGAGGGTAAAAACAGCATAGCTGCCAAGGGGCAGGCAAGATCAAATACCCGGGACGTGGTGAAAACCCGAAAGGGCGCCACGGGTAAAAATGACGGGAAAAGGCCGGCTGTGGTGAAAACTCGAAAGAGCGCTACAGGCAAAAATGGCTCAAATGAAAAAAGAAAAATAAAAGTGAAGGTACCAAGAAATCAGACGGTCCAGATCGGTTCAAGCAGTTACAGTTCAAGAATAAGAAGAAGTGTAGTCAAGAGCGAAAAGCTCTACAAACTCTGACAATCTCAAGAAGCAACAGCTTCCATTGCCTACACCTCTAGGGAACCAAAGGATCAAGCAAGTCAAATCTCGAGACACCGGTCAAAGCATTGACCGAGCCCCAGTTCTGATTCCTATATCTCGACACAAAATCCAGACACACTCACAAGACAACTCATGGCACAATAGATTCCCGAAAAAGGTTTTCTTCTTTTTCATTAAATGCATCATATTTCTTTTACACATATCATATCATCTTTTTCAAAAAAATACAAAAAAAATTGCATCATCATCAAACATATATGCAAAAAAGGAATGTGCAGGTGGCCAACACCATCAATCTCTACCCTCCTCCTCGGCCACATCAGGTAAGTCCTCTGACTCATAAAAAGATAGCCTCGCCCTCAACCTACTCACCTCCATACGCAGGTAATGCGCCTCATCGCGCTCAAGGGTACGGATCGCTGTCTCCTCGTCAGACAACCTCTGATCGGCAGCCAATCTCCTCGACATCATCTCACAATGATACTGAAGTGCAGAAATCTCAGACAGCAGATGGCCATGAGTGGCCAAAAGGAATCAAGGATCAATGAATGGGCGCTCCTCAAAAGGTTCATATGAACCAGATAAAGAGCCAGCATCTCCAAGGATATCCTGCTCATCCTCATCAGCAGTCTGGTGCCAGCAAGGGATACGTCGATACAAAGACTGCTCAGCAACTTAGTACTGATATGGGGCGGTCGCCATCGAAAAAGTCCGCAGCTCAAAACCCAGCAAAATCAGCAGTCAAGTAACTCGCCCAAGAACAATCAATCCGGGTCCTAAAGTCAGAGGACCTAGATGGAAGTGCTCGACGCTCGATACCCGTGAAAGCAAAAAGAGGAACATCCTGCTCATATCCAAACTGCCGCAGGAACCGAATGGGATGATAGGAAAAGTAGGATCGAAAGCCTACCAACATCAGAGGAAGGCGGTGTGCATCACAAAGCACTGGAGGAAGTGAAAGCCAAGATGACTCCCAACGAACGTTCCAATCACGAAGTTCAGCGAACATCCTGCGATACAAGGGCTCACTCATCCTGGCCGTATGAGGAAGAAACTCCATGATATAACGTATGACGTCGGAGCTAGGAATGCCAGGAAGAGGTACAGGAACGGTCAAAGAAAGACGCTCCCATAGCCAGACCTGATCACAAAAAGGAAAAGAAGTTCAGCTAGAGCCAAGCAATTCCTAACAAAGCAAGAAGGAAAAGGTGTAGAAAAGATACCTGAAGAAAGGCACAACAGCCGCGAAGGACACGAGTGCGGCCCAGGGCGCAGTCAGTTAGCCCATTAAACAGCTCGGCCAAGATGAGAGAAATGATCTCCTACCGTCGGATAGCTCGGCTCATCACCTCAAAAAGCAGAGGAGTCTGGGACCTGCGCCATCCCGAGAACAGCACCTCGGCTATCAAGCAGAACATCAGTGCGTTCCGAGCAAAGGTAGAATCGGCCACACTCCGAGGCCCCGAAAAAAGGTCATACAGTAAATCCAAGGAGAACACTACAGCATCCTGGCCGGCGACTGCAGGCCGAACAAGATAGGGGATCCCGAACCAGTTCTGTGGTGTAGCAGTCTTCGGCGATGTCTTCGGTGAGAAATACTAAGTATAATCCCGGGGTAGGCCTGTCAAGCGGGCAAGTTCCTCCAAAGAGGGTCCCATCTCCATAGCGTTGAACGCGAACAAGTTCAACGAAGGGACCCAGTCAATCAAGGCAGCTCTAAACATCCTCCAACCAATATCAACTCTAGCCATATGAATCAAACTGCCGAAGCCATAGGACTCCAAATCCCGAATCTCATAAGCTGACAAGCTGTCAAGCCAAGCAAGCAGCCGTGGCGAGCAACAAGGACGAGGAAGCAGCTGACAAGTCCTCACTGGTACCCCCTCCAGAACAAAAGGCCCAGAAATCAATGACGGCTCATCGAGGATCGGAAGGTCAACGGGCGAAGGAGAAGGAAAAGCTGGAACCTCTGCAGACTCGACAGCCCCTGACCTGCCCTCAATAACGGCTATGTCTGATATAGTCGCATCACTATCTGAAACTGTCATAACCTCAGCCGCATGAGAAGACTCGCCCACCTCATGAACGGAGTGCGCAAAAGACCGACGATCAGGAGAAGGACGATACTCCGCATCAAAAGGGCTACCAGCGAAGATCACACCACACATCGTGGCATCCTGGCTAATCTGACCGTCGAAAAATGCATCTGAACCATCAAAAAGGGTCCCGGCAACCCCCATCGAAGAATCAACGGTCAGATCTGGACCTGCGGCCCTCCCTAGCAGGAAATCATGAATCCAATCATCATCCTGGCCGATCAAAGGGATCATCGAGGCATCCACACCATCCATCATCAAGGGGACATCATCAATGATCACATCAAGTCCACCTAAACAAGTATGCCGCACATCTCGGCCCACATCAAGAGCATCCAAACCGCCAAAGGTATCATCTGAACCATCCATCCCATCCAAGCATGAGATCAGCCCATCTATGTCCATCATGGTCCCATCACCTCCATCAATCACATCATCCATGCAGCCCACATTCAAGGGATGCATAGCCTCACCTATGTCCCATCCTCCCATCTCATCCATGCCATCCATTTCTCCCACAATCAAAGGCCCATCCAAATCTGGAATTACAGCCATTCCACCATTAATAGAGCCATTCAAAGCTCTCCCAACAACCACCCCTAATTCATCATCAATACCCCTATTCAATGCTCCATCTCCACCATCAATCAAAGGCACCTCACCATCTTTAAAGCCTTCATCAATTGCTGCAACATGGGACCCACCAATCTCTCCCACAAGGACCCCCAAGCCATCATCAATGGCTGCCCAAGAAAGGACCAAGCTAGAAAAAGACAAAAAGAGAAGGAAAGGGGAGACAAAAGAGAGATTCATGGCTGCAATCGAACCAGAGAGTACAAAGCAGGTGGGGACAAGGGCAGCAGACAACAGGGAATGTCCGAACCCAAGCCAGCCCAAGCCGCTCAAGAGGCGAGCCTTGGGCGGCCCGCTCTGGGCCGCCCGTACGGACGCGCTCCCTCTCTCTCTGCGGGATTGGCTCCATGGTTCTTGGTAGGTGAGGCTGACAGTCCAGATCAGCAGATGGCACCCTGAGGGCCTCCCAAGGCTCCAGTCCACTCCGGATTTCGACTGAGGTTGATCAAGATCATATAGAAGGGACCCCACTGGTCCAATCACGAAGCACGACGGCTAAAATTGGTCTGATCAAGACAAGAGAGGGAAAAGTGATCAAGTGGGGGCCACAAGCAATCCAAGTCATTCAAAGACTAGATCATCATGATCTAAACCATTGAAGAACCTACATGAGCCATCAAACAACAAGATCAAAGGTTTAATCATCAAAAGAAGGGCCAGAATCCAAGATCCAATCATCAAGTGGGCCCACAAGGCCAAGACAAGCGATCTGAGCCGTTCAAGTCATCATCCACACCATGAGAAGCCTTCTTAGCCTCACAAATCATCAAAAAGAGGTGCTCCAAAGTAAAGTCGAGGTCTCAAGTGGCCCACAGGGCCGAATCTATCAATCTGAGCCATTTAAAGACTAGATCAACATGATCTAAACCATGGGAAAGCTCATACAAGTCACGAAGCAACAAGATCAAAGGCTTGATCATCAAGAAAGAAGGCCAGAATCCAAGATCTGATCATTAAGTGGGCCCACAAGGCCAATTAAGCAATCTGAACCGTTCAAGCCATCATCCATGCAGTTAAGAAGGCTTATCCTCCACGAATCATTAAAGACTGAGTCAGAAATCAAAGCATCCAAGCATCATCAAGTAATCTGAGAAGAATTAAGATTGTGTATTCATTCAGAAGGTTTTGATACAAAAGAAGGTAAAAACCAAAAGAAGAAGGCCATCCATCAAGTAAGCAGGCTACAAGTCGCCAACATAGTCGTCATCGTCCTTCCTTTCGTCCCGCTCCCGATGATAAAGATCCATCAAAGGAGTAGGTCACCGACCCCCCAGTATATCTGTGACAACCCCCTGGAACATAGAGCGAAGGAAGCAGAGGCCCCTGGCCGTACAGCAAATACCACTCATCATAATCACGATCCGGGATTGTGAAGCGAAATTCGGGCTGGCCCACGAGAGCCTCAGCTCTCTCATCAGCTGGGATCTGAGCAGCTGGAGGAGGTGTAGAATAAGGGACCCGAGCCACCCCAGTGACTTGCCGAAGCAACCTCTCGCCCAGATACCACTGAAAAGATTCAGCGTCGGAAAGCATGATACGGAGACATGAAGCGTCATATGCCTCCACACGCTGGGGGGTGTAATAGAGAGGGAAGCTGGCATACGGCATCCGAGCGAGCTGCAGCAAATGTGGTCACCACGATCAGTTACAGTACCGCATGGGGGGTAAGAAAGTAAGATACTTACATCATCAACGGTCAACCCGTCTATGTCAGCACGCCAATTGTCCCCAGAAACTCAGGAGTTCCGCTGACGGTTTTGCTGGTGCCAGTACATGTGGCGATACAAAGAGGGCTCAACATTGTCCCACATCCTCGGCGCGAGATGGGAAAAATGGTCATAAAGCAAGTCTGGGCAAAGGCACACCTAAAGATCAGAGAGAGAAAGAAGGCAAATGTCTCTAAGAAAGGTGGACGAAGAAATACCTCGACGACAGGCCAAAAACCAGTGTAGGACCGGCTATTCCGACAGGTCTTATCCAGACCCTGAAAAATATGAGTCAGGATAGCCCCGTTCCAATTGTAGGGGTGGTGTAGATCCTCAACCAAGCGAAGAAATTTAGGATCGACCCTCTCATTGGCGTGGCAGAGAAGGAAGGACCCGAGGGCGTAAGTGATCATGGCCCGTGCTTTGTGGAGGGCCTCTCGCTCAGTAGTGGGGATGACGGAGGCAAAAGTATTGTAGAACCATCGCATCTTCACTTGATGGCCTTGGAATTCATCCACGGGTGGGACATCACCAACAAGCCGTAGCCAGTCAGTGGAAGTGATGGGAGCTAGAGAGCTGACTTGAGGAACAACAGTCCCATGAAACGGAAAGCCTATTTGTATATAAATGTCTAGGGGAGTTATTCCCCATTCACCACAAGGGAGCTGGAAGGTGTGGGTCTCATCCCGCCACCTCTCGCAAAGGGCCGCGAGCATCATGCGGTTGGCATTGTTGTTATGAAAGCGTAAGGTGAGAAGGCCAGCAAAAGGAGTACCAGCCAATACTCGTTCAAGCAAGGGCTGTGGATCCTTCACCCAGTTGTCCCAGTGATCCCTGGTGCCTCGACCCTTGATAGCAGGAAGAGGTTGATGTTCCATAGCCAAGGAACACATGTGGTCCCCTCGGCGGATGATGAAGGCAGGATCATCTTCGTCAATCACTCGATGACCTCTGGTACCATCCGCCATTGAATCCTACAAGCTTGGCAAGGTAAGTCCCTATCCTTTACCCGTTAAAATCCAAATTACCATCCAGGAAACCCATGGGATTGGACTCACATTCAAATGCAAGATCTAAAGTCCAAACTCCATGTGTCACCAAGGATATGTGTTAGGCCCATTGGAAAAAGTAAGGCCCACCTTAAAGAAGGTTGCATGGTATGCCTTAGGCAAGAAAAGTCCATCATCCAAGGACACATTTTGGACAACAAATGCACTCAAGTGCCATGAGATCAACAAAGGATAAAAATCCTTCACATGAGAAGCTCCTCTTCAAAGTCCATATGTGGCCAAGGATTGGTCCACTTTTTATGCCAAGGCCATGATTCTCACTTAAGATGTTTTCCATCTTTTTACACACGTACATGGACAAGTGAAGAATAGGAGGGAAATGGACCCCCAAGAGCAACCCAAATGCCTCACCTCAATGGATTGAAAGGAGCACATAGCCCACTTAAAAGCATGAGGACCCATTCATGGGTTAACCATGGGCAACCCTATGTGCACCATCTTGATGAAAGTGTTAACCATGAGAGTACAACATGGCGGTCTACCCACAAACATATGAATCAAAGAAGCTAATGGTAAAAAAGTTGATGTACATAGCCCACATGAAGAACCAAGTTGAAAATGCCCATGAAAGGACAAATTTGGGCAACTTATGTGCGCCAATTTCTTTACAAGAAAGGGAGACCATTTGAGCACAAGAGGGCATGGCTTGATGAGTCACCCAACCATCATGAAGATGGATAAGAATGGTACACATAGCCCACTTAAAGATCAAAATCCAAAATGTCCCAAAGCATGGGACAAAAATGGGCAACTTATGGGTATCATTCTTTCTCACAAATTGAAAGAAAATTGCTCATATTTGAGAATGATGGTGGATGACCCACCAAGCCCCCAAAGAAAAGATCAAGGAGCCATGGTTGTATAGATAGCTCACTTGAGGATCATCCATTTGAGGTTGATAACATTAAAGAGAAACTCTTGAGAACTACTTTCCTACCTCATGGAAAAACCACTTGAAACTAGTGAGATTGTTGGAACAACTCACTCATGGGACTTGTAGATGATCAAGTAACTCAAGTCCTTCATCCATCAAAAGAAAAAGCATAAAAGGAAAAAGCCTACATGGACAAAGTGTAGTGGTGCACACATGGTCCAAAGAAATCCAAGCTTCAATGAAGGCCCAAAAGCCCATCCATATGGAAAAACTCCAAGGAACACACCACACTTTGTACAATGATGTACATCATAATCAAGAGATGGTGGAAGACTTGGGCTACTTGTCCATAAAGGCCCAACTAAGAAATCTAGCCCACTTGAGATCCAAGTGAAGAATGGGCTAGTCACCTTGGTCCATACATGCGTGAAAAAAGATGGGGTCACCTAAAGTGAGCCCCATGAGCCCAAAACTTGAGATGGGCCCTACCATGCCCATGGGCCCAAATCTTGGAAAGAAGATGGAAAAGAAAAAGAGAGCTCCAAAGGAAATGACAAGAAAGAGAAAGTAAGAGGGAGCCCAAAATGAAGCATTGGGCCCATCAAATGCACCAAGGGCCATGACTTCACTTTGAGCCCATTTGATACATATGAAAGAGGCCTAACTCCAATGAAAAAGATAGAATATTTTGCCATACACACTTGATGACATGGCAAAATCACCCTTTACATACAAATGAAGGGAGTGTGAAAAGAAGAAAAGGAAAAATGAAATGGAAAGCTTGCAATGTCCTTCTCCATGCACCACCTTTGAAATAGATTGGAGATCTAGAAAAAGGTCAAGAACACTTGGGCCCACCTTCACTCCTTTTGGAATAGCTACATGGAAAAAGAAAAGAACCATGAGAAGAGACAATGAAGAAGGAAAAGGACAAGAAAGAAAAAGGGAGTGGTCTATACCTTTACTACTCACCAAAGAGGGACCACCTTGCTGTCCCAAAACTTCTCTAAGGCCCACCACTTGAGAGAAGCAAAGAACCACCAAGAGGAGAGAGAAAACTTTGAGAAAGAGAGAGTATGAGAGAGAGAAGAGAGAGATTGCATGTTGGAGGGGGCAAGGGTGTCCCATGTTATATAGAAAAGGCGAGGGCACCCTTTTACCCAACCCACTGAAGAAACCAGGGGTCAGGGGCAGTCCGGGCGGCGCCCAGGGGGCCATCCTACCCCCTACCTAGTTGAACGACCTCTCCTCCTCTCTCCTTGGGAAGAACTCCTCCTTGGGAAGGTGGTTGCAAGTGAATCTTGTACCTCCATGTAAGAATGAAGTGATGGAAGAGAATGGTGAGAAAAAGGAAGAAATCTCACCAAAATCTCGTCTTGTGAGAAATGGGTGAGAAATTGGGTTGATGAAGTGGAAAAGTTCCATGGAATTTTCAAGGAAAAGAAAGAAAAATTTGACTTGGTCAAACAATGATCTCAACCATCCAAAGACATCATGACCAGATGATCCAAACCATTCCAAGAAGAATCCCAAGAATCTCCGCCCTTGATTACTGTTTACATGTACATATTCTGGGTCCGAAGACCTTAAACTACGTCGGGATCAATATCCCAAGGGTTTTTAATAAAAACCAGCATCGATCCTAACCGTTCAGGCTAAGATCTGATGATCTGGATCATTTCAAAAAAAAATGCTCTGTTTGTACATATTCTGGGTCCAAAGACCTTAAACTACGTCGGGATCAATATCCCGAGGGTTTTTAATAAAAACCAGCATCGATCCTAGCCGTTCAGGCTAAGATCTGATGATCTGGATTATTTTAAAAAAAATGCTCTGTTTGTACATATTCTAGGTCCAAAGACCTTAAACTACATCGGGATCAATATCCCGATGGTTTTTAATAAAAACCAGCATCGATCCTAGCCATTCAAGCTAAGATCTGATGATCTGGATCATTTCAAAAAAAAATGCTCTGTCTGTACATATTCTAGGTCTGAAGACCCTAAACTACGTCGGGATCAAGATCCCGAGGGACTTTCAATAAAAACCTGGCATCAGTCTGGATCGAATCAAGATCCGCTGACACCCAACATTTTCCAAAAAAAATGAACAAAAAATAGGTTTTCCCTGTTTTGTACAGTTTTTGGTCCGAAGACCTTAAACTACGTCAGGATCAAGATCCCGAGGGACTTTTTAAATAAAAACCGGTAGCAGTCTGGATCATTCGAATCAAGATCCGCTGACACCGGACGTTTTTTAAAAATAAAAAATATATATATATGTTCAGCTTGTATAGTTCTTGGTCCGAAGACCTTAAACTACGTCGGGATCAATATTCCGAGAGATTTTCAATAAAAACTGGCATCGGTCTTCGTTAAGGCCTGATGACTCCGGACATTTTCTAAAAAACAAAAAAAATGTGATTTCCAGCATCGCTTGTACATATTTTTTGTCCGAAGACCTTAAACTACGTCGGGATCAAGATCCCGAGAGATTTCTAATAAAAATGGGCATCGATCTCAACCATCAAAATCAGAATCGACGACTCAGAACACTTTTCAAAATCACAAAAATATATCATCAGCCCCGCTACGTGTTTTGTGGTCCGAAGACCTTAAACTACGTCGGGATCAACATCCCGAGAGGTTTTCAATAAAAACCAGTGTTAATCTTGATAGTTCAAATTGAGATTCAACAGCCTATATCATTTCAAAAAAATCATCAAAAAGAATGTATTTTCAACATGTACAAAGTTTTGGTTTGAAGACCTTAAACTACGTCGGGATCAACATCCTGAGAGATTTTTAATAAAAACCGGCATCGATCCCAACCGTTCAAGCCAGGATCGGATGACCTGGATCATTTCCAAAATACCAAAAAGATTTTTTGAGTTTTCCATAAAAACCAGCATCAACCTCGATTACCCGAGTTGAAATCTGGAACTTTTTCAAAAATACAAAATATATAAAAAATAAAAAATAAAAATTTCACCATCAATTTCAACTGCACAAATTCATCCCCAGCGGTCCGAAGACCTAAAACTACACTGGGATTAACTTCTCGGGGGCTTTCGTTCCTAACCTGTGCCAGGCATGGCTGACACTTGATCGTACGGGTGTCTGAAATCTCTTAAACAGGTAAGGGCTGTGGCGGGCAGAGCTCCGCAACCCTGTTCGTGTTGAACGCACCGTGATAGACAACCTTGATTTGGAAGTCGTTGTTGAATCTGGCGGATGTTCCTTGTTCCTAAAACTCATGAAGGGGATTAAGGCTGTTGGGAGGTAAAGCGCACCCTCACGGAATTGTGAGCAACGTAAGGCCCCAAACTGGATTGACTAAGGGAAATGTGAGGATGTGGCTCATTTTGTGGCCGAAGGAGTCCGTCGGACGATACGTGGTCTATGTGCATTGCACGTGAGGAACAGGCAACTTTGTGGGTATGTTGACTGAAAACCCTCAAAATTCCCTCATCCGAAGATGTAAAACTATGGCACTTAACTGTGTGAGACTCGTCTTGCTCGCTGACGTAAAATGGATCGGGTGCCTTATCAGCAGTAGAAGCTGGAAATGGATGAAAATTTCATATTTTTCCTTACATTTCAGAAAAATCACAAAATACCAAAACATTGCAAAATATTGTCAAAAATCACAAAAATATTTCCCTTGCTTTCAAACAAAATATTGTAAAAAAATCACAAAAATATTTCTCTTGCTTTCAAAGAAAATATTGTCAAAAATCACAAAAATATTTCCCTTGCTTTTAACAAAATATTGTCAAAAATCACAAAAATATTTCCCTTGCTTTCAACAAAATGTTGTCAAAAATCACAAAAATATTTCCATTGCTTTCAATAAAATATTGTAAAAAATCACAAAAATATTTCCCTTGCTTTCAACAAAATATTGTCAAAAATCACAAAAATATTTCTCTTGCTTTCAAAGAAAATATTTCGAAAATCACAAAAAATATTTCCTTTGTTTTCAATAACCGATCTCTATCCTGACCACTCAGGTTAAGGTTCAGACCAAATACTTACAAAAATCACAAAAATTGTCACTAGCCCCTAGCACTACACTTCAGGAGTCTTGAACTCCACTCTCTTCACAATTTGGGATGACGGATCCAATCGCCGGCAAATTGAAATCTTGACCAAAGCTGGCGACCAAGCACCGCCTCAATCGCATTTATGCCCAGAAGAACATCTTGAAGTCAGATACTATCCTCGTACATTCTCATTAGCAAAGAAACAGCATCTTGGGACGATGGACCTGACCGACCACGTGTCGGGATCTTAACCAACCCGCTGACCAAACATCCACATTAAAAAGGAAAATCCCCAGGGAAACAACCCTGCAAGCAATAAGCTCCAAGTTCTCTGCATCACCAGTAAAAGAAAAATCATCAAACTGAAAGAGAATGAGCTAAGCCATGCATTCATATGCATCTCCATGCATCAGCATCCATCGCATCAATCATCATGTTTACCTGCTTTTAAAATAAAGCCGGTTAGCCAAAGACCCCACAGGCATCCCTAGCGGAGGTGCATGCAAACCGGATTCCCATTTAAAAAAGACAAGAAAAATATTACTTTTTGCAAATAAAAACCCCACGGAGTATCACTCCCCAGAGTGGGTGCCTTTTCAAAAATCCAAAAAATACTTTCCCAGTAGAGCGTTCTGCCTCCAAAACACCAGGAGATCTTCCATATCTCTGGGTAGGAGCCGACGCAAAAATCAAATAAGATCCGATGTCTCGCGGTTTCCCCGGGGACCATCGGATCCAATGCACTCAAAGTACGGTCGAACTGAACTCCAGTGTCAGTGCGGTCGTACCACATGCCAAGATACGAAAAGATGAAAGCCAAAAGGCTCGGTCACAGAAACCATTTGAATAGGTGGAAACGATGAATTTTAACCCAAGTATCAAAATCAGCTGGTTGGGTGGAAAGAGTTCACCCGCACATACCTAGGCGTGGATGCCTGAAGTACCTTGACTGAGTCCAAGTCGGCGTAATAGAATCCCGTAAGACTATCTGATGCAGGGCGTCTAACCACTTTGACAGTCAAGCGAAACAAGTACTCCTGGAGTGATCTGGGAAAACATCAAACATCACACAATCAGTCTCAGGGTCAGTATCCTCGTAAGACTAGCGACGCGGAGGCTCTGCTGTACCTTTCCGATGTTAGTACCGATTGGGAATGGAAGGGTTGCGATTGGGTACCCAGGTTGCAGCAAACTGCAGGGACAATCGCAACGTTTTCTCCAAACTCCTCCGGTATGTGCGAGTTATCAATTTCCAGACAATCAACTGACTCAGATACAAAGGATAACAAAGATTCCAGACCACAATCAAGGAAATAATGAATTGCAAACTAAGCATCGAAACCAGCAAATCGAGTGGAAAAAGTCCACCCGCACATACCTAAGCGTGGATGCCTGAAGTACCTTGACTGAGTCCAAGTCGGCGTAGTAGAATCCCATAAGACTATCTGACACAGGGCGTCTAACCACTTTGACAGTCAATGGAAACAAGTACTCCTGGAGTGATCTGGGAAAACATCAAACATCACACAATCAGTCTCAGGGTCAGTATCCTCGTAAGACTAGCGACGCAGAGGCTCTGCTGTACCTTTCCAATGTTAGTACCGATCGGGAATGGAAGGGTTGCGATTGGGTACCTAGGTTGCAGCGCATGCAAGGACAATCGCAACGTTTTCTCCAAACTCCCGCGGTATGTGCGAGAGATGGGTTTTCAAATGATTAACTGGCACAGATGCAAAGGCAAGCAAAGATTTCAGACCATGATCCATGAATGACCGGGACAGAAGTGGGGTGTCCACTCGTTTTGGCATTCGGTTGCAAGCAACCTCTGCCAAAGAGGGGCATCTGTAGACACCCCACCTTCGGCTACACTGTTGGTAGAGATAGCTGGATGAATGGAGGACCATACCCCCAAATCCCAAGTCCAAACTCAGCTAAACTCACCCTTGTAAGCCCCAATCCATAGCCCAACTCAAGCTTGAACCCAGTCAACCCAGTCCCAAACATTAGCCTGAAAAACCCCCCATAAGAAAAGCCAGTCAAAAAATCCTAAAAAAGTCAAACTCACTGAGTCAACCCACTGAGTCAACCCGCTGAGTTAACCCGCTGAGTTAACTCGTCGAGTCAAAACAACGAGTCAAACCGTCGAGTCAACCCGCTGAGTCAAGTCACCGAGTCGACCCGCTGAGTCAACTCACCGAGTCAACCCACCGAGCCAAACAGCAGCCCCGAGGGAGCGACCGTACCTCGCTGGAAACTGAGGAACAGCCGTACGGGCAGCCCACAGCGGGCCGCCCAAAATTATTTACGAGCCCTGCCACTGCCCGCTGCTATAAATACCCCCTCCCCTTCTCATTTCAACAGCAACCCATCCAGAGAGAGCCCATCTATTCAAGTTCCCTTCTCTACCCCTTAGCCCATTTTCCCACCAAGGAGAGCCCGAGTGAGGAGAGCCTAGCCCTGGTCCAGCCCAGCCTAACCACTGGCCCAAGTCTCCCAAGCCATCCAAGTCTTGATCTAGCCACTCGAAGCTAACCCTTGCGACACCTCCGTCCATCCAGCTACTCTTTTTCCAGCATCATCTCATTTGCATCTAGCATAAGTGCAACATTTACTTTTCTTCCAACCCCCCTGCTTTACTGCAAGCACCTTGACTATTCAAGCACACTGCATACGTCTTATATTAAGCACCTGTCAGTTCGAGCGTATGCTCTGGGCATGCCCGTTGTTGGAACCTGCCCATCAGAAACTCTTAGTGTTCAGACCTGCATTCATGCTTCACTATAAAGCACCTTGATTATTCAAGCACATTGCATACGTCTTATATTAAGCACCTGTCAGTTCGAGCATATGCTCTGGGCTTGCCCGTTGTTGGAACCTGCCCATCAGAAACTCTTACTGTTCAGACCCTGCATTCATGCATCATGTCATCTATGAGAATGTACGAGGATTAAAACCGACTTTCAAGTATTAGTTCGATTATGTGAAGTAAAGACCGTACTTCGGTACGGGCAGTGTGTGGGGTGCTTAACCTCTTCCTACCCTGTAACCGTGATCCCTTACCTCGAATCTCTGGCCGCAGATCAAAATGAGTCATTTTAGAGGAAGGAATCTTCGGATCCCCTTCTAACATTTCTACAGGGTCTAGCCGACTATAGATTCGAAGTAACTGGCTAGTGGCGACTCTGGTCTTATATAAACTCATTTAAACACATCCAGCTTAAACACGACAACCAAACAAAGCCCTCGAGAACGAGGCAAGCTAGTGGCACAAACGGCGATTCGCACTCACGCATCCTCCTCTCCTTCTTTTCCCGAAAGGGGAAGGGACGAGAACGTCGTGTGGAAGCGCGAAACGGCGAGGGTCCACACGTGGATTCCAAAAGCTTCTCAAATCTTCCTAGCATGAGGGCCCAAAAACCTTCTCAAATTTGTTTAGAGTATGGACCCACGCTTGGATAGAGTGTGTGGACCAAAACAGGGCCTAATCGTATTTCAACGGACAAGTATCAATGAATCATATGTCAGGATTCTTCAACCATTTTTTTTCCAGGCATGTGGTTGGAACATATAGTGTAGAGGTAAGAGCATTGGCATTGAGTTTTGTGACCCAAATGTGATATCCCTTCTTCTTCTAAGTGAAGTATGTGGCCTCCAAGTCTTCAAGGATGGTGAATGGATGGATGTGGAAGCTCTTCCTAATGCATTTGTGGTGAATTTAGGCCATAAGATTGAGGTATATATATGTACTCTCTCTCTCTCTCCTCTCTCTCTCTCTCTCTCTCTCTCTCAAAACCTAATTAAATGGTCAGTGAAATTTTGTACATGAACTATTTTCATTTGGATTGTCAATGAGCCTCAATGAGCAGTTGGATTTTACATATTTTCTTTTTTCTGTCATGTTTCAGATTTTGTAGATATGCTGGTGAAAGTGCTTGCTGGCTGTTTTGTAGATAAAAATCTTCTGGGTCCTGTCCATCATGGAAATCAGGTTAAATTTTGTCTTTGGGGCTGATTTTATTTTTTGTCTACTTCCTCATCAATTGAGAAAAATCCATCTATTTCTTAAAATGTCATGGCTTGCAGAATTCATGCAAGTTGTTGATCAAGATCCTTTTAAGTTTCTTGCCGGAATGCCTCCGAAACAAGTACCCCAAAGGTGAGTTAGATTTGTGGAAAGCCAAGGTTCATTTGGGGGTTCATTATATATGACTGAAATACATATATGCATTAGTGAAATTATTTTAATATATTTTGATATGAGAAATTGTAATATATTTCTCTTCCAATTCACAAAGAACTAAAAAAAAAGTCTGTTGGAATATTCAAATATTCAAAATAAGACTCTTTCCTTTACAACAGCGGTTCTCATTCCATTTACATAATACATATACATGAACTGCACACTGTTTCCTATGGTTTGGTCCACTTGAGCTTTTGATATGATTCAATTTTGGATCATGCACTAAAATGATATGTACAAATGGATGGATAGAGTGGATTATAGATATATATACATGATGGTGGGCCTTGTTTGAACTTGTCTAAGTTCGGCTCGACTAAGATATTTGGACAAAACCAAACGATGCTCAAGTTCGTATAATCTGGACCTAACCAAGCTCAAACAGTAGGGATAGGCACGAAGCTTGGCTCGTGTAAATTAAAGCTCAAATAGGAGGTGTACATCATGCTTGATTGATTTTCCTGGACATAGAGACTAGTATTGCAGTCAATTTGCATCCTAATCCAGCCACGTGGATGTGTATGTGATGCCATAAGGTCATGGCATTTCAGAAGAGGTACACAAATTTCTTGCAACACTAGTCTCAAAAAATGGACATGGCTCAAGCTCTATAGGGTCCACTATGATGTATGTGTTCTCTCCATGCTGTCATCCGTTTTGCCAGCTCATTTAGAGCATGATGAGGAAAAAATAAGGCAGCTCCAAATCTTAAGTGGACCACACTACATGAGCTCTAAAGCTCACTGTTAAAACCTTCCCATGTAATTTCACCTTAATGGTTCACCAATCTCTTCATAAGATGAACCAGACCGGGATGAAGGGAAATCACAAATGTTAGCTTCACCCAAAACCTCTTTGTGCCTTGAGAAGTTTTTAATGATGAGCATTCACTCCTACTATCTTCAGTGTTGTGGTCCATTGAGCTTGGATTTGCTTCATCTATGACTCATGTCCTAGAAGCTGGCAAGACATATGGATGACGTGGATAAAACATATGAGCTAGCAAAATGGATGGATGGCGTGGATAATGATATGTTGTGGCTCAAAGAGCTTGGGCCACGTCCAATTCCATGGATATTCCTAGAGGAACATGGATTTGGTGAGGCCATGACCATGGGCCCACCTTGATGTAAATGCTACATAGCCATGTCATCCATTTGTTTTGCTGGCTCAATTTAAGGCATGGGCTGAAGAAATGAAGTAAATCCAATTCTCAGTAGGACCACACCATAAGAAATAGTAGTGATTGAATAGTTGTGGGCCATAAAATTTTTAGATCAAGTTTTTATTTATGTTTTCCCTTCATCCATAGTTGTATGATCTTTAGAGGTTGAAAGGCAAATAAATATTATGGTAGGCCTTAGGAAGTTTTTGATGGCGGATATTCAATTACCTCATTTCTTGTGGTGTAGTGCACCTGAGGTTTGGATCTGCTACATTTTTGGGCCCATGCCCCAAATGAGCTAGTAAAACAGATGGACCCACATAAACAAGTCAAACCAAACTTGAGTGAAACTCGGTTCAGCTTAGCTTGTGTGCAACTTTGGTTATTTGGGATGTAAGAAATTTTTTTTGTTATTTTGATTTGCGGGTTATAAGCGAAGGTGGATGAGGGCTGAATAGTGGATTTAGGATTTAATTAATTAATTAATTTTTGTTATTTTGATTTGCAGGTTATTTGGAATGTAATTAATTTTTTTGTTATTTTGATTTGCAGGTTATTTGGAATGTAATTAATTTTTTTGTTATTTTGATTTGCAGGTTATAAGCAAAAATGGATGAGGGCTGAATGGCAGATTTGGGATGCAATTTTTTTTTTTTTTTTTTTTTTTGCTATTTTCATTTGCAGGTTCTAAGCAAAAGATGAATGAGGGCTGAATGGCATTATTTTTTTTAGATGTATTCGAACAAATTTTCAACTCATTGTAATAAATATTATATATTCTTTTTATTGTAAAGTAATATAATTATTGTTTGGTATTCAATTTTACTTGAATTGTGCAACATTCTTTAGGTTTTAAATATTAAAAAAAAAAAAACAAATACAGGTTCTTTTTAACTGCCCAGTTGGGCTTGCATGTTGGGACTCTTTTACCAGTGCTTTAATTGACCTATACCAGTGCCTCAATATGAGTTTCGATAGCGTTTCAATGGACTTTTCCCTGCGCTTCTCATATATTTTCCATCACTTCTCAGATATTTACCAGCGCTTTGTCAGGCCTTTCCGAGCGCTTTAGAGGACTTCTCCGGCGCCTCGTCAGGCTTTTACCAGCAGCTAGAAAAATGCTGGAAAATGATTCTGGTCGCCAGGAAAAATTAACTTATCCCACCGGCAAGAAAAAATGCTGTTAAATCATACTGGCTGCTGGCAAATGATTCGCTGACGCAGCTTTTTCCAACGTTTACCTGACCGCTGGGAAAAGTTTGACTAACGGTTTTTTAGACTTCTACCAGCGGTTTTGGCCGCTGGGAAATGTCATTTTTCTTGTAGTGGCCTTTTTCAGCTAACTTGATTATCTGATTGTAAATGTGGAATCTGCAGGTTTGTTCAACTTGAAAAGAAGGGCTTGAAAGGGAAATTAGCAATGAGGCAAGTTATACAAAGATGAGTCATCCTCAACGTTTTCAGTTCGATCAGTACTCTTTGTGTTTTGCCAGAATGAGCAACATGCAAAGCCTAAGGTAGCTCTCGTTGGAGATTATGGCTTCAGAAGGGGGTAGTAAGATTCTCATTTCAATTGTCTACGTAAAGTGCTCAATTCAGCTGACAAGGAGGTTGTGGGCTGAAATGTCGCTCCTGGCAGCTTTGCTTCAGGGTGCCTGGATTGTGTGGAGGGATTTTAACGAGATTTTGGCGCAGGAAGAGCAGATTGGAGGCCATGGGAGAGGCTCCCCTTCCTCTTTTGGGTTTGTGGATGCGATAAACCAAGCGGAGCTACATGACGCTGGTTTTATTGGGAACAACTTTACGTGGTGTAATAATCGGGAAGGCCTTCCGAGTGTGGGCGAGGCTAGATAAAGCACTGTGCAACAATGAATGGCTTTGTATATTCCCATCTTTTCAGGTTACCCATCTTTCTTGCATTGATTCTGATCACGCTCCGTTACTCCTCTCGATTCCCCAGGGGGGTCCTGCCTTCCCTAAGCCTTTCAAATTCCAGAGAATGTGGCATAGCCACAGCTCCTTCCTCCCTATGCTGCAAGCAGCCTGGAACTCTAGATCGTCAGGTTCTTTTAAGAACCCGATTCACTCGCTCTTAGGGAAGATGAAGTTAGCTAAGCTAGCGTTTCAAGTTTGTAATAAGGAGGTCTTTGGTGATATTTTCAAGAAAATCAAGCTGGCTGAAATGGAGGTTAAGTGCGCAGAGCTGGAGCTGCAGATCGATCTGGGTTCCCCATCTCAATTTTGTCTGGATAAATCCAAGGAAGAGCTGGTAAATCCAAAGCTTTTGGAAGAGATCTTCTAGAAACAAAAATCCAAAAATAGCTGGTTGAAAGAAGGCAAATGAAATATAACTTTTTTTTCAACTCGGTCAATGATAGATCGAGAAGGGCAGTGATTAAAGAGATTCAGCTAGAAAACGGTGTTAAAGCGTCAGATCAGTCCCAGATTAAAGCAGAAGCAGTCATATTTTTTTCTTCCCTGTTCCAGGAGGAGTTGTGAGCAAGTGGGCAACCTACTTGACCCAATCCCTTCAAGCATTATGGAAGCTAATAATAATGCTCTTCTAAAGGTCCTTTCGCTCGAGGAGGTTAAGGTGGCAGTTGAGGCTCTCCCCCTAGATGGTGCCCCTGGTCTAGATGGCTTCTCTGGAGCCTTTTCCCAAGCCTGTTGGGAGATAGTTGGCAAGGACATTCTCAGGGTAATTGGATTCTTCTTTCTTGGGGGGGAAGTACCAAGGGCGTTCATGACTACGCTGCTTTTCCTCGTCCCAAAGATTCCAAACCCAGCTAAGTTCTCCGACTTCCGCCCAATTAGTTTGTGTAATTGTATCTATAAGATCTTATCGAAAGTTATTGCAAACAGGTTAGCCCTGTTGCTCCCTAGGATCATTTTGGTTGAGCAAGGCACGTTCGTGCAAGGAAGGTCGATGGCGGAAAACATTGCACTAGCTCAGGAGCTGTTTAGAGAGATTGGGAGCAAAGTCAGAGGTAGCAACGTAGTGCTTAAGCTAGACATGGAAAAGGCTTACGACAGGGTAAATTGGAATTTCCTCTCTTTGGTTCTCAGGAAGTTTGGCTTCGATCAGAAATGGATCAGCCTGGTCAAAAACTACTCAGCTAACAGTTAGTTCTCTATTTTGGTAAATGGCGAGTCATGTGGTTTTTTTAAATCCTCCCGCGGTCTGCGCCAAGGCGACCTTATCTTGCCTTACCTTTTCATCCTGACCACAGACGTTTTTAGCAGAACCTTTAAGAGATTGTTCGAGAGAGGTTTATGCCAACTTAATCAGTTAACCAGGAACCGTCCCACCATTACTCATTTGCTATATGCAGATGACACTTTATTGTTTATCAATGGTGCCAGAAGGGAATTGCAGAAGATCAATGAGTTCCTGAACAAGTTCTAGGAGGTATCAGGTCAAAGGGTCAACAGGAGCAAGAGTGGGTGTTTTCTGTCTACAAACCTCCCTTCCATCAGAGTTAGGGTGATCGAAAGAACGCTGCAAGTTCCAAATGTTTCCTCCCACTTTTCCTACCTTGGTGTTCTAATTTTCCAGGGGAGGTCTCACGCTGTTTATTTTCATCTGTTGTTATCTAGGATTCGATCTCGAATAGCGTATTTGCAAGCCAAGTGCCTAACTCAGGCAGGGAAGATCCTGCTAGTGAAGTAGGTTTTAAGCAGTGTCCCAGTGCACTCCCTGGCGGCAGCAGATATTCTAGCTGGAATGATCGCTCTGTTGGAGAGAATTCGCTAATTTTTTTCTGGGGCTGGGTGGATGGTAAATTGAAAGTGCATTGGACTAGTTAGAAGAGGATTGCTCGCCCGATAGAAGGAGGGTTGGGTGTCAGAAGGTTACGAGATGTTAAAAGAAGTCTGAGATTGAAGTTGGGTTGGTCTGCAAAATTTGCTCCAAATCCAAGCCTATGGGCTCAATTCATGTGCAATAAATACAGGACAGACTGTGCGGGAGTTATGCCTGCCTCTTCTTCCTTTGTGCGCTCATCGTTTTACAGGGGTATCTGCACCAAGTTCATGCTCCTTCAGTAGAACGTCAGGTGGATGATAGATCAGGGGTGTTTTAACCTTTGGAGTGCGGACTGGTTGGGTTTGGGTCTGCTTTCTTCTTGAAGTGTTGGGGATGTACCTGCAGAGTTGAGCCAGCTGCAAGTGGCAGATTTACAGGGTCCGATGGGCATCAAGTCAGAATCATTAGCTCTTCCTTTCTTACTAACAATAAAACACTTTGCATTCGAATACCATATCTAAAATAGAGACTACCAAACCCATTCATGAAATTCCACCAACGTTCTGACTGTCCCTCCAACCATTTCTTCTGTGATTTCTCAATATGATGAGAACAAGAATATGAAGACAAACTTGAAATTCTCAAGCTCAATGAAGTGGCAACAGTAATGGCCATGGCTACTGCAACTTGTGGAGACGGCGGTGAACAGAGGTTGCAGTAAGCTGCCCTCGGCGCCAGCTTGGAAAAGGACAACTTATATAGAGAAAGGAAAAAGAAAAAGAAAAATCGCACTTGAATTAATTGGAGAAGTTGTCAACAAGGGCATAGATGTGTAGCTTGAATCCATGTTAAATAGGATGAGAAAGCTTAGGAAATGAAATCTCGTTTTCATGGGGGTACGGGGAAGTTATTTGGGGAGATATTCGGGAAATTTGGGTGCGTCAAATATTTGATCTCCCTCCATTTCCGCGAGAAAGAGTTCTCACGCAACCCTCTTTCTTTTCATATGGTTTTAGCGAATCCAAACAGGCCCTAAAATGAATTCAGAGAAAGAGGCACTAACAGAAACCACCTTCCAAAAATCATACATGTAGAAACCAACAAGGAAAATTTAAAAATACAATAAAATAAGAAACCTTATCATGGATCGCACTGTTGGTAGAATTCCTCAACATTGCAGCCAAACGGTACAACATTCAACCCCCTAATTTCGAAAAATACATGTTTTTTTGAATAAATGGGAGAAAAATACTGGTGGTGAGGGTTTTGATCATGCCAGCCCTCTGTCCCTTGGAAATCTTTGAAGACTTCTAAGAGAGAGAGGGAGAGAGAGAGAGAGAGAGAGAGAGAGAGAGAGAGAGAGAGGGCGAGGGAGGGTGAGTGGGGTCTCTGTTTTGGGGAAAAAAGGGCGTGTTTTCTTTTTGGGGGGGAAGCGCTTTTTTTCCCCACAGCCCGCACAATGGCGAGGGAGAGTGGGGTCTGAGGCTCGTGGGGCCCACTTTGATGTATGTGGTTTATCCACTCCATCCATTCATTTTGCAAGATTGTTTTAGGGCATGATCCAAAAACAAGGGAGATAAAAGGCCCAAGGAGACCACACCACATCTCAATGGTACACATTTTATCTCCACTATTTCCAAAGCTGTGGTCCACTTGAGTGTTCGATCTACCTCCTTTTTGCACTCATGCCCTAAAATGAGCTTTCAAAATGGATGGATGGCTTAGATAAAACACACATTGCGTTGGGCTCTATAGAGACCAAGGCACCCTCAAAAGGTTAGCCTATGGTATAGTAGCTTTTAGCAAGGAATTAAATCCGTAGCAAAATAGCTACGAGTTATATCCGTTGCAAATGCAAACCATAATCCGTAGCCTTTACCCATTATTTTTTTTTATTTTTTTATTTTTTTGTAGTGAAGGGTCTTCTTCCAAGCTTTCTCTTCTGGGAGATCTGGTGGACGAGAAACAACAATAGGTTTGAAGAAGTGCAGTCCAATGTGGACATGACAATCGCTAGAATACGGAGGGATATAAGCAGGATTGCAATCGACCTGCCAACTCCGAGGGCCAGCAACTTGTCGAGGCATCTTTCTTGGCTGGATTTGGGTTTGGTTTTCAAACCACATCTGCCTCCAAAAGCATTGATTATAAAATGGAGAAGACCAGAGCCAGGATGGCTAAAGGTTAACGTAGATGGCTCTTTCAGGGGTAACTTGGGCATGTCAGGGGAAGGTGGGGTTTGCAGGGATAGCCGTGGGGATTTTTAGTTTGCTTTCTCTTTTGGTTGTGAGATAGGTTTCAATATCGTGGCGGAAACCAGGGCTTTATTTAAGGGCCTGCCCCTTGTGGTAGCTCGAGGTTTCTCTGATGTCATGATTGAAAGTGACTGCAAGATTTTAGTGGACCAACTGTAACACCTCGTACTTTTCTATACTCGGGTATTACCACGAGAATCCAAAGTATATGTGTATGTGTAATGCCCTTCCATGACTCTTTCGTCAATGTGTGTGCGACTCGTGGTGCCCCGGACTGGTAGTGTGTAGTTCGCACCCAAATGACGAAAGTCCTGAGATCCCGAAACTTCTGTCATATTGACCGCGCCGTCCTCGTGATCGCAATAGCGAAAACAATGCATCGATTTGATACCCGAGCGCAAAGATATGGACATTTAATCAAAACACCAAAAAAAATGTGATTGTGCACACTCGTGTGGGGCCAGCCAATGTGGGGCCCACTACACGGTCTCCTAGGCAATCATTTTCCCTCCCTTGTAATTATTGCACAAAAAAATAATAAATAAATAAAATAAATTAATTAATAAAAATTAAAAAAGAAAAAGAAAAAAGAGAGAGGTGTAATGATGAAGTGTCATGATGACACCCCATTCCTCTCCCATGCCTCCCACGTCCTCTACCCATTCATTCATTTAATTAAAAAAAAAGAAAAAAAAAAGAATTATAAGAGAGATGTATGGGAGGGGGAAACGTCCACCCTCTCTCCCCCTTCACTTCCTCCATTCTTCTACTCCATCTATACCTACCCCATACATGAGAGGGTGCTTGTAGGAGATATTTGGGTGGCCCATCTTCCATCTAAGCCATTGATCAAGGCCATCGGATCAAGTGAGTGCACCCCTTTCCCTTAGGTTTCATGTAAAAGCAAGGGATCGAGTGAGGCACACCGTTTTGATGGTGTGGATCTCACTTGATGACCTGTTTTAAGGCGATTGGTGGGTCATGTATGTGGACCCCACCTTGGTGTACATGTAACGTATCCACGTGTGAAGTTTTTGTGTTTTATTTATTTATACATTTTGAGAGGCCACAATTGCGGACCCCACCTTGATGCACGTGTCTAATCCATGCCATCCATTTGTTTTCTTATTTCATTTTAGGCCTTGGCCACAAAAATCATTAAGATCTAAATCTCAAGTGGGCCATACTAAAGAAAATAATGGCAACTGTTGAAACCTTCTAAGGCCATTGTGATGTGTGTATGCTACGAAACCTGTCCAAATTTGTACTCAATAGGCCCACTACAAGATGGCCAATCCGGTGGATGGACTGGATTTATCGCATGGATCCCACCTCTTTGTTATTTCAAAAAGAAAAGCATAATAGTAAATTAATAAAAGAAAAAGAAGTTGCTGGAGTGTCACTGCTGAGACGGAAAGTGGATTTTGGGCTTGAAAATGGCCCCACGTGTGGGAACCACTATGTTATATCCACGCCATCCATCCTGTCTCTCCATATCATTTTAGGTAAGGGGCCGAAAAATGAAGAAGATCCAGATCTCAAGTGGGCCGTGCCGGAAGAAACAATACAGTCCGTTGAAACCTTTCCAAGGCCCACTATCATGTTTCTGTACAACAAAACCTACCCAAATCAAGGCTCATTAGGCCCACATTAGGCTGGCCAATCTGATGGACAAATTGGATCTCCCATGTGGACACCACCGTGTAGGGGAAAACAAAAAAAAAGGAAGAAAAGAAAAAAGAGTCACTGGACAGTGTTGTCCAGAGGACGCTCCTACCCAGCTACGTGAGGGCGGAAGCCCCTTTGAGCGTTGACCTGTGGGCCCCACTCCGGGACCCCACCATGATGTATTGGTTTTATCCAAACCGTTCATCTGCTTTGCCAGATCATTTTAGGACATGGGCCCAAGAATGAGGCATGTCCAAGTCTCAGGTGGGCCACACCATAGAAAACAGTGGGGATAGTGATGTCCACCATTGAAACATTCATAGGGCCCAGCTTGTTGGGTCCACCTTGATGTATATAGTTTATCTACGCGGTTCACCTATTTTAGCACCTCATTGTAAGGCCGATAGTTCTTAATAATGTGGTCCAACTAGATGGGACCCACCTTTCATCTATGTTTCATGCACATTTGTGCTTGCTGCCCATTTCTATTTCAAAAATCTACGTTGGATTTTAGTGTTTTAGGCCATGTTTGGGTGTCCTTGGTGGGCCCCACGTGTAAGCAATGTAGAGGCCACCACTTGGACTTTTTATTTGGTATATGTGGCAACAGGAATGATACATCACCTGGGTCGAAGCAGACCCCACGCGATCGAGAAGTTGATCCCAAAATGGGGCTGGGAATTGTTGTGCAGAAAATTCTGCACAGAAATTTCAAATAACCATATTTGTCCATGGGGTAAAACTTGCACATGTACATCCAGCACGTCATATAAGGTGTCTTTTGTAGAACACACATGGGTCTAGCAGGGACACTTTGAGGAATGCAAAAAGGTGGCCCCATTTGATCATGGAGCCTTCCCAAAGTGGGGCCAAAATCAATTATGGGTTACATTTCTGCACAGTTCTTCTGAGTACTTATCTTTAGGCCATTGCTATAAATTGTATACAACCAATCTAGGAAGGATGTCTGGTGGTTTCTTAAGCGCATATATGGGTCTACGAGGGGGACTTGACAACACTCCAAAAGGTGGTCCCATTTTATGGCGGTATGTGCTCAAAGTTGGGCCAAATTCATTTTTGCACTACCGTTTCTGCACAACTCTAAGTACCCATGTTTGGGCCTTTGTTAAAAATTATACACATGCAAACAAAGGGATCCGTCTTATGAGTTTTGAAGACCATACATTGGTCAGTGAAGTGGTCATTTTATTTCTCTAGAAGATGGCCCCTTGTGACACAAATTGAACCCAAACTTAGCCCAAAATCATTTATGCATGTAAAGTCTGTTTAACTAAAAATCTACGTGGGGTCACATCCATGAAATCCACCACCTTCCTAAAGTATTAAATAAGTCATTTAAACCCTAAAACTTGAATTTAGAGCTACCACCATAGGGTTGATCTTAGCCGTATAAATTATGGATATGACAATCTAACCTATAAATGGTCTAAAACATGGTAGGGTCAAATTCTAGCGAGCGTGTACATGTTTCAAGCAACATTGAAAGATGCTTCGATTCTTAAGGTGATGATTCCTCCCCTTGAGCTTTCCGCCTTCATGTTAATTAAGTAATAGTTTTATTCATATATGACTGAAAATTTTACTCTATCTCATGATTACCTCTGCTGTTTGATTTTGCCATAAATCATATGTTTAATCTTCCTATTTGTGAATTTCTTTATAATTGTAATTATTTACTACTTTTGGAATTGTCATTTTCATTAATCATGTTTGGAATATGAAAGTGGAATGTGAATTTGAATGGTTACGATCACTTATATTTGATGGGACCTTAAACCGGTGGCCTTTGGAAGCGATTTATTGGAAAGATTCCTAATGGTGTCCTTAGATGGAATTGTTGGACTAAGTGTTAAATGAGATGAGATCTTGATTATGCCCCTAGTTGGACTAGTATGGAAATATTTTTGATGATGTCCTTATATGGACTCGTTGGGCTGAATGTCCTATTGAGATGAGTTGTTGGGATTCCTGATGAACTTGATGGACCAATGGTCCTGTGAGATAAATTATTGATCATGTCCCTAGTTGGACTCATGTGGAAATATTTTAGAGAATTATTGTGATGAAAGGCCACTAGTTGTAAGGGAATGTAATAATTGGTTTGGTTGTAAATTGGAATAATAATAGTTGGTTTAATCATGCATATCATGGCACAGACGAGACATGTGGTGACGAGCCATATTACCGTCGGGTGGTCTGGTTGCTGAGAGCACGTACCCTCGAGGTATTTTCGCTAGCTCTAGACCACCATAGAGTGTGTCATTCACTAAGAGCATGTACCTTTGGTATTTTTGCTGGTGATGACCACTTGTAATATTGTGGGGCTGATGTGTGTCCTTAGTGACTTCCGAACCACTGGGTGAGTCCGATATGTGTCCTTAGTGACTTTCGGATCACCAATTGATGAATTTGCATTGTAGGGCTGATGTGTGTCCTTAGTGACTTCCAGACCACATTTTCCAACTGAATGTGCATCCCCGGGCTGAGAACATGTGCATGCATTCATGCATTTAAGAAAGATTGCATCATGGATGTTTTATACATTTTTTTTATTCTTCTTGATTAATGTGTTGGTGTGTAATCTTGAGGGGACCTCACACTTAGCTGGCCACTCATGCTGTTATATTTCAACTGTATAGTTGGTGCAGATGATTTGAACAATATACAAGTACTATTGGTGAGGAGTAGGATGATGAGATTGGGGATGACAATGCATTGCGTTTGTCTAAAGAGGAGCTGAATGTCTTTGCATTTTGGCAATAGTTATTTAAATTGGTTTATGATTGAGAATTATTTAATTACTGTATTTTAATTTACGTTGGATATATTTAGATTGCTTCCTTTTTGTATCTCGGAATAGAGGTCGAGACATTTGGTTTGTATAATCTTTATGGGCACCACTTAGACTTATTGTCGTATATGTTATATATTTCCTATATGTTTGGTTTTATTTTTCCACTGTAAACACCCTTTTTGGAATGATACTTGGAAATGGAGGGAAATGTGAGTTTTCTTCATAGGCTAATGCCCGGGTTTTTGGTACACGTGTCTAGAACTCGGGTTGCGAAAATCCGAGGCGTTACACCAACTCTCCAAAGGGAAGGCCCCTTCCTGGTCCGTTTGGTACTGGTGGGCCAGAATTGCCTCCCTCAGGAGAGACAAGCACATTTGCTTCCAATTGATGCCTAGGGAGGCAAATAGAATGCCTGATGCTTTGGCGAGGTATGGAAGTGCTTCTCAGTCGTGCAGAATTTTTGACAGGGTGAGGGACCTTCCTCTTCCAGCTAGGGGAGAGCTTTTCCTAGATAGGGTTGGTTTGGGTCAGTTCAGTGAGGCAGGGGTAGTAGTGGGCCTGTAGAAGGGGTCTTCGTGGAGGTTTTGCCATAGGTTTTGGCAGTTTGAGAGATTTTCATCCTGTTGGGGAGGTTACTGTTTAAGGAGATTAGAGGCCTCCTCTAATCAACTCGTTTTTGGGGTTGATGGTTGTTGGCTCGGCAGTGGTCCTTATATTTTGATGATTCTCGAGGGTTTCAGGTGTGGTTGTGCTTAGGGTTGGGCTGCCTTGGTTAGTTGAGCAGGTGTTTGTCAAGTGGTGGTAGCTGCTGGCACTATAAGAAAAGTGACCTTTACCAACGAAATTTTTACCGAGGAAATGAATTTCCTAGATAATAGCACACTTTCCCCTATGAAATTCGTAGTTTGTGGGTAAATACTGCTGCGCTTTTACCAAGGAAAAATTTCCTTGGTAAAAGTGATGAAATTCAAATTTTTGTGGTGTGGTCGACTTCGGCCTTCAATATGCCTTTTTGGTATTATGTCCTAAAACAACCGTTAAAACTAATGGACGGCATGGATGAACCAAATGCATCTCGGTGGGCCCCATAGAGCCCCCTACAAGATTGTCCGCCTTTAGCTCCGTCGTTGGTTATCCTTTTTTTTTTTTCCGCTCGCTCGCCCGCAGCCACCAGAAGGGCCAAAACTCTTCCGCTCTACAAGCTTCTATATCCCCTTCCCCGTGCAAAAAACAAAACCTCTCTCTCAAAACCATAGCAAACGTGATTCACCGTCCCCCCCCCCCCCCACATCTCTCTCTCTCTCTCTCTCTCTCTCTCTCTCTCTCTCTCTCTCTCTCTCTCCCTCTCCTCATATCCATATCATTTTGGATTCTAGGCGTACGTTTTGCGTAAATTAGGTTTCACTCTGTCGAGTAAAGGGATTTGTGGAGATTGGAGATGATTTTCAACAAACGCGAAATCCGTATCGAGTAAATGGGTTTCTAGGAGATTGGAGATGGTGGGCTGGAGATGCAGCAACAAGAGTTTGGGTTTGGCGATGTTGAAATAGTGATGGCAGCGGCGGCAACTACAAGGGGAGAGTGAAGATGGCAGGGGTGGGAGCTGGGTTTGCAACGAGAAAAGGGTTAGGGATTTGGGGCTTGCGACCGGAGTTGGATTTAGAGGCTATGGATAGGGTTTGGTGCGGTACTGCCGGACCTGGTGGTGGGTCGGGTTGAGATTGGTGCCAACGATGGGTTTTGGTGTGCCAGATCTTCAAACTGTTGGGGTTTCTGAAGCTAGGGACTGGTGATGGAATTTTTTTTTTGTCTTAAATCTTAGTATAGAAAAACATGCAGAGGAGTTGTTTGTTAAAATGCAAAGGGCCTTTTTCTACAGAATGTGTAACTTTTGAATATTGGATTTTATAAATATTGGTTCAAGTGATGGTGATGAGCCCCACTATGGACTACAATTTCAGGTGGTTCGATTAACCACCTGATTTTTACCTCTACTTTACTATTTTCTTTTTCTTTTTTTTACGTTTGAATTTTTCTTATTATATATATTTCTTATATTTAAGACGGATTATGGAATTCGATGGTGCTCCAAGGACTCTCTACTCAAACGAATCTTACTAACTACAACTCTTCATGAGCATTATCTCATGGAACCACCACAGGTGAAAATGATCTGATTTCTATCATCTATTAATTTCATATGCTATCTTTGTTTTTTGAGGCTTTTTGTTTTGTTTTGTTTTTTTTTTTCAGTTAGTTAGGTGGATTTGTTGAGTGATTGTGTCTTATTTGTCGGAAGTTGTGGTAGCCTGATTTTCTGTTTTACTGGGCTATTCAGAGAACCACTTTCTCTGAGGTACAAGTTATAATTATCTTGATTACCTACAGAGATGTTTACCAGAAATCCATATCTCCTCATTAGTTTTCTGTATCCAAATTTTAGGTTTCCTTTATCCAAAATAAAACTATGTTTTGTTTCGCGTTCTCCTGTAATGCCAGTCCCCAAGAAGACATTTGTTTTCTGATTGTATTGAGCTTTTCCTATTTAATGCTTTAGAAATCTAAGATAATGGCTCACCATGCCTTTCTGTTAACTATCATTTCTTAATTGCTAATGCAATTTCTACTAAAGCTTTGATGTCAATGATGGATGGATGTTGAAATGAACATGTAATGGGAATTGGGATATATGACTTAATATGGATACGATTCTCCATTCAGAACTTGTTAATTGTATCCGGTTTATTGTTTTGGTGCAGTCCACCTGTACCCCACTTATTTCATGGGCTGACATCTAGAGGAAGGACCACACATGCTCATCTCTATTTTGGTTGGATTTACAGTTCTTTGCATTTTCAAGCTTTTATAGGATTATTTAAAATCATGCACATATTTCTACCAATCTTAGTATCACCACATGTATTTTTTTTTTTTTTTTGTTAGTGTTGAAAATGCTATCTAAATCTGATTGGTACACCAATAATGTGTGCCCATTGCCCCACCTGCATTATGTTGAAACCATCTCCCACTATGGGCTATTGGTGCATATTTTGAAGGAGAAATGCATAAGTAATTTATAGTAATACTTTACATTTACAGCAATGCTTTGGAATGAAAATTGATTCTAGATCATGTGTCCAGATTTAGTCTCCATCACTTGTGTATGCATGTGAATGTAAAGGGAAACTTCTCCTTTGTTAATAAAAATGTTGAGCTTCTTACCTATACATTCTGTTTCTGTGCATGCTTGTGGTTTGTGAGAATTCTCTGATTACCACCCGAACATTAAAATCCAATTCAATGCATTGATGGTTGTTGAGGGTCGTATGCTGATGATGGATGGTTTCTTGGCTACTTTTATTTGGAGATGGTTGAAAGCAGGTGCAGATGGGTATTATATGGCTTTTGGGCGCTTCAGGTATGCATGTCAATATGGCTCACGTTCGTGAGATAAATTAGTTTTCTAGCTCGCCCATTTGTTCTGTTTGCTATGGTCACCAGAGGAGTTTAATGGCCTGGTTGTAAGGCCAGAAGATCTAGCCCTTCTGATGGAAAGCTCTGATCAGACACGTGTGCCGGCCCTTTGTAAGCTTTCAGCAGATTCAGAAGTGAATGTGCAGAGTGTTGCTCATCTTTTAGACTGGCTTGTGAAGGTTTGCCATCAATGCACTTTCAGTTAACTCTTATGTTGGGTTGTGCCAATCAATGATATGTACTTGCATAATTTAATATTTTCAACTAATAACCAGGATATTGTTACTGAAAGTGATCAGTTCAGGTGCACAATCTATCCTCGTAACTTCCATTTTGAATTTATAGAATGAATTTTCAGCATAAAGGAAAAAGAAATTGGAGAAATATGGTTCTAGGACTTTACTGTCTTCATTTTTTTTTTCAGCATCGAAGGATTTATACTACTGCTAAGGAAGCGCACAAATGTTCTGAATCCCTATGTCCACCATTTTTTTTGTGGGATGGATCACTGTACTGGACAGTGTTCTTGATATTGATATGCTTGGTTTTCTTCCAGATTTTCTTGATGGTAACCATACCTTAGTGACAAATAACAAACTCCTTTAAGCTATATCTTGTATTGTGACTTCAATTTACATGAAAACTCATAGGGCATCAAATGTCCAGGTTTGTTAAGCGATTCCAGCGATGAAATACGGCAATAGGCTGACTCTGCACTTTCTGAATTTCTCCAGGAGATAAAAAAAACTCTCCAGTAAGACTTCAATTCTTCTTCTTTTTTTTTTTTTTTGTTCTTTTTGGAATCTATTCTGTAATTAATAATTATATAAGAAACTTGCTGCTGACTTTTTCTTCCTTACAAGACATTATCAAAATATTTTTCCATTTGGTTATTTATTTATTTTTGGTTTACCCTAGTTTATGGCTTATTCTAGACAAGAAAATGTTGTTAGATACTTCTTTTTATGAGTAGAATGCTGGTAGAGATTCGTATTTATTTGACCAAGCATTTTAAAAAAGAAAAGATTTCCTTTTAAATCAATATGGTTCATTTGTCTCATAATTTTTCTGACTTAAACAGTGCTACTCTGAAGTCTGTAGGTTATGGTCGCATGGCTGAAATTTTAGTATAGAGGGCAGCTTCTTCCGATGAGTTTACCCATTTGTGTGTTGTCACATGGGTAAGCAGATAGTCTCAACATAAAATTCATCAAGCAATCTGTCATGTTATGGGCCGGCGTCTCTATTTCATCATACTTTCCTAGTTTATTGGTCTGTTGCGTAGATTCTCCACTGGGGCCTCTGCTATTGGAATATGCCTTCAATGACAAGCATGCAAAGAGATTTCACTTTGGAGCTGGGCCTTGTAACTGAGGAGCATTCCATCTGGATTATTTATTTCTTTGATCTCTCATATGATTACATCTACAATGAGGCCTTTGATCTCGATGACCAAGGTAAGATACTCTTGTTTATGATTCTTTTGTTTGCTTTAAAGAGCTGTTTTGAGTATATGAGGCAGTTTTGCTGGATGTGTGTTTGGGGATCAACTTGTATCTACAGTTAGGGTAGCTGTATAGTGGTAGTACTAGTAGCGGCTTCTTGCTCCCTTATGGGAAATGGAGATAGAAAGGTATGATGAGCTATGCTACCCCCACACGTGCTCCAGTTTGCTAAAGCACATGCCACCTCATGTGCCAGCCTGGCACATTGGTGCTATATCTACCATCATTTGGATGCTCATGCCCAAAGAATGAACTTGGTCCACCCGTCAGTTGGGTGATAGTTTATAAAACAAATTTATGGCTAATTGTTTTTGGTGGAAGTTTGTTTAACCGTACATCTATTTTTGAAATGGTGGCCCACCTTTTGAATGGAATACATTTAATTTTGGGAGAGCATCTACATGGTCACCACCACCTAATGGATGGCTTCGATATTGCCCCTGTCAACCACGCTAGTACGGGGTAACATGTGCATTAGCAACGTTTATGATTGTGGTAATGTTTTATGGATGGTTGTGCTCATTTTGACTTGTATATATTGTGATTATCGATAATGGTAATTAAGATTTGAATTCAACTTAAAGACAACTTTTTTAAAGTATCTTTAATTCAAGTTGTATTTTTAAGATTTCATGATGTGATTAGAAACCGATAAATGATCACCTAACTGCATATTTTATTTATAAGGTATTAATAATTAATATTGTTTTTTGTTTTATTTTGCAGACTGTTTGTTGGTGACAGTGGGGATGTTCGTGCTGATGGTTTTTTTTTTTTTTAATGGTTCTGTTTACTGGTGGGATTGACATTCTGATATCTATTCAAAACATTATGATGTTATACGGTGGAATGGTTATTTTGATTGGTATACGAATTGGATGTTTTATCAGGTGATTGAGATATTCAATGGTTTAACAAGTGGCTGTGAATTGTATGTTTATAGAAAAAAAAAATTATATATGCTGGTGAAATACTGGTAGTAATACTTTTCCAAGGAAATATTGTGTTGGCATTAGCACATTTTGCAATGAAATAGTTGTTGGAAAAAGTACCACCATCTACCTTTTCCAAGGAACATTTTCGTTGGTAATAGCACTACCTTTCCAAGGAAATACTTCGTCAATAATTCTATTACCTTTACCAAGGAACTTTCCTCACTAATAGTCTTTGTTTCCTCGGAAAATGTTCATAAATCACCGACGAACTGAACATATAGCCACTAAATTCTGGACTTTTACCAACGCAATTATTCGTCGGTAAAAGTCGACCTTTTACCGGCAAAAAAAAATCTTTGCGTAGGTAATTGTTTTTGCTGAGGGTGATATTTCGACGAAACCAACGACGAAAAGTTTCGTCGGTAATGACATTTACCTAGGAAATTGTAACTTTTACCTAGGAAATATTTCCTTGGTAAAAGGTGAAATTCTTGTAGTGTGGTAGCTGTAATTGGCTGTTTTTTTCTGTTTGGGAGAGTCTCTTTTTTGGCGGTTGCATTGGATACGCTGGTTGGTGGTAAATATAGGTTGTGCCGGGATAGTCAGGTAAAGATAGCTTGTTTTGGGCTAGGTTGCGCTTTAGGTGATACAATAAGCAAGCTTGAGTCTTTCTTTTGTTGCTTGGGTTTGTCTGAGCGTACTTATTGGCTGTGAGGCCATGTTACTTTTTAATTCTTGCCTTTTAAAAAATTAAAATCAGTTTTACTGATGATAATCTTCATGACTTTACTGTTAGATTATAAATCATATACTTCTTGATATACCTGGTCCTGCATTCTTCGCGACATATGTGCTCTTGGTCCTGTTTTGGGCGGAGATTTATTATCAGGTCAGTATTTGATTTATGGTCAGTTCATTTATGGTGGTGGGGTTGTTTTGTACTATAACAATACATATGCGGCATCTTGCTCACTCAAAAAATAATTATGGCATTTTATAGACATTAATGAACTGAAGTTAAACTTCTAGCAATACATTTTAAATAAAGAAAATTAACATAGTACTTCTTTTAGATTGGAAGCTCCACCTAGAAATGATTGTCCAACCAGTTCTAAGCTTGGGTAAAGGAGAAGGGCTGATTTCAATTGGACAGCCATTGCAGAACTCTTTCTTGGCAATCATGAGAATCCCTATTTTGAAAGTTGAACCCAAATAGCTAGGACAAGGCTATGATATGATGGTGATGGTGATAATGACATTTCAATTCAGGATTAACAATTACAGAACTACAATTATAAACACACGTACATAATTAATAATTGGAAATAGAAATGCTTGCCAAAATGATTGGAAATTTAAAAAAAAAAAAAAAAAAGAAAAACAAAATCCTATATTTGTCTATTTTAAGAATAAGATAAAACGGCTGAAACAAAACAAGGACCTCTACATTCTTGTGTTGTTCCTGTGCTGGTTACCATACAGATAATCATGTTTTCCAATGAATTGTATGTACTGTAACACTTAATTGCAAAAGAAACAAGAGTCATTTCCTTGAACTTTGCTCTTTTCCTAGTTTCTCTTATTTTGTTAGTTCTCTTCTGCTGAAGAAAGTCTGAATTGATTTTCATTTTTTTTTTATGTTGGGTTCACATATCCTCAAAAGGCTATATCATGCCAACAACATCATCATTGGAAATGAGTTGGTGAAGCTAGCATCCATTCAGATCTCATTGAATGATTGTGCTTCTGCAACGAATACCATAAAAGGGGGTAGATGCAATATTTTCACTGTATTATGGATCTCATGCGGCAAAGCTATTTCCATAATTGGAAAATCTCAAGAGAGAAGTTCTCAAGCTTGCTTCACAATGAGAAACCTTCTGTTTTATTTGTTCAGGTTAGTAGCACCCAGCTTTTGCTTCTTGCACCAAATTCTTGTCATGGAATGCTAATTGCACACAGCTTATTGCACACCCTTAATGCACTAAAGTTCCCATGGCGATGCATAACTGCTCATCCAATGTGATCACCTTCGTAGTCCATGACATAGAAATAGGATGATCAAACCATCCCAAGTGCACAATCAGGATGTGGCACAAAGATGGATGGTTGCTTGGGATGATTCTTGGGATTTCTTCCTCTACAAGTGAAGATCTCTCATCTAAGAAATTTTCTTCTTCTTTATTCAAAATTCTAAGACAGTCACACACGTGTGCATGTGTAGTGTGTACATACGTAAGAAACCTAAGCATAGACTTAATACGACTAAACTGATGTGTTTGATGTTTTTTCCTGGCAAATTCTTGACTAACGAAAATAATATTTTTGATCCATGGAACACTCATGTTCGAACTTAAGGGATTCATGCAGATCTTACCTTTAAAAAAATCATAGATTATCTTTATTAGTCAATTTTGACATCTATCTGCTTTTTTTGTTAGTTGGGATGTAATTAATTTCTTACTATTATTTTGTTTTGCAGGTTATAGGCAAAGACAGTTTAGGGTTGGCAGGTCGTTGGCTGAGTTGAATGGGGGTTGGATGGAGGGATTTTTTTATGTATTCGGAATCATTCAACTTATCGTTGTAAATATTATATATATATATATATATATATATATATATATATATATATATATATATATTAATACATTTTTAATTGTGTGGTGCAAAATTCTTTAGGTTTCCAATACTAAAAAATAATACAGATTCTAATCAAATATAAAAAACATAGATAAAAAAAATATATATATATATTATTTACCAGCAGTTAGCAAAACCTATACCGGCAGTCTAGAAGTTTCCCCCGTGCTTATTGACAGTTTTCCTTGCATTTTCCATAGCATATGCCGGTGGTTTCATGCCATTTGAAGTGTGCATGGGCTGTTACCGGCAGTGTTTTAAATATCAAAGATATCGGCCGATATACCCCACTATATATCTTGTATCCCACCTGTTCGATACGAAACGCACATGTAGTGCCGATATATCCCACGTATTCGATCTAATGAGCATTTTCGATTTTTAGAGCATATCGTACTGATGATATGAAAAATCTTGGATTTGGAGCTTTAATTTCAAGATTTGGGTGAGATGACCCAAGTTGCAGAAAATTGGGAAAATTTGAAATTTCTAAATTTCTCATAGAGTCTAACGGTATGAGCAATGAGGGTGGCTTCTAATGCAATAAATTCTCTCTAAAAACCCAAAAAATCAATCTGCAAATTTATAGAACAAAAGCCTCAAGGGATAAAAAAGGGTAGCAACAGCTAGTTGTCGACCGGTTGTTCGACCGATCAAAGGGGGTCCACGACCGGTCGATCGTTGAGGGACGACCAGTTGAATAATGGCCTGGGACATATGATGAAGTTGCTGTCCCAAAGTTAGCCAATGCCGACCGGTTGGTCAGACAAGTCGACCAGTCTAATAAAGGCCTGGGGACCTATTTTCGTTGTTGTCCCAACTGTGGCCTCTAACGACCAGTCTGCCACAAGCCAAGACTGGTCAACAAATCCTCTAAAACTGCCATTTCCTGTCTTGTTTTACAGCAACTCAGGCAACCTCTTGGGCCATTCTTTGGGTGCTCGTTTGGGACACTTAAGGCCAATCTAATTAATATGACTAGAAGTATGCCTATAGGGTTGGGTCATCTAAAGGTTTGGGTTTTGGTTTGGTTCAAGGTTCAAGGCTTCACCAAAGCATCTCTTTTACTTGTTTCTTCTTCCCTTAATGCAGCAGGTCCTCTTGAGTCTTCGGTCTTCATCTTCTTTAAGCTTAACTGACAATAGACTCATTGACCTTCTTAATTGAGAAATAAGGTGCACTAGTATGCCATAGAAAAGTGCACTAACATAATGAAGATGAACTTATTTCCTTGTGATCTCTAAATGTTTAGGCACTAAGACTATAGGTAAAACTTTTGTCTAAACCTCTCATAGAGATCTTTTAGGTGAATCCTTCTACCTATACAACTCACCATTAGTTGTAAAAGATTAAACCTAACTCCTATCACCTTAGGCATCTTAAAAGAGAATAAAATGCAAGGCGTTTGATCATTAGAGCTAAAGACTTAGTAAATCATCAACATCTATGATCATGGGAGCACATGAGGAGCTGATTCAAGCATTGGAGAGCTAGAAGAAGCGATTCAAGACAGCGCAACAAAAGGGGCTCAATCTGATAAGTAAGTTGTCAATTGTAAGAGATTGGTCATGATATTTTCTTTAGTAGGTTAAAGTGTGAGAGTTTGTAACCTAAACTCGACCCAAGTTTTTTAGTAGAACATTGGCTCTTTAGTAGAGCTTAAATCAAGTCTTTAAGGCGAGCCTCTAGCAGGAGTGTATGTGAGATTCTTGTGTAGGACCTTGGCTCTTGTGTAGAGCCTAAATCATCAAGTCTCCAATGGGAGCACTAACACGAGTGAGTAATTGGTCCACCAACACGAGTACATACATGTAAGTTCTTGTATAAAACCCGGTCTCTTGAGTAGGGCCGAAGGGTTGAGAGGTGACCCTAGTTAAAACCTCTGTTAAGGTTGAGAAGTGAGCCTTTTGTAAACACCTCCGTGAAAGGTTAAGAGGTTAACCTGATTTGAAACCCCCATTTAATCAAATTCGATATACTCATGAGTTGGGTATGACAACCAAGAGTGAAGTAGGGAAACCGAGACACTATATATGCTTGTGTTTGTAATTGTACTTGATCATATTATTATTATTGCATTGTCTATTTAATTGTCAATTATATGAATGCTTGAATGGAATGTATGTTATACATTAGATAGGTAATATCACACATTAGATGTATTTTCACTTAATAGACTAGTTGCTTAATTGCTTATCATTTATAGTCTATGCGATTGGACCCACTTGGCTTGGAAGCCTAAGTGTTAATGTTTTAATTCAGTTTAATTTCTAATTAGTTTTAATTAAGGCATGAATTTTAAAAGGTCCTAATCACCCCCCAAGCCTTAGCCATAGTTCTAGTAGCTTCGCCAAGCTTTCGAGCATAATGTAGGGTGTCATGTCAGACTATCCCGTGTAATTTCAACCATTTGAATATGTTATCTAGGTAATGCTAACTTGATTGGTTATTCTGTTTGGTGTTAGTAAAGCACCCTGAAATACAATGTATTTGCAGATTGATACTTGTGACACATGTAACCGAAATTAGTGGTGGTATACAAGCATGTTTCGGGTGCTTGAATGTGAATCGTTACATGTTAAGCTCTTAATTGTGCATATTCTAACCCCAATTCATCACTCATTATATAAGGTTTTCATGATTTAAAGACTAATATAATGCATGGATTTGTGATTGTAGGGATAAAAGAGAGGATTCATCAATTAGAGACTTAAAGACGCCATTTACAAGCATAAGAGATCAAAGGACTAAGCGTCAAAGGATGGAAGAAAGAAGTCCGAGGAAAGAAGAAAGGAAGCAGAAGAATGTGCCTAAGACCGATCGTCCATAGCCAGGACTGGTCGGCCGACCGGTCCAAACACTCAACAAAAGAGAACTATGTTGCCAATCTCACTGGACCATCCACGACCGATCGTCCACAGCTCAGACCGGTCGTGTGACCGGTCATTGAATTAAAATTGCGGGTTGGAAATTATGAAAAACTCTCTAGACAGTTTTGGAGGTTTTGAGACCGGTCGTGCGACCGGTCTGAGCACCGGTCGTCCAGGACCTTAGACCGGTCGTGCGACCGGTCATTTGCGTAACAGTGCGTGTTCTATAAGCTCCGAATTTCTCTGCGCACTGCGTATCCTTACGCATCTTCTGGATAATTCCGACGCAGCAGAGCCTCTCCACTATAAAAGGAGACCTAGGGATCGTTCCTAGGGCATCCTAGAACAGATTAAGCACGGTGGGAGACGGCGGAAGTCGATTTCAAAGTTCTACAACTCCTCCTAGTTTGCTTTCTAGTTTTATGCTTTGTTTAGTTATTTTCATGTTTCCTTGGATCATGAACGGCTAAACCTCTTAGCTAGGGCTAAGAGGTGAAGATTATAGTGAATCTAAGATGTTTCAATTCGTTTGATATGGTTTTAAGTTGGATTTCTATTGAAGAACAATGGTTTGAAGTTTAAATCAAGTACTAAGTGGTTTTTCTTAATCTTATGATGACTCATGGCTGTTTGGAAGAATTGCTTAAATTCCTAATTATTTTGAGCTAGTCTAGACCTATATGATCCGAGGAATTGGAATACGCTCTAGATCTATGATCTTCATGTGGGAGCTTCATACCAAAAGTCTACTTTTCTGGAAATTCTGAAGTATGTAAGACTATGTATGTGATTTGGATCAAGTTCAAATCATGATCTAGTTTTGTCTTGTGACAAGATTTAATGATGGTTATGATTGTGATCTTAACCTATTGGAATTGGGACTGACCTATGCAATTGAGTATGCTCGTCCTAGCTTGCATTGAGTGAATCATATACATGGATCATACATATGTCAGGTTGATTGTTTTAACCGCTCTATCATCCGACTAGATAGAACTTAATTTCGATTCTAGCTGAGAAGGTGAGAGACCATAGTGAATTGAGCATCAAGGATTGCTACAAGTGGATCTTTGAACCCCTAGTGCCTTTTATTAATTGTTTACCTTCAGTTAGTTCAAAATCTCTCTCTACATCAGATTACTAAATTCTATTTAGTTAGTTCTTCAATGGAAACAATTAGAAGTGTTTTATGAATTCCTAAATAAGTCCCTGTGGATCAACCTCGGACTTACCGAGATTATTACTACATCGTAACCCTACACTTGGGAAAGCGAACAATTGTGTAATGTGGACTATGGTAAGCCCAAAGTGAATTGGTAAGTCGAAGTGACCAATCCTTGTGATCAGGGTTCACCGTTTTCTCCAAAATATGTTTAATCTCCCTATTGGATATCTCAGCTTGTCCACTTGTTTGTGGGTGATACTAGTGGTGGTATACAAGCATGTTTCGGGTGCTTGAATGTGGATCGTTACACGTAGTACATTTAGCACATGTGATGTGTGTGTGGAACATTTCATTATACGAGTGCACCGAACTTGGGTTGAGCAAGCTCCTGTCTAGTCCACCTTTCCACAACAATGATCCTTATTTTTTTTTTTTTTGGGTACAAATCTAATCCTTGCTTCCTTGTTCTTGTTCTTGTTCTTGTTCTTGTTCTTATTCTTCTTGTCACTTGTATAATCACAATTTTCAATCAAAGCCAACAGGTTTTCCATTCTCATCAACGACTCCATGTTTTTTTTTTCATTACAATATAGGTCATTTTATAGACCAATTACAACCACCCCTCATAAATACATTAATAACAACATTGTGTTTTCAATGTATTACTACATATTTCAAAATTCCAAAAAATGCTAAAGATATTCCCAAGACATACTTCAATCAATGACTCCATGTTGTAGTAGCACACTTGCATGGTCCAATTGATTGTGCTGGGTGTTTAGTACTAGTTTGAGTAAACATAAAATGGGTTACAATATGAGAATCACATCATGTAATGTCTGAATTTTCAGGATTTATTTGAGAATTTTTAAATTTAATTTTAATTTTTTTATTAAATATCGAGCATTTACCTTGTTTTGAAAGCAACAGACCATCCGTGAGAGTTTTGATGGGTAACCTTTTTCAAAAATTGCTTAAAATAATCCCATAAACGTCATAGAAATATCGAATTTTAAAAACACGCAGTTTTCAGATAATTATGAAAATGTCATTAGTTAAACTGCCATTTTTAAGTATTATAGTTTCTGGTGATCATTTTCACACAAAACTTCATATATGATCTTTTGGGCATATTTTAACCATACATGTCGAATTCCAACCATTTGATCATCCTATAAACGGCCGAATCAGAAATCTGGTTATAATTTGCCACCTTAACTCGGATCTACCTCATTTTCTTGTTAGTGGATGAAACTGCGCTGCGGACCTGCTGGACGGAGAAGATTGCTCCGATCCACCATAGTGGACGCCACCTGTTGAGCCCAGCGGTGACGCACGGGTTCTGTACCGCGTTAAACAACAAACACAAAAAAATATCTTCTTCTCCATTACGACAGTAGCAACAGCGTTATGGCTGCCGTCTTTGGCGGTTCATGTCGTTCTTCAGGTGGGACCTAAACCTGTGATCTAAATTGTCCATCCGGCTTACACGGTCCCTTCCCCATTTCTTTGAGTTTTTTCAGCGAAATGTCATTTGTATGGGCCACTCCAAACCATCATTTCTAGCCAAAGCAACCAATAACGCGATCGTTGGCCCATCTATTTTGCATTGATGTCCCAAACCTACTTTAAACCCTTCGTGTGGACCCCACCTACCAATCCAATGAGCCCCGTGCGCAAGAAGACTCTAGAAACTAGTGATTTTTCTCTCCAACACGCAAACCGGGATCCCGCACCCACCGGCTGTCCACCGATTTTAGAGACTTATAAAAGACCCCTGGTCGCGCACTCCTCTCTCCATGATTATCTGATCGAGCAGAGGGAGAGGGAGAGAGAGAGAGAGAGAGAGAGAGAGAGAGAGAGAGAGAGAGAACGAGTGAAGGGAAAGGAGGTTCCGTCAGTTGCTGTTGCTGGCCCTGTTTCAATTGAGGAAGGAAAGAGAAGAAAAGAAGAAAGAGAGAGAGAGAGAGAAGAAGAAGAAGAAGAAGAAGAAGAAAGACTCAGCATGGGAGTTTTCTAAATTTCAGTTTATCTGACCAAGACTAGGTTACTAAACGAGGTAAATCATGCATCTAGATAACATTTGATTTAAGTTCCCTTAAGTTCAATTTAAAAGCCTAAAAATAGATCTACATCTAGACCAAACCTTAGCCATTGATCTTAACCGTGCTACATTAAGATCTAACCGTGAAAATTATTTTATATATTATAGAATCTAATCCTATGACATACACATCAAGATCTAACAACGTTTGAAGGTGATTCAAATCAAGAGGTGAGGATTTCCTTTAAGCCTAGTTACAATAATATCAAATTATATGTCGATTCTATACTTGGAATAGTAAGGTTTTGTGGTATGATTGTTTGAAATACATGTTTGTTGAAATCTTTTATGTAAGGATGAGTTTGTATGAAAATCATTAATGTGTTTATGGTAAACTTTTGGTTTGTATGCACCATGAACTTTGTTAAGTGTTTAGAAAGGAAAACATGCTTGTACATATGTTGATGTGAGAACCATTGAAATTTATGCTTAGTTTGTGGCTCTTATATGATCATGATGAATATGATGTGTAATGCGTGGTGTGTCATGAGATTATGTGTGTGGATGTTACGTCAATGGAAGCCCTTTTGCCCCTGTGGACCCTCGCCTTTCCGCGCTCCCGACGACGTTCTCCCTTTCATTTCGGAAAAAGAAGAAGAGGATGCGTGAGTGCGAATCGTCGTTTGTGCCACTGGCTTGCCTCATTCTCGAAGGCTTTGTTTGGTTGTCGTGTTAAACTGGATGTGTTTAGATGAGTTTATATAAGACTAGAGTCGCCACTAGCCAGTTACTTCGAATCTACAGTCGGCTAGACCCCGTAGAAACGTTAGAGAAGGGGATCCGAAGATTCCTTCCTCTAAAATGACTCCTTTTAATCTGCGGCCAGAGATTCGAGGTAAGGGATCACGGTTACAGGGTGGGAAGAGGTAAAGCACCCCACACACTGCCCATACCGAAGTACAGTCTCTACTTCACAGAATCAAACGAATACTTGAATGTCTGTTTTAATCCTCGTGCATTCTCATAGATGACATGATGCATGAATGCAGGTCTGAACAGTAAGAGTTTCTGATGGGCAGGTTTCCATTAACATACAAGCCCAGAGCATACGTTCGAACTGACAGGTGCTTTATGCGAGATGCATGCTGTGTGTTTGAATAATCAAAGTGCTCGTAGTGAAGCAGGGGGGTTGGAAGAAAAGTAAATGTTGCACTTATGCTAGATGCAAATGAGATGATGTTGGTAAAAGAGTAGCTGAATGGACGGAGGTGTCGCAAGGATTGGCTTCGAGTGGCTGGATCAAGACCTGGATGGCTTGGGAGACTTGGACCAGTGGTCAGGCTGAGCTGGACCAAGGTTAAACTCTTCTCACTCGGGCTCTCCTTGGTGGAGGAATGGACTAAAGGGTGGAGAGACGGATTGCACTCGGCTGGATGGCTTCGGAGGGATTGAATGTTGAAATGAGAAGGGGAGGGGGGTATTTATAGCAGCGGGCAGTGGTAGAACCCGTAAATAATTTTGGGCGGCCCCTACGGACGCTCCTCGGGATCCAACGCGTGGTACGGACATGTCTCGGGGTTGTTGCTTGGGACTCAGTGAGTTGACTAGGTGGGTCGACTCAGTGGGTTGACTGGGTGATTTGACTTGGCGGGTTGACTCGGCGATTTGACTCGGTGATTTGACTCGACGGGTTGACTCAGCGGGTTGACTCGGTGATTTGACTCAGTGGGTTGACTCAGTGAGTTTGACTTTTTTAAGATTTTTTGACTGGTTTTTCTTATGGGGGGTTTTTCAGGCTGATGTTTAAGGGTGAGTTGGGCTATGGATTAAGGCTTACAAGGGTGAGTTTGGCTGAGTTTGGACATGGGATTTAGGGGTATGGTCCTCCATTCATCCAGCTATCTCTACCAACAGTGTAGCCAAAGGTGGGATGTTTACAGATGCCCCTCTTTGGCAGAGGTTGCGTGCAACCGAATGCCAAAGCTAGTGGACACCCCACCTCTGACCCGGTCATTCATAGATCATGGTCTGAAATCTTTACTTGCCTTTGCATCTGTGCTAGTTGATCGTCTGGAAATCGATCACTCGCACATACCGCGGAGTTTGGAGAAAACGTTGCGATTGTCCCTACAGTTTGCTGTAACCTGGGTACCCAATCGCAACCCTTCCATTCCTGATCGATACTAACATCAGAAAAGTACAGCAGAGCCTCTACATCGTAGTCTTACGAGGTTGCTGACCCTGAGATTGATTGTGATGTTTGATGTTTTCCCGGATCACTCCAGGAGTACTTGTTTCGCTTGACTGTCAAAGTGGTTAGACGCCCTGCGACTTGGACTCAGTCAATGTACTTCAGGCATCCACGCCTAGGTATGTGCGGGTGGACTTTTTCCACCCGATCTGCTGGTTTTGATGCTTGGTTTGCAATTCATTCTTTCCTAGATTATGGTCTGGAATCTTTGTTGTCCTTTGTATCTGAGTCAGTTAATTGTTTGGAGATTGATAACTCGCACATACTGTGGGAGTTTGGAGAAAACGTTGCGATTGTCCTTGCAGTTTGCTGCAACTTGGGTATCCAATCGCAACCCTTCCATTCCCAATCGGTACTAACATCAGAAAAGTACAGCAGAGCCTCTGCGTCGTAGTCTTATGAGGATAATGACCCTGAGATTGATTGTGTGATGTTTTCCCGGGTCACTCCAGGAGTACTTGTTTCACTTAACTGTCAAAGTGGTTAGATGCCCTGCGTCATGTAGTCTTACGGGATTCTACTACGCCGACTTGGACTCAGTCAAGGTACTTCAGTCATCCATGCCTAGGTATGTGCGGGTGAACTCTTTCCACCCAATCTGCTGATTTTGATACTTGGGTTACAATTCATCGTTTCCACCTGTTCAAATGGTTTCTTTAATCGAGCCTTTTGGCTTTCATCTTTTCATATCTTGGCATGTGGTACGACCGCACTGACACTGGAGTTTAGTTCGACCGTACTCTGAGTGCATTGGATCCGATGGTCTCCGAAAAAATCGTGAGACATCGGATCTTATTTGATTTTTGCGTCGGCTCCTACCTAGAGATATGGAAGATCTCCTGGTGTTTTGGAGGTAGAACGCTCTACTGGGAAAATATTTTTGGATGAAAAGATACCCACTGTGGGGAGTGATACTCCGTGGGGTTTTTATTTACAAATAGGAATATTTTTTTGTCTTTTGAAATGAAAATCTAGTCTACACGTGCCTCCACGAGGGATGCCTGTGGGGTCTTTGGCTAACCGACTTTTATTTTGAAAGCAGGTAAACATGATGATTGATGCGATGGATGCTGATGCATGGAGATGTATGATGAATGCATGGCTTGGTTCATTCTCTTTAAGTTTGATGATTTTGCTTTTGCTGGAGATGCAGAGAATTTTGAGCTTATTGCTTGCAGGGTTGTGCTCCCTTGGGGATTTCTTTCTTCTTTATGTGGATGTTTGGTCGACGGGTTGGTCAAGATCTCGACTCGTGGTCGATCAGGTCCATCGTCCCAAGATGTTGTTTCTTTGCTAATGAGAATGTACGAGGGTGTTATCTGACTTCAAGATGTTCTTCTGGGCATAAATGTGATTGAGAAGGTGCTTGGTCGCCAGTTTTGGTCAAGATTTCAATTTGTGAGTGATCGGATCTGTCATCCCAAATTGTGAAGTGAGCGGAGTTCGAGACTCCTGAAGTGTAGTGCTGGGGATAGTGACAATTTTTGTAATTTTTGCAAATATTTGGTCCGAATCTTTACCTGAGTCAGGATAAAGATTGGTTATTGAAAACAAAGGAATTTTTTTTGTGATTTTGAGAATATTTTTCTTGAAAGCAAAGGAAATATTTTTTGTGATTTTGCAAATATTTGATTTGAAAGCAAGGGAAATATTTTTTTGTCATTTTGGAAAGGTGATTTTGCAATGTTTTGGTATTTTGTGATTTTTCTGAAAAGCAAGGAAATGTGTGGAATTTTCATCCACTTCCAGCTTCTACTACTGGTAAGGCACCCGATCCATTTTACGTCAGCGAGCAAGACGAGTTCTCACACAGTTAAGTGTCGTAGTTTTACATCTTCGGATGAGGAGATTTTTTAGGATTTTCAGTCAACACACCCACAAAGTTGCCTGTTCCTCATGTGCAATACACATAGACCACGTATCGTCCGACGGACTCCTACGGCCACAAAATGAGCCACATCCTCACATTTCCCTTTGTCAATCCAGTTTGGGGCCTTACGTCTCTCACAATTCCGTGAGGGTGCGCTTCACCTCCCAACAGCCTTAATCCCCTTCATGAGTTTTAGGAACAGGGAACATCCGTCAGATTCAACAGCGACTTCCAAATCAAGGTTGTCTATCACGGTGCGTTCAACACGAACAGGATTGCGGGGTTCTGCCCGCCTCAGCCTTTACCTGTTTAAAAGATTCCGGACACCCGTACGATCAAGTGTCAGCCATGTCCGGAACAGGTTAGGAAAGAAATCCCCCGAGAAGTTAATCCCAGTGTAGTTTTAGGTCTTCGGACCACTGGGGATGAATTTGTGAACTTATGGTGAATTTTTTTTGTTTTGAGAAAGTTTCAGTTTTCATCTCGAGTAATCGAGGTTGATGCTGGTTTTTATGGAAAGCTTAAAATCTTTTTGGTATTTTTGAAAATGATCCGGGTTATCGAACCTTGATCCCAGCGGTTGAGGCCGATGCCGGTTTTTAGTTGAAAGCAGGAAATGGTCCCCCGAGAAATTAATCCCAGTGTAGTTTAATGTCTTCGGACAAAAAATATGTACATGCTGAAAATACATTCTTTTTGTGATTTTTTGAAATGTTCCAGGCTATTAAATCTCAATTTGAGAGATCAAGATTAACACTGGTTTTTCTTGAAAATCTCTCAGGATTTTGATCCCGACGTAGTTTAAGGTCTTCAGACCACAAACTGTACAAAACAGGGCAAACACATTTTATTTATTTTATGTTTTTTTTTTCTGGAAAATGTCTGGAGTCGTCTGATCTTGATGTGAGCAAACAAGACCGACACCGGTTTTTATTGAAAATCTCCCGGGATGTCGATCCCGATGTAGTTTAAGGTCTTCGGAACACAAAACATGTACAAAACAAGGCAAACACATTTTTTTTATTTTTGAAAAATGTCGGGTATCAGCGGATCTTGATTCGAACGATCCAGACTGCTACCAGTTTTTATTTAAAAAGTCCCTCGGGATCTTGATCCCGACGTAGTTTAAGGTCTTCGGACCACAAACTGTATAAGCAAGGCAAACACATTTTTTCATTTTTTGAAAAATGTCCGGTATCAGTGGATCTTGATTCGAATGATCCAGACTACTACCAGTTTTTATTTAAAAAGTCCCTCGGGATCTTGATCCCGACGTAGTTTAAGGTCTTCGGACCACAAACTATGTACATGCTGAAAACACAATTTTTTTTTATTTTTTGGAAAATGTTCGATATCAGTGGATCTTGATTCGAACGATCCAGACTGCTACTGATTTTTATTTAAAAAGTCCCTCGGGATCTTGATCCCGACGTAGTTTAAGGTCTTCGGACCACAAACTATGTACAAGCAGGGCAAACACATTTTTTTTTATTTTTTGGAAAATATCCGGTATCAGCGGATCTTGATTCGAACGATCCAAACTGCTATCGATTTTTATTTAAAATGTCCCTCGGGATCTTAATCCCGACATAGTTTAAGGTCTTCGGACCACAAACTGTACAAAACAGGGCAAACACTTTTTTTTTTTTGGAAAATGTCCGGAGTTGTCTGATCTTGATGTGAGCAAACAAGACCGACACCGGTTTTTATTAAAAATCTCTCGGGATGTCGATCCCGACGTAGTTTAAGGTCTTCGGACCACAAACTATGTACATGCTGAAAACATGACTTTAGATGGTTGAGATCACTGTTTGACCAAGTCAAATTTTTTTCTTTTTCTTGAAGATTCCATGGAACGTTTTCCATATCATTAAGCAATTTCTCACCAATTTCTCACCAGATGAGATTTTGGTGAGATTCCTCACTTTTTCTCATCATTCTCTTCCATCACTTCACTCTTACAAGGAGGTATAAGATTCACTTGCAATCACCCTTCCCAAGGAGGAGTTCTTCCCAAGGAGAGAGGGTGAGAAGTCGTTTCAACTAGGTGGGAGGGAGGACATCCCCCTGGGCGCCGCTTGGACCGTCTCTGCCCACTGGTTTTTCCAGTGGGTCGGGTAAAGGGGTGCACTCTCCTTTTCTATATAACATAGGGCACCCTTAGCCCCTCCAACGTGCAATCTCTCTTTTCTCTCTCTCATACTCTCTCTTTCTTCAAGTTTTTCTCTCTCTTTTGGTGGTTCTTTGTTCTTTTCAAGTGGTGGGCCTTAGTGAAGCTTTGGGACAGTAAGGTGGTCCCCCTTTAGCGAGAGGTAAAGGTATGGACCACTCCCTTTCTCTCTTGTCTTTTTCCTTCTTCGTTGTCTCTTCTCATTACTCTTTCTTTTTTTCATATAGCTATTCCAAAAGGAGTGAAGGTGGGCCCAAGTATTTTTTGGCCTAGATTTCCAATCTCTTCTAAAGGTGGTGCATGGAGAAGGACATTGCAAGCTTCCATTTCATTCTTTCTTTTCTTCTTTCACACTCCCTTCATGTGTATGTAAAGGGTAATTTTGCCATGTCCATCAAGTGTGCATGGCAAAATATCCTATCTTTTTTCATGGGAGTTGGGCCTCTTTTCATGTGTATCAAATGGGCTCAAAGTGAAGTCATGGCCCTTGGTGTACTTGATGGGCCCAACACTTCATTTTGGGCTCCCTCATGCTTTCTTTCCCTTGTCATTTTTCCTTAGAACTCTTCTTTTCTTTTCCATCTTCTCTTCAAGGTTTAGGCCCATGGGAATGGTAGGGCCCACCTCAAGTTTTGGGCTCATGGGGCTCGCTTTGGGTGGCCCTATCTTTCTTCACATGTGTATGGACAAAGGTGACTAGCCCATTCTTCACTTGGATCTCAAGTGGGCTAGATTTCTTAGTTAGGCTCTTGTGGTCAAGTAGCCCAAATCTTCCACCATTTCTTGATTATGATGTACATCCTTGTTCACAAAGTGTGGTGAGTTCCTTAGAATTTTTCCATATGGATGGGCTTTTGGGCCCTCATTGAAACTTGTGCATTTCTTTGGACCATGTGTGCTCCACTACACTTTGTTCATGTAGGATTTTTTCCTTTCATGCTTTTTCTTTTGGATGGATGGAGGACGGAAGTTACTTGATCATCTACAAGTCCCATGAGTGAGTTGTTTCAACAATCTCACTAAGTTCAAATGGTTTTTCCGTGTGGTAGGAAAGTGGTTCTCAAGAGTTTCCCTTTAATGTTATCAACCTCAAATGGATGATCCTCCTTCAAGTGAGCTATCCATGCAACCATAGTTCCTTGAACTTCCCTTGGGGTGTTTGGTGGGTCATCCACCATCATTCTCAAATATGAGTGATTTTTCTTTCAATTTGTGAGAAAGAATGATACCCATAAGTTGCCCAATTTTGTCCCATGCTTTGGGGCATTTTGGATTTTGATCTTCAAGTGGGCTATATATACCATTCTTAGCCATTTTCATGATGGTTGGGTGACACATCAAGCCACACCCTCTTGTGCTCAAATGGTCCCCTTTTGTAAAGCAATTGGTGCACATAAGTTGCCCAAACTTGTCCTTGCATGGACATCTCCAACTTTGGTTCTTCATGTGGGTTATGTGCATCAAATTTTTACCATTGCCTTCTTTGATTCATATGTTTGTGGGTAGACCACCATGTTGTATTCTTATAGTCAAAACTTTTATCAAGATGATGCACATAGGGTTGCCCATGGTTAACCCATGAATGGGTCCTCATGTTCTTCAAATGGGCTATGTGCTCCCTTCAATCCATTAAGGTGGGGCATTTGGGTTGCTCTTGGGGGCCCATTTCCTTCCTATTCCCCACTTATCCATGTACATGTGTAAAAAGATGGGAAAATGAGAATCATGGCCTTGGTATAAAAAGTGAACCAATCCTTGGCCACATATGGACTTTGAAGAGGGACTTCTCATGTGAAGTTGGATCTTTATCCCTCGTTCATCTTATGGCACTTAAGTGCATTTGTTGTCCAAAATGTGTCCTTGGATGATGGACTTTCCTTTCCTAGACACAGCATGCAACCCTCTTTGGGGTGGGCCTTGCTTTCTTCAATGGGCCCAACACATATCCTGGGTGACACATGGAGTCGGACTTTGGATTTTGCATTTGAATGTGAGCCCAATCCCATGGATTTCCTGGATGATAATTTGGATTTTAACGGGTAAAGGATAGGGACTTACCTTGCCAAGCTTGTAGGATTCAATGGCGGACGGTACAAGAGGACGTCAGGTGATTGATGAGGATGATCCCGCCTTCATCATCCACCAAGGGGCCCATATGTGTTCCTTGGCTCAGGAGCACCAACTTCTTCCCTTCATCAAGGGTCGAAGTACCAGGGATCATTGGGATAACTGGGTGAAACACTCACAGCCTTTGCTTGAACGAGTTCTGGCTGACACTCCTTTTGCTGGCCTCCTTACCTTATGCTTCCATAATAATAGTGCCAACCGCATGTTGCTTGCGGCTCTTTGCGAGAGGTGGCGGGATAAGACCCACACCTTTCAACTCCCTTGTGGCGAGTGGGGAATAACTCCCCTGGATATATATATATATATATATATATATATATATATAATATATATATATATATATATATATATATATATATATATATAATATATATATATATATATATATATATATATAGGCTTTCCATTTCATGGGGCAGTTGTTCCCCAAGTCGGCTCTCTTGCTCCCATCACTTCCACTGAGTGGCTACGGCTTGTTGGTGATATCCCGCCTGAAGATGAATTCCAGGGCCATCAAGTAAAAATGCGATGGTTCTACAACACCTTTGCTACCGTCACCCCTACTACCGAGCTAGAGGCCCTCCACAAAGCACGGACCATGATTGCTTACGCCTTCGGGTTCTTCCTTTTCTGTCATGCGAACGAGAGGATCGATCCTAAATTTCTTCGTTTGATTGAGGATCTTCATCATCCCTACAATTGGAACGGGGCTATCTTGACTCATGTTTTTCAGGGTTTGGATAAGACTTATCGGAATAGCCGGTCCTCACAGGTTTCTGGCCTATCGTAGAGGTACTCTTCTTTAAGCTTCCTTGGAGACATTTGTCTTCTTTCTTTCTCTGATTGTCAGGTGTGCCCTTGCCCAGACTTGCTTTTATGACCATTTTTCCCACCTCGTGCCGAGGATATGGGATGACATTGAGCCACCTTTGTATTGCCACATGTACTGGCATCAACAAAATCATCAGCGGAACTCTCGAGTCTCTAGGGATAACTGGCGTGCTAAAATAGACGGATTGACCGTTGAAGATGTAAGTATCTTGCTTTCCTTATCCCTCGTGCTGCACTGTAACTGATCGTGATGACCTCCTTTGTTGTAGCTTGCTCAGATGCCATACGTCAACTTTTATCTCTACTACACCCCTCAGTGTGTGGAGGCCTATGATGCTTCATGCCTCTGGATCATGCTTTCTGACGCTGAATCATTTCAGTGGTATTTGAGTGAGAGGCTGCTTCGACAGATTACCAGAGTGGCTCGAGTCCCTTGCTCTGCACCTCCTCCAGCTGCTCAGATCCCTGCTGATGAGATAGCTGATGCTCTTGTGGGCCAGCCTGGGTTTCGTTTCACGATCCTGGATCGCGATTATGATGAGTGGTACTTGTTGTATGGCCAGGGGCCTCTGCTTCCTCCGCTCTATGTTCCTGGGGGCCGTCGCAGATACGCTGGAGCCTCAGTGACAGCTCCTTTGATGGATCTTCATCGTCGAGAGCGGGACGAGAGGAGGGATGACGACGACTATGTTGGTGACCTGTAGCCTTCTTTTATATTCAGCTTACTCGATGCATGACCTCTTTTTGCTTTTACCCTCTTTTGTATCAAAATCTTCTGAATGAATATACAACCTTTCACTTGTCTCAAATTACTTGATGATGCCTACATGCTCTGAATGATTTGTGGAAGACGAGACTTTTTAACTGCATGGATGATGACTTGAACGGCTCACATTGCTTAATTTGGCCTTGTGGGCCCCTTGCAGATCTCAGCTTTGCTTTGGAGCACCCTTTCTTTATGTTTTGTGAGGCTAAGAAGGCTTCTCATAGTGCGGATGATGACTTGAACGGCTCAGATCGCTTGATTTGGCCTTGTGGGCCCACTTGATGATCAGATCTGGGATTCTGGCCTTCTTTCTTGATGATCAAGCCTTCGATCTTGCTATTTCATGACTCATGCAAGCTTTCCTATGATTTAGATCATGATGATCTAGTCTTTGAATGGCCCAGATTGCTTGTGGGCCCCCCCTTGATCAACTTTCCTTCTCTTTGACCCGATCAGACCTATGTTGGTCGCATGACTTCCTGGTTGGATAGGTGTGGTACCTTCCAAATGATTCTGATCAACCTCAAACGAAATTTGGAGTGGATTGGGGCCTTGGGCGGCCCTCAGGGTGCCATCTGCTGATGTGGACTGTCAGCCTCACCTACCAACGACCATGGAGCCAATCCCGCGGAGAGAGAGGGAACGCGTCCGTACGGGCAGCCCACAGCGGGCCGCCCAAGGCTCGCCTCTTGTGCGGCCTAGGTTGGCTCTGGTTCGGACAGTGAGAACATTCCCCTGGTCACTGTCTCCCTCATCCCTGTACTTGACTTTTCGATCCAACCATGAATCTCTTCCTTGTCTCTTCTTTCATTCTCTTTTTGTCCTCTTCTTGGTTTGTCCTTTCTCAAGCAATGGATGGTGAAGATTTAGGGGTTGTGGGGACTGTCCATGGTGGGTCCCACACTTTAGAAAGTGTTGAAGGTTTTAATGATGGAGGGTTTTCTTTAATAGATGGTGGAGATGGAGCATTGAATGGGGGCATTAATGAGGGGCTAGGGATGGTGGTTGGTGGAGCTTTGAATGGCCCCATTAATGGCAGCCATGCTGAAATTTCTGATTTAAATGGGGCCCTCATTATGGGAGAGATGGATGGTATGGATGAGATGAGGAGATGGGACATAGGTGAGGCTATGTATCCCTTGAATGTGGGCCACCTGGATGATGTGATTGATGGAGGTGATGGGAGTATAATGGACATAGATGGGCTGATCTCATGTTTGGATGGTATGGATGGTTCAGATGATACCTTTGATGGTTTGGATGCTCTTGATGATGGCTGAGATGTGCGGCATACTTGTTTGGGTGGACTTGATGTGATCATTGACGATGTCCCCCTGATGATGGACGGTGTGGATGCCTCGATGATCCCTTTGATTGGTCAGGATGATGACTGGATTCACAACTTTATGTTGGAAAGGGTCGCAGGTCCAGATCCGACCGTTGATTCTTCGATCGGGATTGCCGGGACCCTTCTTGATGGTTCAGATGCATTTTTTGACAGTCAGATTGGTCAGGGTGCCATGATGTGTGGTGTGATCTTTGCTAATAGCCCTTTTGATGGAGAGTGTCGTCCTTCTCCTGATCGTCGGTCCTTTGCGCACTCTGTTCATGAGGTGGGTGAGTCTTCTCATGCAGCTGAGGTCCTGACAGTTTCAGACAGTGATGCGACTATATCTGACATAGCCGTTACTGGGGGCAGGTCAGGGGCTGTTGAGTCTGCAGAGGTTCCAGCTTTTCCTTCTCCTTCGCCCGTTGATGTTCCGATCCTCGATGAGCCGTCATTGATTTCTGGGCCTTTTGTTTTGGAGGGGGTTCCCGTGAGGACTTGTCAGCTACTTCCTTGTCCTTCTTGCTCGCCACGACTGCTTGCTTGGCTTGACAGCTTGTCAGCTTATGAGATTCGGGATTTGGAGTCCTATGGCTTCGGCAGTCTGATCCATATGGCTAGAGTTAACATTAATTGGAGGATGCTCGGGGCCACACTGATTGACTGGGTCCCTTCGTTGAACTTGTTTGCGTTCAACGACATGGAGATGGGACCCTCTTTGGAGGAGCTTACGCACTTGACCGGCCTTCCTTGGGATTATACTCAGTATTTTTCGCCGAAGACATTGTCAAAGACTGCCACACCGCAGAACTGGTTCATGATCCCTTATCTTGTTCGGCCTGCAGCTGCCGGCCAGGATGCTATAGTGTTTTCCTTGGACTTACTGTATGATCTTTTTTCGGGTCCTCGACGTGTGGCCGGATCTATTCTTTCTCAGAACGCACTGATGTTCTGCTTGATAGCTGAAGTGCTGTTCTCGGGATGGGGCAGGTTCCAGACTCCTTTGCTTTTTGAGGTGATGAGCCGAGCTACCCGACGGCAGGGGATCATTTCTCTCGTCCCGGCCGAGCTGTTTAACAGGTTGACTGACTGTGCCCTGGGCCGCACTCGTGTCCTTCGCAGCTGCTGTGCATTTCTTCAGGTATCTTTTTTGCACCTTTCTCTTCTTGCTTTTTAGGAATTGCTTTGCTCTAACTGAACTTCCTTTCCTTCTTGTGATCAGGTCTGGCTATGAGAGCGCCTTTCGCTGACTGTTCCTGTACCATTTCCTGGCACCCGTCGCCCAGACCTTATTCGACACATCATGGAATTTCTTCCTCATATGGCTCGGATGAGTGAGCCCTTGTATCGCAGGATGTTCGCTGATCTTCGTGACTGGAATGTTCGTTGGGGGTCATCTTGTCTTTCACTTCCTCCAGTGCTTTGCGATGCGCACCGCCTTCCTCTGATGTTGGTAGACTTTCGATCTTACTTTTCTTATCATCCTATCAGGTTCCTACGGCAGTTTGGGTATGAGCAGGATGTTCCTCTTTTTGCTTTCACGGGTATTGGGCGTCGAGCACTTCCATCTAGAACCTCTGACTTTAGGACTCGGGTCGATGGATCTTGGGCGAGTTACTTGACTGCTGATTTGCTTGGTTTTGAGCTGCGGGCTTTTCTGATGGCGACCGCCCCATATCAGTACTGGGTTGCTGAGAAGTCTCTGTATCGACGTATCCCTTGCTGGCACCAGACGGCTGATGAGGATGAGCAGGATATCCATGGAGATGCCGGCTCTTCATCTGGTTCATATGAACCCTTTGAGGAGCGCCCATTCATCGATCCTGGTTTCCTTTTGGCCACTCATGGCCATTTGCTGTCTGAGATTTCCGCACTTTGGTATCATTGTGAGATGATGTCAAGGAGATTGGCTGCCGATCAGAGGTTGTCTGATGAGGAGACAACGATCCGCAGCCTTAAGCGCGATGAGGTACATTACCTGCATATGGAGGTAAGCAGGTTGAGAGCGAGACTATTTCATTATGAGTCAGAGGACTTACCTGATATGGCCGAGGAAGAGGGTAGAGATTGATTGTGTTGGCCACCTGCACATTCCTTTTTGCATAGTATATGATTGATGATGATGCATTTTTTGTATTTTTTGAAAAAATGACATGATATATATGTAAAAGAAATATGATGCTTTTAATGAAAAAGAAGAAAACTTTTTTGAGAATCTATTGTGCCATGAGTTGTCTTAGGAGTGTGTGTCTGGATTTTGTGTCAGAATATAGGAATCAGAACTGGGGCTCGGCCAATGCTTTGACCGATGTCTCGAGATTTGACTTGTGTGCTCCTTTGGTTCACTAAAGGTGTAGGCAATGGGAATTGTTGCTTCCTGAGATTGTCGAAGTTTGCAGAGCTCTTCGCTCCTGACTGCACTTTTTCTTGTTCTTGAACTGTGACTGCTTGAACCGGTTTGGAATGTCTGATTTCTTGGTACTTGCACTTTTCATTTTTTTTCTTTTCCATTTGAGCCATTTTTACCTGCAGCGCTCTTTCGAGTTTTCACCACAGCTGGCCTTTTCCCGTCATTTTTGCCCGTAGCGCCCTTTCGGGTTTTCACCATGTCCCGGGTGTTTGATCTTGCCTGCCCCTTGGCAGCTATGCTGTTTTTACCCTCGGCGCCCTTTCAGATTTTCACCAAGTCCGCTGTATGCCCACTGTTTTTACTCGGAGTGCCCTTTCGGGTTTTCACTCCGCCCTCTTTGTTTAGGCACACATTTTTTTTCTTTTTTTTTTCTTTTTTCTAGATCTTTGGATAACTGCGGCGGCTAGAGGTTGGGAATCCGTCGTTGCCAGCCGATGGCAGTCTTTCAACCTTTATCCTAAGTTACGATGATAGAGCTGTCGGTCTTAGCTACCGACCTTTCTGAGATGGGTGGATGGATGACTGTGTTTCTTCTTGGGTTGAGTTTTCTCGAGTGCCTTGCTTCGGCTTCTTCTTTTTCTCTCTCTTTTTTCTTTTGTATTCTTTTTTCTCTTTTTTGTGTCTTTTTCTTCTCTTTTTTTTATATTCTTTTTTTTTCTCTCTTTTTTCCTTTGAATCCCCTTATTTGAAACACTTGTTGGTGGACGGAAATGATTTCTCAGAGGTTTTAGCTTCGACCTCTTGACTTCAGATTTATTAAAGTAACTCTTGATAAAGTTAGAATGACTTATTCGTGAAAGATCTTCACTTTATCGGCGTTGATTGGCTTAAGAAGGTCCATCCCTCTCATGCTGGTGAGTCTGAGGGCGCCTCCGGGAAGTACTTCTCTGATGATCAGCGGCCCATCCCACGAGGGTTTGAACTTTCCTCTGGGATCTGGAAGGTGTGACGATAGAATCTTCTTCATGACCATGTCGCCTACCTTGAAACTTCTTTTTCGGACTCTCTTGTTGTAAGCCCGAGCGATCCTTTTCTGATAACACTGAGAATGACTTAGTGCTCGCATGCGCTTTTCATCTGCAAATTGCAACTGATCAAATCTGGCCCTTTGCCATTCTCCTTCTTCAACTCCGCTTTCTAGTAACACCCGTAGTGATGGTATTTCCACCTCGACTGGTAGAACTGCTTCCATTCCATAGGTAAGCGAGAAAGGAGTAACGCCCGTAGCAGATCGTACAGACGTTCGATAGGCCCAAAGTGCATATGGGAGCATATCTGACCAATCTCGATAGGTTACGACCATCTTCTCGAGTATCCTGACGATTGTCTTATTTGTGGCTTCTACCCCACCATTCATTTGAGGACTGTAGGGGCTTGATTGATGACGTTGAATCTTAAATTTGCTGATGAAGTCATCCATCTTCTTGTTGACGAACGGGGTCCCATTATCTATGATGATAGCATTGGGGATTCCATACTAGCATATGATGTTGTTCTTCATGAATTTAATCACCTGAGATGCTGCAATCGTGGTGTAGGAGGCTGCTTCTACCCACTTAGTGAAGTAGTCGACTACCACAAGTATGTACTCATGACCATTTGATGCTTTGTGACTAATCTTGCTGATGATGTCGAGTCCCCACATGGAGAAGGGCTAGGGGGTGGTCAGGTTGTATAATTCTGATGAGGGGGCATGGATTTGATTCGCATGCTCCTGACACTTGAAGCATTTTCTGACATGCTGGCAACAGTCTGTCTCCATGGTGAGTGTTGAGCTCTTAATTGTGCATATTCTAACCTCAATTCATCACTCATTGTGCAAGGTTTGTATGGTTTGTAAGCTAATTCAATGCATGTTTTGTGACTACAGGATTGAGGGTGGATTCTACTCAATTGAAGACATAAAGAGCTCACTTGGGATCATTCTGATGAAGAACGTTTGAGGACCAAAGAAGAAAAGAAAGAAAGAACTAAAGAAGAAAAGAAAGCAGAAGAAAGAAAAGAAAAATACAAAAAGAAAAGAGGGCTGACCGGTCGTGACCGGTCGGCCAAGGAAGCCAGACCGGTCAGCCATGCATGTTTGGAGGTATTGAGGACGTCCGACCGGTCATGACTGGTCGATCATTGCTGCTGGAGAATTGTTGAAGGCGTCCGACCGGTCATGACCGGTCGGACATGCTTGCTGGACCAAGAATGAATAAGCCCGACCGGTCATGACCGGTCGGAGATGCTTGCTGGAGTGTTTTCACTTGAGGCCGACCGGTCTTGACCGGTCGGCCATGCGTACTGACTTAGAAGCTTCTAATTTCTTCTCGATTTTCTCTGCGCTGCGTAAGAGTTTCGCAAATTTCCGATTCTTTCGACGTTGTGGAGCCTCCAGACTATAAGAGGACACCTAGGGATCGTTCCTAGGGTATCCTAGAAGGGTTCAAGCGAGGTTGGAGGCTGTGGAAGTGAAGATTGGAGTTTCACAACTCCTTTTGGTTTGCTTTGCTGTTTTCATGCTTTTTGTAGTTGTTTCATGTTTCCTTGGATCATGAGCAGCTAAACCTCTTAGCTAGGGCTAAGAGGTGAAGCTTGTAGTGAATCCAAGATGTTTTAATTCGTAGTTAAGTGGTTTTAGTTTGGAATTCATGATTATGAACTAAGGTTTGAAGTTTATACAAGTTTTTAAGTAATTTTTCTTAGTCTTGTGATGACTCATGGATGTTTGGATGAATTACTTATCTTCTTAATTTGTTTGCAACGGTATAGACCTGTATGATCCGAGGAATCGAAGTGCGCTCTAGTACTAAGCTCTTCATAAAGGGACTTCAGGCCAAAGTTCTATTTTAGTTGATTTTCTGGAATATGTAAGGACTGTGCTGGTGATTTGAATCTAGTTCAAATCCTAATCTAGCCTTGTCTTGTGAGAGGACTTGGGGATGGTTATGATTGAGAACTGGACCTATAGGAAAGGGGAATGACCTATGCAATTGAGCATGCTCAGCTCAGCCTAGATTGAGTGGATCTTATGCATAGAACTTACATATTACAGACTGTTTGGTTTAACAGTTCTATCATCCGACTGGACGGACAGGAATGTCGATTCTAGTTGAGAGAATAAGAAACCACAGCGGATTGAACATCAAGGATTGCTACAAGTGGATCCTTGAAACCCTAGTACCCTCTTATAATTAATTACTCTCGATTTAATTCAGCTTTTGTTACTCACATCAACTTTATACAACAATCTGATTAGTAGACTTCAATAGACACTTGTGGATGAATTTGTGAGATCCTACATAGTCCCTGTGGATCGACCTCGGTCTTACCGAGTTTATTACTACATCGCAACCCTACACTTGGGGAAGCGAACAATGAGCCAATAGTAGCCGAGTCGTAGAATCTTCTTTGCCATCATGTGCCCGTTCATGTGTGGGCCACAGATTCCTTCATTTATTTCTTTCATGATCTTTGCAGCTTCTGTTTCATCGACGCATTGAAGGAGGATGTGATTATAGGATCGCTTGTAAAGAACTTCACCACTGATGGTGAACTGGCCGGCCAAACGCTAGATGATTCGGCGATCTGTTGCTGTTGCTGACTCCGGATACTCTTGGGTTTCAAGATATTGTTTGATGTCAGCATACCAAGCTTTGTCGGGACAGCTTCGGCTTCTTCTATTTGCAGGCAGAAAGCAGGTTCATCTTGAATTTCGACTGTAAGCTCCCATTCTGAAGCTCCTTTCGGGATCTCGAGCATTAACGCGAGTGTGGCGAGTGCGTCTGCAAACTGATTCTTGGCTCTGGGCATGTATGAGAAGGTGATTTCTTTGAATTCTTCGATCAGATTTTCAAGATACACATGATATGGTATCAACTTCTCGTCCTTGGTTTTCCATTTGCCATTGGTCTGATGGATGATAAGCTGTGAGTCTCTAAATACTCGTAGCTTCTTGACGCCCAAGATTATGGCTTCCCTTAAGCCAGCGATGCATGCTTCGTACTCTGCCATGTTGTTGGTGCACTCGAATGCTATGCGCCTTGAGATAAGAATAGGGACATCATCTGGAGAGTAGAGGATCGCTCCAATACCACTCCCTTTAGAATTTGCTGCGCCGTCGAAGAATAATGTCCACTCATCTTTTTTCTTCTTTTCTTCACCTTCGATAAGTAAGAGATCTTCATCAGGGAAGAATGTCTTGAGCGATTGATAATCCAGGAGGGAGTGGGCGGCAAGATGATCGGTGAGGGCCTACCCCTTGATTGCCTTCTAAGTGACATAGGTGATGTCAAATTCAGACAGGAGTAGCTGCCATTTAGCTATTCTTCTAGTGAGTGCCGGCTTCTCGAACAGGTATTAAGCGGATCCATGTGAGCGAGTAGGAGAATAGGGAATGCAATCATGTATTGACAGAGTAGCTGAGTTGCCCAGACTAGGGCGAGGCAAGTCTTCTCAATCGGGGAATACCTGGCCTCGTAGTCAGTGAACTTTCGGCTCAAATAATATATTGCTTGTTCCTTCTTTCCAGTCTCATCGTGCTGGCCGAGGACACAGCCAATGGCTTCTGCTGCTACCGAGATGTATAACAATAGTGGTCGTTCGGGAGTGGGTGGCACTAGAACTGGAGGATTCATGAGATACTTCTTGATGCGGTCGAAGGCGACTTGGTAATCATCATTCCATTCTTTTGGAACGTTCTTCCGAAGGAGCTTGAAAATGGGCTCACAAATAGGTGTGAGCTATGCGATGAAGCGACTAATGTATTAAATTTTGCCGAGGAAGCCACGAATTTCTTTCTCTGTTCTAGGAGGGGGCATCTCGATGATTGCTCTGGTTTTGGTCTCGTCGACCCTGATGCCATCCTCGCTTACCATAAAGCCGAGGAGCTTACCTCCCATTGCACCGAATACACATTTCTGAGGGTTGAGGCAGAGCTTGTACTTTTCTAATCTGTTGAATAACTTCTTCAGATCTTCAAAGTGTCCTTCCATTGTGCGAGATTTGACGATCATATCGTCCACATATACTTCAAGCTCTTTGTTCATCATGTCGTGGAATAGTGCTGTCATTGCTTGCTGATATGTTGCTCCTATGTTCTTTAGACCGAACGGCATTACCCTGTAACAGAAAGTTCCCCAAGGAGTGATAAACGATGTCTTCTCGCAATCTTCGACAGCCATCTTGATCTGATTGTAACTTGAGAAACCGTCCATGAATGAGAAGACCTTGTACCCATCAGTGTTGTCGACCAGAGTGTCGATATGTGGCAAAGGGAAGTCGTCTTTAGGATTGGCTTTGTTGAGATCTCAGAAGTCGATGCACATTTGAACCTTGCCATCCGTCTTTGGTACTGGTACGATGTTGACGAGCCATTCAGGGTAGTTGGAGACTACCAAGAATCCCGTATTATAATGCTTGATGACTTCATCTCAGACTTTCAGAGCCCATTCTGGCTTCATTCTTCAAAGTTTCTGTTTCACTGGCTTCATATCTGCCCTGGTTGGCAGATGGTGTACAGCGAGCTCTTCATTGAGCCCCGGCATGTCTTCATATGAGAACGCGAAGTTGGACAATCTTGGAGCTAGGAACTCTATCATTCTCTTCTTCATCTCTGGTGGCAACGATTTTCCAATGTGTACTTCCTTAGGGATCTCAGGTGTCCCCAAGTTTACTATCTCAAAATCATCGGCTAACACATTGGCTTTGGATTCGAACTTTTTAAGGAGATCCTCTAGTTCGAGAGCCGGATCATCATCTTCCTCATCCCGAGCTTCGCCCAGACCCATGAGCTCGAAGTCTAATTCGATGTCAAAGTCATATGATTCGGCTTCAAACTCATGTGACTCTTTAGACGAACTTGGCACACTATTGAATGCAGGAAAAGAAATGTTTTTTGGTTTTTGAGAATTTTCTGAAATTGAGATGCTAGATGTTTTTGGCTTTTGAAAGTTTTTTATTTTTTTAGATTTTTGAAATTCACGGGACTTTGAACAAGCGGGCATTGCAGACCATGATTGATCCTAGCTTGTTCCAAAGTTCCGATCGCTGCTTAAACAAGCATTTTTTTGGAAGCCAGAGCCCTTAAATGACTCTCTGGCTGATTCAGAAGTTAGGGGAACAGATGACCATTCAAGACCCCACACTTCCTCCCCTGAAGAGGTGGGGGTTGATGATTCGGGCGAAGAATCACAGTCTGGCCCAATGACCATAATTTCCCGCTGGTTGGGTTCGAGATCTGAGTCGTACTCAGTCCCTCCTGGATCACTTACCTCGCACTACAGTTCGTCTGGTTCCACAGCGAGATACAAATTCAGAATCTGGACATCAGACCAATCCAGGGCTGGCCATTTTCCCTTTCTTGGTCCAATGGATGGGCTGCTTCTGCCCCTGGCTGACGATTGGTGATGTTAATTCTGCAGAGATGGGTGGGTCGTGCCCTTTGCTGATTGATGCTGAGATGGGCAAGTTGTGCCCTTGGTTGGCTGGAATTGAAGTGGGCAGGTTGTGCCCTTAGTTGATTGATGCTGAAGTGGGCAAGTTGTGCCTTTGGTTGGCTGGAATTGAAGCGGGCAGGTTGTGCCCCTGATTAATTGATGCTGAAGTGGGCAGGTTGTGCCCCTGGTTGGGAGCAGGTATCAGAATATCCTGGTCCTAAAGCTGCTGTATTTAACTCTCTTCTTCATCTTCATCCCTTTCTTCTTCTTCTGGAGGCTTAGACGATTCGAGAATCTGATCCCATCGAATGGGGGGCCACGTGGCCCAAGCTAGGCTCATCGGGAGGCCTTTGTGTAGTGCAGTCGGTTGATTCCCTCCTGGATCTTTGTAAGGTTCTCCTGGTTGGACGAATTGGATGGGTGAGCACGAAAATTTCTTCCTTCTTTTGTCCATGAAGATTGCCCTGTATCCAAGTCCCCATTTGCATTGGTTATATACCAGTAATATCTTTCTAGTCTTGAAATGATTCTTCATTCGGTATTTGAGGCTCAGACGTTCTGCTGGTGAAAAGACACGGTCCACCCTTATCGGTTCCGGATTGGCGATAGAGTTCATAGTCTCGAATTCAAAACTATGAAACGGGACGTCTTCTTCAGAGTGCTGGATATCGATGACCGGGATGTCTGGTTCATTGTCAACAGTATTGGAAGGAATGATGAGCTCCTTCTCTGCATGGATAGAGATCACTTGACTTCCACAGGTGTATTTCACTCGTTGATGCAGGGTTGATGGCACAGCCCCCACCTTGTGCAGCAAAGGTCGTCCGAGCAACATGTTGAAAGAGGCTGATATATCCAGGATTTGGAATGTGATAGTGGAGATTTTCGGACCTATCTGTATCGCTATGTCGACCTCCCCTTCCACTGATAGGCGGGTGTTGTCGAATGCTCCGACGCATATGGTGCTAGGGTCGAAATGAAGAAGGACTGATTCCCAGACGTTCCGCAGTCTTGAGTGGGCAGACGTTTAAGCTTGAGCCATTATCGATAAGGACCAGCGGGACACATAGGTCTTTGTATCGTAAGGCTATGTTGAGGGATCGCCCATGATCACGTCCTTCCGGTGGCAACTCATTATCTGTGAAGGTGATGGCGCTCGGAGCTAGGAGTTGTCCAATCATCAATGCTATCATCTCTGGTGCCGTATTGGAGGAGACGTGAGCATCGCTCAAGGTTTTGGCAAACATTTCTCGGTGTATGCGAGATGTGCAGAGTAACTCCCATACTGATATTTGAGCAGGGATTGACTTGAGCTGAGTCGCCACATCGTATGCGGCTTCATTTTTTATGCCGAGGCCTGAGAGAGCGCCTTTGGGATCTCCTCTATTTTGATTATCTCTTCGGATGCAATGCCCATTGGGATTCATGTTTCCCACTTCCGCACATTCTGGATAATGCCATAGGACCTCTTTATAATTTTCCTCACCTTTACCTTCTAGGACCACAGGTTCTTGCAACGGTGCTGGTGTGGGTATCAGTTCTTCCTCGTATGGAGCTTTTGCCTTGAGGACTACATTGTTGCCTGTGCTGAAGGAAAAATATCGAGGCTTGTCTTCATAGATCACATAAGGTCGCGGTCCTGGCTTCACCGTTTCTGGAGCAGGAGGTTCCCATGGAATGAATACCGGTCCTTTTGATATGGTAAGGGGTTTCTCTGTTTGTCCCAACTGTCGTAGTGTGATTGACACGCCTCCAGGATTTGCCCCTTGCAATATGACTGGCTCAACTGGAGGAGCTCCTTCCAAAACAATGGGCTCTTGCTGCTGACGAGTGTGGTTCCTCCCTTGTAGATTGTATTGTTCCTGTGCTGCAATTGTTAGTGCACTTTTCTGTGGCATACTAGTGCACCTTGTTTGTCAATTACTTAAGTCAGTAGGTCTAGTGTCGGTTGAGCTTAATGAAGACGAAGACCGAAGACTCAAGTGGCCTGGCTGCATCAAGAAAGAAGAAACAGGTAAATGTGATGCCTTGGTGTGCCTTGCCTTGACTAAAACCTATCCCGTAACCTCTTAGATGACTTGCACCACCTAGGTATACCTTTAGTCATCATCATTAGTCTTGGAACTCCATGAAAAACATGATAAATTAGACTAATTAAAGAGGTGGAAGCTGCTGTAAACAAAACAGCTCAAAACAGCAGTTTCCGATTGATCTCCGATCAATCGGACGTTGGCTCCAATAGGACTCCGATCAATCGGACAGAAGCTCCGATCAATTGGAAATTTTTCCAGCAACCTTAAAAATCCACTGGACATATTTTCGATCAATCGGACAGTCTTCCGATCCATCGGAAGGGGTCCGTCCGATCAATCGGACAGTGTTCCGATCAATCGGAATATCTTCCAGAGACTTCACTGGATAGATTTCCGATCAATCGGAATATCTTCCAGAGACTCTCCGATCAATCGGACAGGTCTCCGATCCATCGGACCTTCTTCCGATCAATCGGAGATGCGCGAATCTACCCGTTTTCTTAACCGTTGGAAGAAAATCTATTTAAGAGGGGGATTCGTTTTTTTAGCTAAGAGAGGGAATTTTGAGAAGATAGAAGCCACCATTGCTAAAGATCATTAGAGGCTCTATCCCAAACCTAAAGTAAGTCATTCTCCTTGTGTTTTCATCACAAGCTTGGGCCATTCAATGGCATCTTGAGAATGGACTTGTTCCCTCTTGATTCCTAGGGTTTAGACACCTTGATGATAGTTAAATCCTTTGTCTAAACAATACCTAGGAGTCCATTTAGGTGCATTCCTCTAGGAAACCCATTTTCTACCATTTGTAGAGGTTTCACCATTCCCTAGCACCTTGGGCATCTCCAATGGAGCATCACATGCAAGGTAGCTGATCTTGGAGCTGAAGCCTTGGCAAAGCAACGGCGTCAACGATCGAGGGAGCACAAGGGGAGCTGATTCAAGCACGGGAGAGCGAGAAGAAGCAACCCAAGACGGCGCAACAAGGGGCTCAATCCGATAAGTAAGGTTGTCTTGTTAAGAGTCCATCCACTCAATTTCCTGTGAGAGTTGAGTGTAGAGTTTGTTTGACAAACTCGCCCCAGGGTCGTTAGCCGATCCTTGGCCTATTAGTTAGGCCTAAAATCTAGGGACGTCAGTCGTTCCTTGGCACGTTAGTCGGGCCTAAAACAAAGTCTCCAAGGGGGAGCCACCAACACGGGTGCAAACGTGTAGGTTGGGAGGAAACTGTAAACTCCCCGGTTGGGTGGATCCGAGTTAAAACACCTTGGTTGGGAGGAACCAGATTTAAACTCCCCAGTGAATGCCGGTGTGCTCAAAGGGGTTGAGTACTTGAACCGGCAATGGAGTAGACAAGTAGTCGAACCACTATACATCCTTGTGTTTGTGATTGATCTTGAGTACATTTCTCTTTAATGCATTGAGTTTAATTGGTTAATTATGAATGCTTAGTTAGGAATGTATGCTAGGCACTTGATAGGCACATTCACACTCACAAGATGTACTTTCACTCCTCATGTTGACTTGAGCCTTTCTTGATCCACCCTCTATAGTCCACATGAGTTGTTTAGACTAGGTTTCTGATTGCTCTTATCTTTTACTAGTCTTTTAATTGGACCCACTTAGGCTTGGAAGCCGAAGTGTTGATCGCTTACGTAGTATAATTTGTTGAATTTGTTAAGTAGGCGAAAAGATTTTGAAAAAGGTCCTATTCACCCCCCTCCTATAGGTTCAGCCATAATTCTAGTTGCTCCTCAAGCTTCCGCACGCGTATGCGTAGGGTGTCGTGTTAGGCTACCCGACGCAATTTCAGCAATCGCCCCTTGCAAGATGACAGGTTCGTACGTGGGCTCGATGTATGATTGTGCTCCTTCCAGAATGACTGGTTCCCAACATGAAGGGCTGTAAGATGCCCCTTGCACAACTGGCACATCATATGGAAGTGTTCCTTCGAGTACTACTGGCTCGGGGACTGAAGGAGGAAAGGGACTTGCCCCTTGCATGATCGGAGGAGGATTTGTTGGCCCATAAGTGTAAGCATGAATGGACTGGATAGGGGAGAAGAAGTGATTGAGGCGCTCTACTTCTTCTATGTTGTTGACGGTGGGGCCACGAGATGAACTGGGATCCGTTGGATGTTGAGGCAGAGGATTCTGAAGAATGTTGGTGGAAGCTGCTGCAGGAGTTCCAGGGACCGAGATTACGATCTTTCGGTCGTCGATTAGATCTTGTATGGCATTCTTCAAAGTAAAACATCGATCAGTGGTGTGGCCACGTCCTTGATGGTAGGCACAATACTCATTTTCTCGGTAGTTTATAGGTAGAGGATTTGGAGGAGGCTTGGGTGTCATCGGAGTGAGTAGCTGCTTTTGTACCAGCATAGTCATGACTTGACTAAGTGGTTGAGTGAGTGGAGTGAATTTCCTGAGCTCCTTATAATTCTGCCTATTCTGGTATGAGTATTGACCGTTCCCTCTGAACTGCTGCTGTTGTCGAGGTAGTTGTGGCTGTGGTTGAGGATTTGGTCATGGTTGATACCTCTGAGGTTGGTGCTGAACCTGATTCTACTGATGCTGTTGATGTCCCTGTGAGGGAGCATATTGATTACCCTGAGCAGTGGTGTTGATGTTATTTACCTCTGTCGGGCGGGGAGGAGAACCGCTGCGGTTTCCGTTCCCATATCCGATGGGTCTTCCCTCCACTCCATTCCTCTTGACTGGAGTGGCTTGATGAGGCCATGAGGAGATCGTCCCGGCCTGGATTCCTGCTTCAACTTGCTCTCTAGCACGGATCAACTGTGAGAAATTCGCATATGGATGCGAGATGAGATATCCAGATATGCTAGGATATGTTGAATGAACAATTATGGAGATTTGTTCTTCGTCGTCGATAGGTGTTCTCATTCTGGCTGCCATAGCTCGCCAACGTCCCACATAAGCTGATAGTGTTTCATCACTCCTTTGCCTGAGAGCCGCGAGGTCAGCTCTTCTGGGTGCCATGTTGAGATTGTATGCGAATCTGTCGAACGAAAGCCTGGGAGAGTTGTTCCCAAGTCCTGATGCGGTGGCATTCCAATGAGGTGTACCAATCTAGGGCATCGCCCTTCAGAGATTTTTGAAACAAACGAATGAGGGCCCCTTCATTTCCTGAGATTGCACTCAGCTCTCCACAGAAGGCCTTGAGATGTGTTGTAAGACAACCGCTGCCATCGTATCTTTTGAATTTTGGTACCTCAAAGTTTTGAGGTACTTGAGGATCTGGGAAAGGACACAAGTCTCTAAACTTAGTCGAAGGTAGATCGATTCCTTGTTGTCGTTGAAGCTGATTTTGCAAGATCTGGAACTGCTCCCGCAACTCGTCCAGTCCTGAATGATCTGCTCGAGCGACTGGTGCCTCTTGGAGTAAGGCACGTTCTTCTTCGGCATAGTGGTCGATGTCTTCGACCCTATGGGCTTGTTGAAAAGCAACCGCGGGTTGCTGAAATTGATTTGATGACTGAACTGGATTCTGATGAACTTGTGCTTGAAAGGACCGTAATTGAACTGGAGATTGTACTGAAGGTTGAACTGGAACTTGCTGGAAATTAACTGGAGATTGCAGAATTGAAGATTGCTGGAAATTAACTGGAATCCCATCGGCGAGGATGTACTGGAACTGAGAAGTGCTCCTGTTTGTAGGAAGCTGAGATGCTAGGAAGTGACCCCCTTGTTAGGTATTCGCCACTGTCTGCTGATTGATGTGGGCTTGACACTGACCCCCATTGTGGGCATTTGCCAGTGCTGTCCCTGTTGCTGAAAATTGAATTGAAATCCCATCGGCGGGGATGTGCTGAAATTGAAAAGGGGTCCCATTGGCAGGGACATGCTGAGATCTACTGAGACTGTTGTTTGTAAGATTGACTGGAAGCTAACTGGAAGTTCCTGCTACAAGAGTGCTCTGAGGCGGCCTTGTCGTCTCCGGAAGGTACTGAGGAGGATGCCCCATAGCGAAGGGCTGAGACGGCTGTTGTCGGTAGTCTTGGGCAGACTCCGATGGTTGTGCTTGATTTGAACTGGAGGCCGAAGGGACCCAGCATAGCTGCTGAGATTGTTGAACTGGGCCAACCTGATTGTTAGCTGCTGCGGTAGCTTGTGCTTGCATGAATTGCAAGAGCATTTCTTGCATTGCTCTCATTCATTGTGCCAATTCTTGCATGATTGGCGTATTCTCAATTGGTTGTTGCACTGGAGGTTGCACTTCGGTAATTTCAAGAGCGGGGAAGAGGTGAGTTTCCTCTTCGTGGTCAGACATGACTTGCTGAGCCCGAGTGCGGATTATGCTGCGGAAGAGAAGTTGTTTCCAAACACGTTGAGCCCGAGGAGGCGCAATGGTGAGGACTATATTCTATTCTTTTTTGGGTTTTAGGATTTTCTATTTTTTTATTTTTGTTTTGGGTAGAATGCTATGCAGATGAGATTGTATGAGGACTAATGACTTTCAAGTATGGGAGGGATTCCGTTTTTCGAGTCGGATCACGACTAGTGGGACTAATTCATCCCCAGTGGCGTCGCCATTCTGTGGACCCTCGCTATTCCGCGTCCCGACAACGTTCTCCCTTTCCTTTCGGAAAAAGAAGAACAAGATGCGTGAGTGCGAATCACCGTTTGTGCCACTGGCTTGCCTAGCTCTCGAGGGCTTTGTTTGGTTGTCATGTTAAGCTGGATGTGTTTAGATGAGTTTATATAAGACCAGAGTCGCCACTAGCCAGTTACTTCGAATCTACAGTCGGCTAGACCCCATAGAAACGTTAGAGAAGGGGATCCGAAGATTCCTTCCTCTAAAATGACTCCTTTTGATCTGCGGCCAGAGATTCGAGGTAAGGGATCACAGTTAGAGGGTGGGAAGAGGTTAAGCACCCCACACACTGCCCGTACCGAAGTACGATCTCTACTTCACAGAATCGAATGAATACTTGAAAGTCCGTTTTAATCCTCGTGCATTCTCATAGATGACATGATGCATGAATGCAGGTCTGAACAGTGAGAGTTTCTGATGGGCAGGTTTCCATTAACACGCAAGCCCAGAGCATACGCTCGAACTGACAGGTGCTTTATGCGAGATGCATGCTGTGTGTTTGAATAATTAAAGTGCTCGTAGTGAAGTAGGGGGGTTGGAAGAAAAGTAAATGTTGCACTTATGCTAGATGCAAATGAGATGATGTTGGTAAAAGAGTAGCTAGATGGACGGAGGTGTCGCAAGGATTGGCTTCGAGTGGCTGGATCAAGACTTGGATGGCTTGGGAGACTTGGACCAGTGGTCAGGCTGGGCGAGACCAAGGCTAGACTCTTCTCACTCAGGCTCTCCTTGGTCGAGGAATGGACTAAAGGGTGGAGAGACGGATTGCACTCGGCTGGATGGCTTCGGAGGGATTGGATGCTGAAATGAGGAGGGGAGGGGGGTATTTATAGTAGCGGGCAGTGGCAGAACTCGTAAATAATTTTGGGCACGCTCCTCGGGATCCAACGCGTGGTACGGACATGTCTCGGGGCTGCTGCTTGGGACTCAGTGAGTTGACTAGGTGGGTCGACTCAGCGGGTTGACTCGGTGATTTGACTCGACAGGTTGACTTGGCGATTTGACTCGGTGATTTGACTCGACGGGTTAACTCAGCGGGTTGACTCGATGATTTGAATCAGTGGGTTGACTCAGTGAGTTTGACTTTTTTAGGATTTTTTGACTGGTTTTTTTTATGGGGGGTTTTTCAGGCTGATGTTTAGGGGTGAGTTGGGCTATGGATTGATGCTTACAAGGGTGAGTTTGGCTGAGTTTGGACACGGGATTTAAGGGTATGGTCCTCCATTCATCCAGCTATCTCTACCAACAGTGTAGCCGAAGGTGGGGTGTCTACAGCCCCATGAATGTTGTAATCATATGTTGGGAAGGATTGACTCGTAAGGGTTGTATTGAATTATAGGTTTTGGTGATAAAATCATGTTAGCATTATTTTGAGAATTGCCAAGGATCTAAGTTTGGATATTACCTATCGAGGATCTATGAGAAGTTAAGGTGCCATGTGACATGATTTGGATGTGAACGACTCTTTATGATGGGTCCGTTAGAAATAGTTATTCTATGTTATGATGGATCATGGGATGGGGTAAAGAGCGACCATTGGTCGTGGACATCACTAATTGGTTGGATTCTAAACTACTTAATTAAAGGTGAAATTAATCATGCATTCACGGGACCTAACTTAATGGGTTAGCCCCTCGAGCGTTAAAGATAGTATGCATGAGGCCCGTTTCTCTCTTGCTATCTAGTGAAAGTGTGCATGAGGCCCGTTTCACTAGTTGGGTTTTTTGGGAGCCAGTGGAAGAGTGGCTAAGGCCCGTCCCATGCTCAGAACAAGTGGCTAGTAAGAAGAGTGGTGTATTCTCATCTCATTGAGTCAGGGTGCCTTAGCCAGAGCATGTATATCATGCATTACATTAAATAAAATTTTCTCATGTATGTTTTGGTTGGGTATGTTTATTATGTTTAGATATTATTGTTCTAATCTTAGGGGGTAATCCTCACTGAGTTGTTCTCTAACAACTCACTCCCTCTTGAGACGGTGTTTTGAAACACCAACCAGATTGTAGTAGGTGATGATCTAGCAGACGAGCCTGACATGCATGTAGACGAGTATGAAGGTTCATGGTAGCAAATGGCGGATGATGAATTCGATATGGCGTGAACATGCCTCGTTTATATTTTAGAGTAGATTTATTTTCCTTTAAACATGTAATAAGTCTCTCATGGAGACAGAAAGTGGAATGTTACTTTAATATGGATTTTATGACATTATGTTTGTGAACTTTAGAGTAGAAAAATTTGGAATAAGGACTTTAAATTTTCATCATTGTGCTATGAATGCCATGAATATGGGAAATAAGGATGAATATGTGTAAATATATCCCTAGCATGTTCAGGTTAATGTTGAGCCATGAATTGTGCATATTCTAACCCCAATCATCACGCATATTACATGATTTCTAAGCCTAAAGACATATCTAACACATGTTTTTATGATTATAGGAATGAGAGAGAGATGTCACTAATTTGATGTTAAAGACCACTGTTAACCACTTTGAAGAACAAAGAAAGAAAGACAAAGAAGAGGTAGAGTGTAGAGACAAAGAAGAGAAGAACGGAAGAATGAAAGAAAACCAACCCAATGGATGGTCCAACCGGTCAAGACCAGTCGGCCACACATCAGCCCCTCTACAGATCCTACTGTACCAAGGACCAAGTGGGTCCGACTGGTCATGACCGGTCGGCCATATACAGACAGTGTTAGTTGCGGATTTTTCAATTTATAAATCCAGCGTCTGGGTCTCCTAGTGTGATAATGCCACGCGGTTTCGCAAATCTTCTCATGCGGTGGTAGTTCTAAGCTATAAAAGGACTCCTCCACCCTCTTCCTAAGGCATCTAGCAACGTGGAGAGAAAATGAATCTAGACCTAGTAGCCTCTTAGAACTAGTTCTTCTTCTTCTTATAGTTTTAGTTCTAGTTTTTATTTAATGCTTTCTTTTAATTAACTCTCAGTTACAGCTGAATGGTGAATCTTCTTATTTTTTAATCATGCTTTAATACCTTGATTTTGAATTATGATTTAATGTTTGAACACTTCAGTATGGTTTGAATAAAGTTGATAGTTTTAGATGATTCAGGGAGTTTATGTGCCAAGTACATGAGTTCTTGTTGAATTTCTGAGATTAGTCAAAGTGGCTTATGGGTTATTGATTTATGGAAGCTTTTGATTCGAGTTCTCAATTAGTCAAAATAGTGGAATCTCTATTAGAACTATGATGAAAAATTCATGTATCTTATGTAGAATTTGAGATAGTTGGTCTTGCTTATTAAAGTTGGTTTAATTAGAGTTCAAATCAATGGTTGTAGTCAAGTCTAGTGATATGATTTGATGAAAGTTATAATTGTGATCTCATCTAGATTGGAAAGAGGCTTGGCCTATACAATTGAGTGTGCCCAAGGCCTAAGCTTTATTGAGGGAACCAAATCAATGAATACTTATCTATTCCAGATTGTTTATGTGCCTTGATTGTTATATCTCCCAGCTGAATAAAGATAGAAATTCGATTCCAGTTGTGCTAAGAATCGAATCAATAGATTGAACATGGTTAAGACTAGAAGAGGATCCTGATTTCCTATTTAGTTCTTAAAATTAATTTTCAAATCTTTTTAGATTTCAGTTATTAGAATAGTTTGAAGTGCTTACCTCTTCCCTATGGATCGATCTCGGTCTTACTGAGAATTATTACTATATTGCAGCCTTACACTTGAGGTGAGCGAACAGTTAACACTCGAAAACTCGGCCCATCGTACTTTCCATGAGAGCCAAAATTTTGGGGCGTTACACATCAATGGGATGATTTGTTATATTCAATAATTGCAATTTTTAATCAAAGCCAACAAGTTTTCCATTCTCATCAATGACTCCATGCTGCAGTAGCACACTTGCATGGTCCAATTGATTGTGTCGGGGTGTTTACTAGTTTTAGCAAACATAAAATGGGTTATGAAAATCACATCAATTGGATGATCTAATCCATCCATGTGGGACAATTTTTTTAATATTTATCTATTACCAAACCCTGGATGGGATGGTTAGGATTTTTTTATAAAATTGATTCTTTAGAACCGTAAGCAGTACATGATGGGCGCATAACAAATGGATGGCTCATTGCTGAATAGGCCTACCTTCTCATAAGTGATGTTGATTGTCCATTAAATAGGCATTGTTTAGATGATATGAACTGTCTTATTGGTTGGATTTTTTACATGGTGGCCTATGAAATATGTTATGAACCTAATGCACAACCCAGTTTACTTGGTTAGACCGGCCAAGTGTCCCCTTGCATGTAGAAAACTACTACTTATTGTGCCTTGAGAGTAGATGCTCATTTCCACACATGTTTTGGCATCATAAAATCTCCAGCTCAAAAATCACCACATAGTAGCAAGTGATTACTCTTATACACTACATACATAGAACTCTATGTGTGTGATCATCAACAAATACCGAATATAAAAATATATAATAAGAAAAACACCACTCTTCTTCATCTGAATGCTTGTTTAGCCCACATTTGTTAGACTATTGTAAAGAAAGAAGGATAAAAAAGAGACTAGAGTAGTCTAAAATGTGAAACTTTTTTTTTTTTTTTTTACAGAAAGGTGGGAGCACACCACCTGTAATTTTATTGATTTGAAAATGATTCTTTACAGCCATTATTGTAGGTGCAAACACAAGAAACAACTGCCACACATCATAAAGCTAAATCAAGCCAAATACACAAATTACAAAAAAAGAGGAAACAACAAAAACATCTGGTCATGCATTCCCAGAGGAGGAGTAAAACAACCTGATGTTAGGACAGAAAATCTAAATGATGGCCCACCTAATATAAAATTGCAGATCCCACAAGCGTGCATATGGATGGGCATGGCTTTACACGCATGTGGACTTTGTCGCTATTTAGCAAACACCATGGAAGGAAAAATCATGGAAAGTATTCTATCAATAAATATATAGAATTCTCTCCTTCCCTTCCTCCAAAGTGCTAGAGTCCAGAAAAGCATTCCCACTCCTACTCCATGTCCAACTCCAAATCCTATCCACATTAAGTCCCAATCGTATTTCCTTTCAGATTTTAATGTTGACAGAGCAGGTGGTGGTGTACTCTTGGCATCTTCGCATTTTCTCGATAGTGGAGGTCCACACAATCCCAAATTCCCTTTGAATGATTCATTGCTAAATGTAAGAAATTGTTGTCTTTGTGGTATTTTTCCCACCAGGAGGTTGTGCGAAAGATTTAACACTGCAAGGAATGTTAGCTCTGTCAGCTGCCAATGGATCTCCCCTGAGATAATGTTTTGTGAGAGATCTAACGACTCGAGCACCGTTAGATTCTCAAGTGATGTTGGAATTTGGCCTGTGAAACCATTGTGCGACATATTAAGCAGACGGAGCGACTTGAGAATCCCTATAGATTTTGGAATATCCCCTTGAAAATAGTTGTTTGAAAGATCAACTGTTGTGAAGATGGTTAGGATCTTTGTAAGTTCCCTTTGTACTCCTTTAATCGTTACTACCACTGTGTCTTGATAGTATAACATATTCCCTCCTCGAGTAAGGGTTCTACCAAGGAACTTAGATTGAGATTTGTCCTCCTCCATCATTGCCTTCCAACTCTCAAACATATTTGATGGCAACCCACCCATAAAACTATTAGATGAGAGATCAATGATCTGCAACATTGGGAAGCTCTGATTTGTTTGTGGAGGTGTAATGGGGCCATGAAATTTGTTGGATTTTAAGACAAGAACACGCAAATGAGGCAAAGCTTCTATCCATGAAGGGAAGGTGTCATTTATTTGATTGTTTCCAACGTTTAATACCTCCAAGATTTTGCAATTGGCCAAAGATGTCGGCACTTGGCCTTCTAATTGATTTTGACTGAGATCAAGTGTTTGTATGTTACATCCCTCTTTAAATGTCTGAAGGAAGATGCCATTGAAAGCATTTCCTTGAAGATTCAACACGCTAAGGGCATCACTAATCTCACCCAAACAATGTGGAATCCGACCGATGAAGTGATTGTAAGATAAGTCAAGGACCGTTAGGTATGTTGCATTGCAAATTGATTGAGGGATTTCTCCATAGAGTCTATTGTTGGAAACTGAAAAGAAAAAGATGGAGGGTGATGGGATTGGAAGTGACCCTTTTAGCATGTTGAAGCTAAGGTCAAGAATGCTCAAGGCACTCAACGAAAGGTAGGGAGATGGTTCTATTCCCTGCAGAACATTGTGAGAAAGATTTAAAGAGTTTAAAGACCCATTTCCAACCTCCCATATCCATTTGGGTATTTCACCACTAATTTTATTGTTGGAAAGGTCCAATTGACTCAACTGCTCTTGATTTCTCAAGAAATTTGGAAATGAGCTGATGTTGGAAGAACGCAACCGCAAAATTTCAAACTGAGGGAAGGAGACAAAGGTGGAATTACCACCACCATCTTGGACTGACAAGTTGTTATCAGAGAGATCAAGAATGTTAAGGCTTTTGAAGTTTTGAAATAAGCCCAGTTCTACAACACCACTGAAATTGTTGAAAGAAATGTAAAGCAGTCGAAGCTTCATTAGTTGAAAGATATCTCTCGGTATCATCCCCTGCAAGTTATTGTAATCCAAATAGATTTCCTCCAACTGCGAAGAAGAGGCATTTTTGAACTCCCCAAGTTGACCACTAAGTTGGTTAATTGAGAGACCCAGCTTTTTTAATGATGGGAGGGAAAACAAAGATGACGGAATGGTCCCATTAAGCAAATTATTCCATAAGATTATCTCTTTGAGATTGTGAAGCTCGTCTCCACATGAAGGAATTGGGCCGGTCAATCTATTGTTTGAAAGATCCAAGTACTGCAGTTTGGTAAGGTTCCAAAGTGAGGATGGTAATGATCCAGACAAATTGCAATTGCTGAGGTCCAATCGAGTCAAGAATAAGAGATTATTGAGCGAATATGGTACCTTTCCTGAAAATCCCGTGCTTGATAGGATCAATTGCTGTAGAGTATTGTTTTGAGGGAATTCTGGCAAATAGCCGGTCAGAAGTGGATTGTTTGAAATGTCAAGGATTTGAAGGGTTGGCAGCTGGAAAATACTCTCGGGGAATTTTCCATGCAATTCACAGCCTTCAAGTCGCAGTGACGTTAAGGAAGAGAAGTTCCCTATGAAGCTGGGCACTGCAGAAGAGAGATTGTTTCCACTGAGGTCGAGTTCAGATAAGAAATGGAGTTGTGAAAGGGAGGAATGGATGGAGCCTGAAAGACCACATTCTTTTAAGATCAACTTGCGGAGCCTCCTTGTGAAACTGGGCACTGGAGAGGAGAGATTGTTAAAGCTGAGGTCGAGTTCAGATAAGAAATGGAGCTGTGAAAGGGAAGAATGGATGGGGCCAGAAAGACCACAACCTTTTAAGATCAACCTGCGGAGGCTCCCTGGGAAGTTGGGCACTGCAGAGGGGAGAGAATTATAGCTGAGGTCGAGTTCAGATAAGAAATGGAGCTGTGAAAGGGAAGAATACATGGAGTCTGAAAGACCACAATCTTGTAGGCTCAACTTGTGGAGACGAGGGAGTGGCAAGAATAAGGCCCTGGCCCACTCACTCCCCTGTGCTAAGATGGCTACCCTGTCGAGATACAGCTCTCTCAGACTCGACAGGTTTTGGACGAGTGCTCCCATGGTTGGGTTTTCGAGTTTCAGGTTTTCCATGTATGGTCCATCGAAATATCGATTGTAAGATAGATCGAGAGAAACCAAAGTGGTCAAGCGGGAGATTTCCAGCGGGATTTGGCCATAAAAATACAACCAAGAGAGGTTGAGATGGGTCAAACTGGTGAGCTGCTCAAACCCAGAAGGGATTGGAGAGCCATCAAACTCATTGTAAGCGAGGTTGAGCTTCTGCAGGCTCCGAAGATGAAAGAGGCTTTCAAAATCAATTCGACCAAAGATATTGAGGCTACTAAGGTCGAGGCTGATCACGTGACCAGTGGCTGCATCGCACGTGATGCCTTCCCAAGAGCAGCAATCGGTATTGTTTGAATTCCATGAGGGGAGAGTAGAGAAGCTGGAATCATTGAAGTGAAAACCACGCTTGAGGTGTAACAAAGCAGAGAAGTGATGATGGTTGCATTGTTGGGTACTTGCAAAGACAAAAGACGGACTTTTAGAAGAGAGGGAGCAGAAGACAAGGCAGACGATGAGAAATAATGGGTTTTTAGAAGAGAGGAGAGCCATTGGTATTCGGGATTTGGGATGTGTAGGAAGAGAAAGCATTACAGGTATTTATATACACAGAAGGAAGAAATTTCCACTCGGTTTCCCATCCATACGCGTGCCACACGCGTGAAACATGAGAACCACTCGTAGTGCGGTCGGCACTGGAAGCGGATTGCCTACTGAGTAACTCCGCACGCTAGCGTGCGTAGAAAACTCTGTGGGGCCCACAGTGATTTACATATTTTATCCACTCCGTCCATCCATCTTAACAGAAAATTTAGGTATGATGCAAAAAAATGAAGCATATCAAAATCTAAAGTGGACCACACCACAAGAAAAGTGTGAACTGAATGTCTACCATTGAAAAATTTTCAGAGGGCACAGAAGTTTTGGATCAAGCTGATATTTGTGTTTTCCCTTCATCCATATCCATGTGATCATATGAACAGGTTAGATGACAAATAAACATCACTGTAGGGCCTGGGAAGGTTTCAACGGTGGAAATCATTATTCCCACTGTTTTCCGTGGCATGGTCCACTTAAGATTTGGACATGCTTAAATTTTGGGCTCAACCACTAAAATGAGCTGTAAAAACATATGGACGGAATAGATAAAGCACATACATTCTAGGTGGGCCCAACTGAGTTTACTCCGCACGATAAGATCCGATTCAGTCGGCACTTTGTAGAAGCCGTGTCTCATACTTCGGGCAGATGACCTAGAAGCCGTGTCTCATAATTCGGGCAGAGGACGTACTTGCGTGGGTCACTCGTGTACGGGAAATGAATAATTGATAGAATTGAATGACGATCACCACATCTAAAACTCAATTGGGCTGCACCACCGGAAACAATCAGGATTGAATGTCAACCGTTAAAACATTCTTTGGGCCACAGAAGCTTTGGATTCGGTTAATATTTTTATGTTTTCAGTTCATCTCAGCGAAGTGACCTTATGAACAGTATGGGCGGCATATAAACATCACGGTGGACCTCTGGGAGTTTCAAGTGTAGGTATTTCCATACGTAGACCTTTTACTGTTGTGGCAAAACGGATGAACAAGATGGATTTCTCACAAATATCACACCCACCTTTGGAGCACAGGAACTTCATGGAACAGGGTTTCGCAGGCAATCCGAGTCCCATATTAAGATGGGCTTGGTCTTTTTAGCCAACGCATGTACGTTATAATGATTGTCTGATGAGAAGCTCTATACGACAACCACTAATCAGGCGGTCACCACTTTGTCGGACGCGGATTTCCTGCGAAAGCCTTCCGCGGGAAGTTCTGGGAACCAAGGTGGGGCCACAGCGATGTGTTTTGATAAATCCACCCCGTCCATCCATTTTGGCAAAACAGATGAACAGATGAACGGATCGACGGGGTGATTTATCCAAAAACATCACTGTGGGGCCCACCTTGGTTCCCAGCGCAGGAACTTACTGCGCAAGGCTTTCGCAGGATATCCGCGTCCGTCCACACCCTTGTCTCACAAATCAGGTCCAGACGTAGGTGTACCAAGATGTGAATGATGAATAAAGTGAGTTATCGTCACCGGAAGCAGATTGCGTACTGGGTAACTCCGCACGCCGCTAGCGGAGTAAACTCTGTAGGCCCACGGTGATTTATATATTTTATTCACTCCGTCCATCCATCTTAACAGAAAATTTTAGGTATGGTGCCAAAAAATAAAGCATATCAAAGTCTAAAGTGGACCACACCACAAGAAAAGTGTGAACTGAATTTCTACCATTGAAAAATTTTCAGAGGACACAGAAGTTTTGGATCAAGCTGATATTTGTGTTTTCCATTCATCCATATCCATGTCATCTTATGAACAGGTTGGATGACAAATAAACATCACTGTAGGGCCTGGGAAGGTTTCAACGGTGGAAATCATTATTCCCACTGTTTTCCGTGGCATGGTCCACTTGAGATTTGGACATGCTTAAATTTTGGGCTCAACCACTAAAATGAGCTGTAAAAACATATGGACGGAATAGATAAAGCACATACATTCTAGGTGGGCCCAACTGAGTTAAGCTTATCAGGACTCATCTCCTGTAAGTAGTTAAAATTATAGAGTCCATTATTTGATTCCCCTTTTTGTTGAGATTGACCCAATCTCGAAGACTGGGGTTTAGAGATTGTGACCCAATCTCGGTGTTGTCCTTGAGTAAGACATGTGTGTCCTTGTATAGGATTTGGAAGTCCTTGGGTAGGCCTCCGACACGGGGGAATACGTGTGTAATCCTTGTGTAGGATTAGTCCTTGGGTAGGTTGTAAAGGTTGAGAGGTGAACCTCATTTAAAACCTCCAATAGTAAATGCCGGTGTGCTCAAAGGAGTTGAGCACTTGAACTGGGAGTGAAGTAGACTCATCGTCAAACCACTATATATCTTGTGTAATATGGTGAATGCATTTTGTCAATTATTGTCTTATCTATTAATGCTTATCTGAATGCTTATCTATTATTAGACAAAATGCTCATATGCCATATTTGAGTGATTAGTACTATCATGCCTATCAACCGTTTGATCAATTGTTCATTTGCTAGTTCGTAATTGTCAATTTAAGTGTGAATGCAATTCTATTTTTAAGATTAGCAAGAATATTTCAAAAGTCCCATTCAACCCCCCCCCCCCCCCCCCCCCCCCCCCCCCCCCCCTCCCCGGACTTTAGGCATATCTCCAAGTATCTTTACTCGCGGTAAAACCGTAATTTCAGGGAAAAGTAATAATTTAAAGGGATACGGATGGTAATGGCCGAGGTATAGGTAATGACATGAAGACCAATAATGTAGGGGACAAAATAGTGACTTCAAGGCTTAATTGTATAGGAAAAGATAGTGGGATTTACGAGGTGACAATGGGTCACTACCTTAATATCTTTCCATGCTACCATGACTAACTTTTTCCTCAAAAAGAGGAGAAAAGTAAAGGCACGCAAATTGGGTACAACCCCCACTAGGACCTAGTTAGAGACGGGCAGTCCTGTGAGGAGCTTTGTGGGGCCCACTATGATGTATATGTTCTATCCACACTGTCCATCAATTTGAAAGATCATTTTATGGCATGAGCCCAAAAATGGTCCACACCACAAAAAGTAGTGGGGAGGGAAAGCCTATAATTGAGAACTTCTTTAGGGCCACAGAAAGTCTTGGATCAAGTTGATATTTATCATTACCCTTAATCCAAGTCAATGTGACCTTATTAACAGGTTGGATGGTAAATAAACATCACAACGGGTAATAGGAAGTTTTCAATGGTAGGAGGTCAATCCCCCACTACTTCATGTGGTGTGGTTCATTTGACCCTAAAAAGATATGCCAAAATAGATAGACGGTGTGGATAAAAAATATACATCATGGTGGGCCCCACAGAGCCCTTGACAGGACCGCCTGTCTTTAGCTAGGTCCTGATGGGGGTAGTACCCAATCTGTGTCCAAATTGAATAGTCAATAGAAAGGGGAGGCCCACAGAGTGGGTAATGAATGTCGAGTACCTTTTGATGGTCCTTACCTAAATAGCTTTCATACTATCATAATCTACTTTTTCTTTGAGAGGATAAATTAGTGACTAGAAGATTCAATAATGGTGGTTGAGATGGGTTTAATGAGACGACGGAAGGAGTGTAATGACGGAAAGAACTAGTAGAGGGGAAGATGGTAGGGTTAATAGCCATTATGTCATCACTTTTCATGGTCTAGAGGTGCATTTATCCCATTTAATCATCTTTCATGGAGGTTTTATCTCTTTAAATAATTAAGCAACTTTAGAGATTGTCCTTTTAGTCATGTAAATGGATTGGTGTGCCAAGGGTCCTAGATTGGACAGCTATGACTTAGTTCGGAATTGATTGCCTAGAACTACCACAAATAAAATCATTCTGTTTGAAAGGCAAGGATCTAGTGTTTATGTCATCTAAGTAGATGGATTACATCTGTCTGCCCAAAAATCCTTAGTGGAAATTGCGAAGTCTAAATCATCTGCTCGGTCGTATGTTTATGGAGTCTAGATGGACAGCCCAGATCTAACAATGTTGGTTGTCTCAATGGATGGCAAGGATCCAAAAATGGTGGTCAAATGATTTGGTTGTTAAGATTGCTAGGTCAGATGGGTGGTCCAGATTCAATCATTCCACGTGGGCCATGATCCATGTGGCTTTAGATTCATAGCACTGCTTTCCATATTCATAACGGAAGCGTGGTGTGTCACACCACTGACCTCAGTGGTGTGTTGAGATCATCAATTTCTGTGGGCCACACCATGATTTATGTGTTATTTCTACACTCTACAATTTGTGAGATCATTTTAGCGCATGGCCCAAAAATGAGGCAGATTCCGAGCTCAAGTGGACAACACCACTGAAAGCAGATGGGATTTAACGCCTTCCCTTAAAAACTTTTTGGGGCCACAGAAGTTTTGTATAAGCCGATTTTTTAGTTTTCACTTCATCTAGGTCTGTATGACCTTATGAACAGATTGGATGGTGAATAAACATCGTGGGGGGCCTTAGGAAGGTTTCAACGGTGGGTGTCATTGTCCCCACTGCTTTCAATGGTATGGTCCACTTGAGCTTCCATCTGCCTCAATCGGCTTTCATTCATAACAATGTCTACCGCAACTTTACAACAGGATTGAAGCAAGTAGAGACACCGCTATGATAGCATGCAGTTGGGACATGCACCATAGCAATCTTGGTGAGATGGAGCCGCTGATCAGGCAATCCTGACCGTGTGTAGATGCCTTGACTCAAAGAATCAGGCCCACCATCTAATAATGAGATGGGCACACCTGCCTAAGAGTGTGTAGACCGGCATTCAATTCTATCAGTCTTTCATTTTTCATGTACATAGCCGCCTAGCTGGACCGGACTAGTGAGGCAAGGCATGTGCTAGATGGTGACTACTCTGATGACCCGACTTGCAAGGCAAGGCATCTGCAAAATGGTGACTACTTTGATGAGTGGCTCCCCTATTTTACACGCGTGAGTCTTAAAGGTCTATGGGCCCACAATGTTATCCATTCTGTCCATCAGGTTATGTCCTGGATTTAGGGCCGTGGGAGGAAAATCCAATCAGATTCACTACTCAAGTGGACCACACCAAAGGAAACAATGAGGATGGGATGTCAACCATAGGTTTGTGTCTGGGGACACCTTGATGTGTATCTTTCATCAAAGTTGTCAGTCAATTGTAAATCAGAGTCTTGGGCTCATTAGATGAGCTGGCGGAGACCAGGGTTCAACGTAATCCAAAAGTCAGGCACGGCACCCAGTTCAATGAGAGCTCTTTCGTTTGGGGCAGGCTAGGTTTGTGTACAGAACAATGGTGTGGCTCAGATTTACATATGGAATATGGTGTGGGCCACAGAGGTTGAGGCTTTGGGCGCCTATTGGGTTAGAGAAGTGCCTGCCCTTGACAGCGAATGAACAATACATGAAAATTCAATACTTTCTATAGTTTAGTTGATGCACCTGATTTGTACGATCAAATTACTTGGCCGATTTTTTTATGGACCATAACTAATACCCAAATTGATTAACTAATGTTAACAATTGGATTGATGTACTTGATGTGGACAATTTCAATAATCTGCTCGAAGCAACATCCAATGGGTTAACATACCAATTGAACAATTCGAAGTCACACACAAGATGATTCCTCTCAACGATCTATTTGAAGGCACAAATCAGATGGTTAAGATTGCTGGATGAGTCTAATTTTTGAGTTATGGCCTATCTAGGACGGTGGTTATAATATTCTACTTAGACATGGTTACAAACGTATGCTACTTACAATAATTAAGCTTGATAAACGATCTAGAATGCCCAAACAACCCAAATATATGGAAATAATAAGTTTTAGCCTAGTCCTCTTCATTCATGGGAGCTCAACTTCCGTCTCAGAGGCTGAAGTTCAAGTGTGGATTAAAAATTCTACCTCATGCATGGTCTTATTATTGCGTGCACAATCATTGGTCAATCTCTTTTAAGCTAGCATTGTCTTAGGTGCATGCTTAACTTAAGACACCGACTCTGCATTGTGTCTTAGGTGCATGCTCAACTTAAGACACCACTACACTGTGTAGCATGTTGCTTGGCACATTTCACCTATTGTGCTTGGTGTTTCATTGATTATGTCTGTTGTTATCTTTTTCCTCTCAGAAGGCAGTAATGATTTGAAGAGCCAATGAGATTCTAACAATGAGTAATACGGGCACAAAACACAAGTATCACAAGAAGAAAGTTGGGCTCATAAGGTGACGTTGGCTGGAGGGGATTCTCCTAAGCCCACTTGATTTCCGATGGCTGGATCATCTAATCCTAAAAAAATGGGTAATTTTTGCATGGTGGTGTATTAGTGTCACTGAGTTTTTTGGGCCTTATCACAATATATGTATTATATCCACACTGTCCATTCATTTTTCAAGATCACATTAAGTCACGAGCGGAAAAATAAGACAGATCCAAAGCTCAAGTGGACCACACCACATAAAGCAATAGGGACCATGATACCCACCGTTGAAACCCTCCTAGGGCCCATCATGAAGTTTATTTGTCATCCAAGCTGTTCATAAGGTCACACAGACCAGATGAAGGGAAAAAACAAATATCACATTGATCCAAAACTTTTGTGGCAATACAAATGTTTTTAATGGTGGTAACTGAGTCCGCACTTTTCCCTCTCGTGTAGCCCAATTGACTTTTGGATCCTAATAATTTTTGGCCTCTTATCCTAAAATGAGCTCTCAAAACGAATGGATGGAATGGATTTCTCACAAACATGATGGTGGGCCCAACAATACATCCCTGTGCACCAACTAAGTCCGGGAGGTGGAATTGAGCCCACTGATCTGGCAGTCCTGACCGTGTAGATGCCTTGCCTCAAAGAATCAGGCCCATCTAATAATAAGATTGGCACAACTGCCTAAGAATGTGGAAACCGTCAGGAAACCGTCAATCAATTCTATCGGTCTTTCTTATTCGCGTAGATATCTAGCTAGATCTGAGTTTTGAGTTAAGGCATATGCAAGACGGTGACTGCTCTGATGACCCGACTCTTAAGGCAAGGCATCCGGGAAACGGTGACTACACGCTCCCGTATTTTACACGCGTGAATCTTAGAGCTTTATGGGGCCAATGCTATATATGTAACATCCACTCCGTTCATCAGGTTGTCTTGGATTTGGGGCCGTGGGAAGAAAAACCAACCAGATCCACAACTCAAGTGGGCTACATCACAGGAAACAATGGGGATATGATGCAAATCATTGGTTTTTGTGTGGGGACAGTCTGATGTATATCTGTTTGATTGGAGGTAAATGAATAGAGATGGAATTCCCACCTCAAAAGGATGCAAATTATACCTCTTTTCAAAGCAAAACTCTATGGGCCCCACCATGATGTATGTGTTATATCCACACTGTTCATTCATCCTTTGAAATTATTTTAGGATATGAGCCAAAAAACGAGACGGATCCAAAGATCAAATGGACCACACCACAGATAATAGTAGGTTCAATTGTAGACACAATTATTCATATTGTGGACCACTTGAGCTTTGGATCTGCCTCAGTTTTGGGCTCATGCCCTAATATGATTTGAAAAAATGAATAAACGGCATGAATATAACACATATATTATGGTGGGCCCCACAGAATTTTGGTACATAGCTCGGTACCCAATGTAGGACTTTTAGGGACAAACGGCATTTTCAAGAAAATATAAAAGTAATTTACCATCAATTACTTTTATTTCCCAGCTACCTAACAAGCTTGTTAGTTAATTGTAAATGACCTATATCAATATCAATTGCCTCATTAGTCTCTACTCATTAGATGAGCTGGTGGAGGTCTCTGTCAAGTTAATATATTGTACATACGGTTAATACGAGCTATCGCCTTACGGACAGAGTCAACTTACGATAAAACATGATGTGGCCCAAATTTAGAAATAGAACATAGTCAGTGTTTGAAGTTTCGGTATCGCTGCAAGTTTCGCTAGCCAGGGATACAGAAACAATATCGATATCGTCGATAATATCGCTGATAACCGGAAATGGGGGAAAATGGGGAAAACGGTGGAATTTTTTAGTGAAACCTTAGGAGATGATAAAATACACATATTTGCATATTTATGAATAAAAAAATTGCAAAAAGAATGCATACATAATAGGTTTCTATTTAATGGGAGCTTACAAGCATGTGCTGCTGTAAGAAATCAGTTCAACCATCTCATCCATCCAATATCTGACCTTCCATCCAAACATTCATTGATATTTCAGAATATCGGCAACACATGATTTTCCAAACAAATCGTTAACAACTGAAAAAGAAACTAAAGATTGTGGTCTTGTTATTGCCATGTTGCGATAATGATAATATTGTGATATTATCAATATTATCGTCGACAAATTGAACGTTACATACAACCACGCGCCGTAAAAAATATGAAATGAAAAATTTTTAACATACAGATTTTTGGTGTATCTATAGATTAGCAATATTATCGAAATATTTGCAGATACATTGACAATACAAGCAACAGTTGGAATTTATGCAGTAAAATATATTGGTGATACATCGGCGGTATCAATGCATTGACAATACAAATGATGCCTGAAATTTACACAATTGAAAATATTTACAATATCGATACATTAGCGATATTTAGTAACACATTGCCGATACCTAGAATTTTTATACTATCAGTGTTATCGGTATCGCTGAGCTAGAAATAGAGATAATATCGGGGATATTTCGATAATATCGGAGATAATGCAAACACTGAACATAGTGCGGCCCACTGAGGTTGCTTAGAAGTGCTTAGCCCTTTACAAGTTACGTGTGATAGGAGCCGTGTAAACAAAAAGCTCTGTGGGGCTTACTGTGGTGTCTGTGGGACATCTGCTCCGTCCATCAATTTCTTCAGCCCATGCTATATGCTTGAGCCTAAAAATGAGGTGGATCTAAACCTCAAGTGGACCACACCATCAGGAGCAGTATGAATAGAAACTCTCACCATTGAAACTTTCTTTGGCCTACTTGATGTTTATATGCCATTCAACCCGTTGATGAGGTGATTCCTGTGGAGATGAGGGGAAAAAAAGAAACAAAAAAACAAAATTTACAATATACAAAACTTCTGTAACCCCAAGAAGGTTTCAATGGTGGGCATTCGATCTCACTGTTTCTTGTTGTGGGCCTGCTCGAGCTTTGAATCCATCTGAGTTTTATGTGAGAATTCTAACATAGCTCACGCAACAGATCGATGGGGTGGATATAACACTGATTTCACAGTGGGCCTCACAAAGCTTTTGGTTATTCTCTCTCTCTCTCTCTCTCTCTCTCTCTCTATCTATCAGGAGAAGTTGCTGTGGTCAGAAGCTTTGTGGGGGCCAACAGAGATGCCCGTGAGAAATCCACTCCGTCCATCAGTTTCTCAGGCTCAATTGGACAGGAGTCCAAGAATTTGGCAAACTCAGCCAAGATTCTTTGAAATTAACTTGCAAAAACCCTAACTCAGTTAGGACTCAACCAGACTGGTCAGCTTGAAAATTTAGTCCATGTAGTACAACTCAACGTGATTCAACTGGGTTGACTCAATCAAATATTTTTTCCCATAAAGTAAAGAGTCGAATGGCCATCAGAATATGCTTCCAGCAAAGTGTTTCACACGTGTGTGTGAATCTTATTATTGGTAAAAGCCCTTCACTTGTGTTTACTTGTGTCTATAAATAAATAAAGAGACAACGCCAGATATCCACCTATGTTTTAGTTGAATTTCAAAAAATTACTTGCTTTTAAATTCTTTCCTATAACCTACTTAAATTTCTACCGTTAGCGCAAAAAAAAAGAAAAACACATTTCTTCAGATGCCGTTACTGTTTTTTCTAAAAGATATCTTTACCCTAAAAAATTAAAAAGAAAACTCGGATGCTCTCTTACACCCAAATGCACCAAGCTTGCAACTCTCTGTGCGCCTAATAAATATCTCCCCCCCACCCCCACGATCATCGCTGGTTGGTTCCGATGGGGCTTCGGTGGATACTTAACTGTGGGGCTTATTGTGATTCATGTACCTTACATCCACACCCTCCATACATTTTTACAGCTCATTTTAGGATATGATCTAAAAAATGAAGCAGATTCAAATCTCAGGTGGACCACATTTAAGGAAACATTGGTGATTGAATCCCACCATTAAAAACTTCTTGGGCGCTACCGAAATGTTTATTTGCCATCCAACCTTTTGATAAGGTTGCAAAGACCTCGATGAAAGGCCCACACAAATTTCAGGTTGTTACAAAACTTTTGTCAACCATAAGAAGTTTTTAATGGTCAATCACCACTGTTTCATCTGGTATGGTCCAACTGAGGCTTGGATCTGCTTCATTTTTCGGATAACATACTAAAGATAGCTGTGAAAATGGTTGAACGGCATGGATGTAAGGAACATACATCAAGGTGGACCCCACAGTTTGGTATCCCACCCACTTTGTGGAATTGGAGATCCACCGATCGCATCGCTAGTTCCGGAAGCGGACGCGGATTAGCTACTAAACGGAAGTGATGTCACCAAGTTCTGTGGGCCCCACCATGATGTATGTGTTGTATCCACACCGTCCATTCACTTGGAGAAATCATTTTAGGATATGACCCAAAGAATGAGTCAGATCCATATCTCAAGTGGACCCCACCACAGAAAACAGTAGGGATTGAACGCCTACCATTAAAAACTTGTTTGGGCCACAAGTTTTCAATCAATCTAATATTTGTTTTTCCCCCTTAGTTCATGTATTTGTTAACTTATAAACAGGTTGGAGCTCCAATAAACATCATGGTGGGCCCTAGGAAGGTTTCAACGGTGTTGTCCCACTGTTTTCTACGGTGGAGTCCACTTGAACTTTGGATCTGCCTCATTCTTTGGCTTACACCCAAAATTGATGTATCCAAATGGGTGGATGGTATGGATACAACACATTCATCATGGTGGGGCCCATAGAACATGGTGACGTGATTTCAGTAGCAGCGAGACTTGCTACTGTCGTGGTCAGTAGCTAATCCGCGTCCTCCGCAAGCCGGTTTCCTGCCAGAGCTTTAGTAGGAAGTTCCTGGAAGTTAGGTGGGGCCACCGTGATGTGTGTAAGTAATCCATCCCACCCACCGGTTTTATGAGCTCATTTTTAGGACTTGTAACAAAAAATGAGACGGATCCAAGACTCAAATGGGCTACAGCAGAGAGAAAATTAGAAAAAGAAATGCCTACCGTTGAGACCTTTCTAGGCTCCACCTAGCTATTTATATGCCATCCAAACTGTTTATAAGGTCATTTCTTTTGGGATGAACTACAAAAAAAAAAAAAAAAAAAACTTATCCTAACACAAAAGTTTCATGGCCATACAAATATTTCGACAGTTGTCATGAGGATCCTCTGGTGTGGCCCACTTAAGTCTTGGATCCAGCTCATTTTTTATTGCCTAACCTAAAATGAACTTGAAAAATGGATGAACAATGTGGAATTCTCATACAGGTCAAGGTGGGCCCCACCCTAACTTCCCTGTGCAAGAAGCCTCTTCGAGGAAATTGGAGTCCGCTGGTTTCCAGTCTCAGCCAAGGAGCACTACCTTCTCCACTAGGTTTCAAAATCTGTGGCCCCCCATCATGATGTATGTAGGACATTCAAACTGTCTATTCATTTTTTGAGGTCATTTTGGAGCACTGACCAAAATATGAGCCAGATTCACATTTCAAGTGGTCCACACCATAGGAAACGCAATGAATTGAATGCTTGCCCTCAATAAATTCCCAAGGGCCAAACATGTTAGATGATAAAAAGGAATTACAGTTGTTCTCTTAATTTAGGTCTACATCATATAATGAACATGTTGGATGGAAAAAAAAAGTTACAGTGGGACGTAGCATTTTTTTATGGGGGGTTTAATTGTCATTGTTAACTCTTTTGTGGTCCACCTAATATTTGAATCTTTTTTATTTTTGAGCTCATGACTTCAAATCATGTTCTACGAAGGATGGATGGTGTGGATTAAACAAACACATCATTGTGGGGTCCATGACATAGTACACTTTTAGAGTGGAATCGGCGACCCTTGTGTAAGGAGCAAAAAAATAAAGAGGGCATAATTATCTTTTTGAAATATAAGAGATGGAATTATATAACTACCGTTAGTCAAAGTCAAAATGAGTTGTTCTTTGACCTATTTGAAAACCTTAGGCGGGTTTTGAAGAAGAGTTTAAAAGTATGAGTTTTTTTAGGCGTATATATGGCATTGTCTCATGAATAAAAGCTCACGCTTTGTATTCCATCACATCCCCAAATATTACTAATGGCTCTCCTCCTCTGTTCTAAAAACCCATCATTTCTCACAATAATCCTCTTCCTTCTCCCTTCTAATTTTCTCTTCGCCACTACCCAACAACAATGCAACCATCTTCACTTCTCTTCTTTGCTCCAACTCAAGCTTGGTTTTAACTTCACTCATTCCAACACCCTCTCTACTCTCCCCTCTTGGAATTCTAATAATCCCAATTGCTGCTCTTGGGAACGCATCACGTGTGATGGACCCACTGGTCACGTGATCAGCCTCAACCTCAGCGAGCTCTCCATCTTTGGTCCAATTGATTTTGAAAGCCACTTTCGTCTTCGGAGCTTGCAGAGGCTAAACCTCGCTCTCAATCGCTTCGATCCCTCTCCAATTCCATCTGGGTTTGACCAGCTCACCAGTTTGACCCATCTCGACATCTCTCATTCGTCCTTTGATGGCCAAATCCCTCTGGAAATCTCCCTCTTGACCAGCTTGGTTTCTCTCGATCTTTCTTACAATTATTATTACAATGGTTCTGGAGATGGTCAATACCTGAAACTGGAAAACCCAAGCATTAAAGCACTCGTCCAAAACCTGTCGAGTCTGAGTGAACTCTATCTAGACCAGGTACACATCTTACTGCAGGGCCAGACTTTAGATTTTCCACTCCCTCCTCTCCGCAAGTTGAGCTTAGTATACTGTGGTCTTTCAGGCTCCATCTATTCTTCCCTTTCACAGCTCCACTTCTTATCTGAACTCTGAACTCGACCTCAGCTTTATCAATCTCTCCTCTATAGTTCTCAAATTCACAGGGAATCTCCGCAGGTTGATCTTACAAGATTGTGGTCTTTCAGGCTCCATCTATTCTTCCTTTTCACAGCTCCATGTCTTATCCGAACTTGACCTCAGTCAAAACAATCTCTCCTCTGCAGTGCCCAGTGTCACAGGGAGTCTCTGCAAGTTGATCTTACAAGGTTGTGATCTTTCAGGCTCCATCTATTCTTCCCTTTCATAGCTCCATTTCTTATCTGAACTCATCCTCAGTGGAAATGATCTCCCCTCTGCAGTGCCCAGGTTCCCAGGGAGTCTCCGCAAGTTGATCTTAAGAGATTGTAGTCTTTTAGGCCCCCTCGATTCTTCTTTTTCCCAACTTCATTTCCTATCTAAGCTTGACCTCACCTATACCAATCTCTCACTTGCAGTACCCAATTTCACAAGGAACTTATCCTCCTTGACGTCCCTGCTCCTTACAGAGTGTGGATTGCATGGAAAATTCCCTGAAAGTGTTTTCCAGCTCCCAAACCTACAAATCATCGACATATCATACAATCCACTTCTAGCAGGCAATTTGCCGGAGTTCCCTCAAAACAATACTCTGCAGCAATTGATCCTGTTAGACACTGGATTTTCAGGAAAGTTACCAGATTCTCTCGGTAATCTCAAATTCTTGACTAAATTAGAGCTCAGCAATTGCAACTTGTCTGGATCATTACCATCCTCACTTTGGAACCTTACCAAACTACAATACTTGGATCTTTCATACAATAGATTGAGCGGCCCAATTCCTTCTTCATATGGGAATGAGCTTCTGAATCTAAAAGAGATCAACTTATGGAATAATTTGCTTAATGGGACCATTCCATCATCATTGTTTTCACTCCCATCATTACAGATTCAGTATCTCACAGGTAACCAACTTAGTGGGACCATTCCATCATTATTGTTTTCACTCCCATCATTAGAGATTCTTGATCTCTCAGGTAACCAACTTAGTGGGACCATTCCATCATCATTGTTTTCACTCCCATCATTACAGTGGCTGGATCTCTCAGGTAACCAACTTAGCGGTCAACTTGGTGAGTTTCACAATGCCTCTTCTTCACAGCTGCAGTACATCAATTTGCGTGAATTGGACCTTTCTAACAATAAAATTAGTGGTTTAATACCCAAATGGATATGGGTGGTTGGGAATGGGTCTTTAAACTCTTTAAATCTTTCTCACAACCTTCTGCAGGGAATGGAACCACTATCTCCCAATCTTTCATTAAGTGCCTTGATTGTTCTTGACATTAGCTCCAACATGCTAGAAGGCTTACTTCCAATCCCATTACCCTCCTTTTTCCTTTCAGTTTCGAACAATCGCCTCAGTGGAGAAATCCTTTTATCAGTTTGCAACACAACATCCCTGACAATCCTTGATTTATCTAACAATAGCTTCAGTGGTTGGATTCCACCGTGTTTGGGTGAGATTGGCGATGCCCTTAGTGTGTTGAATCTTCAAGGAAATGCTTTCAGTGGCACCTTCCTTCAGACATTTAAAGAGGGATGTAATATACAAACACTTGATCTCAATGGAAATCAATTAGAAGGCCAAGTTCCAAGATCTTTGGCCAACTGCAAAAAGTTGGAGGTATTAGACCTCAAAAACAATCAAATACATGACACCTGCCCTTTATGGTTGGAAGCTTTGTCCCAGTTGTGCATTCTCATCTTAAGATCCAACCAATTTCATGGCACCATTGAGCATCCTCTAACAAATCACTCCTTCCCATTGTTACAAATTTTTGACCTCTCTTCCAATAGCTTTGAGGGTAATTTGCCATCAAATATGTTCAAGAGTTATGGAAGAGGACAAATCTCAATCTTTGGTCCTTGGCAAAATAATCAACAGACGTTCCATATACTATAAAAAAATAGTGTCCATAGTTAGCAAAGGGCAAGAGATGGAACTAGTAAAGATCCTTACTGTCTTCACCATAGTGGATCTCTCGAAGAACAAATTTCAAGGGGAGATTCCAAAATCATTTGGGGATCTAAAGTCGCTCCATATTCTCAATATGTCTTACAACCATTTCATGGGCCAAATTCCAGCATCATTTGGAAACATAAAGAATTTGGAATCATTAGATCTGTCACATAATAAATTTTCAGGTGAAATCCCTCAGCATCTTACAAATCTAACGTTCCCTGCGGTGTTGAATTTGTCACAAAACCACCTCGTGGGAAAAACACCACAAATTCGACAGTTTCTTACATTTAACAATGAATCATTCAAAGGGAACTTAGAATTGTGTGGGCTTCCATTGTCAAGGAAATGCGAAGATGACAAGGGTACACCACCATTATCACACCCCGAAATTCGAGACTCGAGTACAACAGCCCAAAGCCCGAGTTCCAGGGTGTGAATTGAAAATTCGAACGTAGATTCCATGAGATTCCATTCCACACATTGCATAACTAAAATAAATCCCAAATATAAAGTTTATTTTTCACTAATGTTTTATTACATTGAATTTTACAAAATAAATCGACTACGGTTGGGGTTTAAGTAACACGTGACCATCTCAATATTCTACTCCATCTGCGTCTTTTTTTACCTGAAGACCTGCAAGAACTGCGATGATTTTGGTGAGCTAAAAGCCCAGTGATGTCATTTCTATCATAGGTAATATTCCAGTTACTAAGAGATAGGATGCGAATCATCAACGGATAGAATTGTATGAAATATACGAGGATGAGATTATGATTGATACACTTTATGATTTATTATAAATGGAACATGATTATCGTGATGTCATGTATGTTATCGTACGTGTGAGAGCAATAAACGTCTAGAAACTCGCTGCCACTGAACATTAGGAACCTGTCGCAAATCAACCATGCTCACCTAACCGGTACAGCGAGGTGGCAAATCAATCATGCACGCCAATGAAAAAATCAACCATACACCACTGATTCAATTGAGCAAATCAACTATACTCAATAAGTGAAACGACCAGAACTCGCTGCCACTGAACATTGGAACCTATCGCAAATCAACAATGCTCACCTAACCGGTACAGCGAGGCGGCAAATCAACCATGCACGCCAGTGGGCAAATCAACCATGCTCCTATTCTGTCGCAGTGTATAAATGTATGTATATGTCATGAGTTATGGAAGCACTTCTTCAAGCATACAATGCATATCGACTCAATTCCAATCACACCATGCATGTGTTATCTTCATTCAGATAATTCTTTATCTAATTTTAGTTATTGTTGATCGAGGGCTTTGAGAAGATCATTATGTAAGGTTTAGTGCGTTAACAATTAGCTAAGGTTGTTCCAAGAGTTATGTATTGTAAATTATTTAAACCTAAGTTGTTGTCGATTAGTAAATTTAAGAATAATGTCACGTTGAATCTTGAGAATACTACGTGTTTTTAGGGTTGCATCTTGATGACATCATATGTAAGAAATCCTAAATCGAATTGTCGTAGAATTCTGACATGTGCATAAAAAAAAAAACTTGAGAAAATTAATACAATAAGAAAAGGATACTTGGTAGGTGAACTTTTAAGGATATAGAGATAGGAGATGAATGGATCCCTTACCTAGGATTCCATGATAAGGAAGAAAGTATAAAAGTATGCCTAAAATCCTAACTAGAGAAGGAGAGTTTATAAATTAAACGTGAATAGGAGAGAACACTAAAGAAAATTAACGAAGAAAGTTACACGTGAGATGAATCACTCACTTTGTGACGTTCCTTAAACTTGAAATGAATTGATTCTTGGACTGAGTCGACTCGGCGAGTTGATTCGCTGAGTTAGAATCTTCTTCTTCTTTCTCCCTCTATCTTCTTTTCCTTCTTCTTCTTCTTTCTTTCCTCTTCCTTCTTCTTCTTTGTCTTTCTTTCTTTCTTTATTTCTTCTTCCTTCTTCTTCTTCTTCTTTCTTCTTTATTTCTCCTTTTTTTTTTCTTTCTTCTTCTCTTTTTCTTCTTCTTTCTTCTTTTCTTTTTTTCTTCTTTCTTCTTTTCTCCTTCTCCTTCTTCTTCTTCTTCTTCTTCTTCTTCCTTCTTTTTTTTTTTTAACTGGGATTCTGCCCCAGCAACAACAACAACAACAACGGCATGGGAGCTCTCTCTCACGTCACTTCTCTCTCTCTCTCTCTCTCTCTCTCTCTCTCTCTCTCTCTCACAAACAACTCTCTCTCTCTCACAAAAACTCTCTATTGGTTGGACACCTGTGAAGAGGGAGATGCATCTAAGGAGGTCTTTTAAAGACTCACAAAGTCGGTGGGTTGGTGCGGGAAACTCCCAATCGATTTTGGTGTTGGCACCGCCTGGCACCCATCTCACCCGACTTTCTTATATTTAATCACATGTAGACAGTTCAAATAGTAGGTGGGGTCCATGAAAACAATCCCCTAAAATTTCAGGGACCCATGCGAAGCAATGGACCAGATCCGACACGATCTTGATTTTCTTAGTTTCCAAATGGTCGATTGTAGTGGGCTGCACGATCAATTGTCGGCAGAGATTTTTGAAAGGACTAAACTTAGGTACGATGGGGCTCTGATGAACGGCATGGATATAAAATATGGGGCCCATGTGAAGGTCAAGTGGAGGCCCACCAATGAGAGCGAGAGGACACTGTAACCGCGTTCGCTGGAAAGGTCGTGAAGAAGAAGAAGTTTCTTTCTTCTTTTTTTCGTGCGACACACATAACATAAAGTTGGTGCTCCACTTACTAGTGGGGTCCACATGTAGTGAATTGGGACCGTCTCCTCCATTCAATAGGTGGGCAATATAAAGTAAGCAGTCGACGAGAAAAATGAGGCAGATCCGATCTACGGTGGCCCACTTATAGCATGATTTTTTATTAGGGCATTTGTAGGATGATTGAAGGGCTGAAATTCGACGTGTACGGTTAAATTGTGTCCTAGAACTAGTGTATGAAGTTTAGTGTGAAAGTAAACGTCAGAAATTATAATACTTAAAAATGGTGGTGTAACTTAAGTTTGATTGATGGCATTTTCGTAATTATTGTAAATTTACAAGTTTTGTGGAATCTAAAACTTCTACAATATTCTAGGGTTTATTTTGAAGCAACTTTAATAAAGGGACCCTACCCTAATTCCTTACGGATGATTTATTATTAATTTATCAATATAAAAAGTCATTTAAATTATTAAATAATTAACTAAATTATAATTTAAATGATTCTAAACTCTAGGGTGTTGTAAACACACCTGAGCGGGTTCATAGGGCTAGGAAATAGATGATCTTAGCATATGTGTGATGATGGACAAAGTATACGGATCAGATTTAGGGATAGGCACGTGTACAGGACGATGTGGAGATCGTACAGCGGTTTTACGTTGGTCGCGTAATTCGAAATCGAAGTGGACGGTTACATATTCCAATCTAGCAATGATAATTCGTTCTAACGGTCAGTTTACTGACTTAACTAAGTACGCTAAGTTTTTCTTTTTAGAGGCCTTAAAAGTTATTGCAATACCTACAAAAGTGTATGTGTGTGTGTATGCGTGTGAACAACACGACCTAGAATTTAAATCCTCACGTGTGGACATGCCCTCGTGTACTTACTTGTGCGCCTAAATTTTTGGGGTATTACATTCTACCACTCTTACACAGAATTTCGTCCTCGAAGTTCGATCCACTTACTGGTGTACTAAATTTCTAAGGTGTTATATACTACCACTCTTACACAGAATTTCGTCCTCGAAATTCAATCATGCTTACTAGATTAACGAATAAAGATATTACTCTTCTATATATCTGAACGTCTGCTACATTCGACTAGTCCTAGGTTTACACAAGTATATGACTAGCTGTATGAATTTGGGTTCTTACAATCTACCCCCCTTACGAGAATCTCGTCCTCGAGATTCAACCTACCGGCAACCAAGCTTTCGCTATGTACTCTGATGTGCCTAAGCATACGCTATAACAAAAAAAAAATAAAATAATAAGAAGGTCAACAATAACATCCTAACAGAAGCAACGTTACAAACAAGATAATCAATCAAAGTACAAACAATGAAGCAAGTAAAACGAACAGTCTAAACAAAAGAAACATCACAAACAAAACCAACAGACACCCTAACCTCAACATTACAACCATGACCCTACAAGCAACATCACTAGCAAAACAAAGGTCACAGTACAACAACACCATCATGTAGAAACAAGTAATTTGACAACCTTACAACCAAAATCATACATAGCACACCCATCCCTATGTGTCAACAAGCTATCCTATTATCCGGTTCTCTACAACACTTACCTATGTCCATTTATAAAACCCTACTTGAATTTCACTAGGTGTAGCCCTAACCCTAGGCACTTTGGAATTCTCAAAATCTCTCTCTGATACCAAACTGTCATGCCCCGAAATTTGAGACTCGAGTACAACAACCGAAAGCCCGAGTTCTAGGGTGTGAATTGAAAATTCGAGCGTAGATTCCATGAAATTCCATTCCACACATTGCATAACTAAAATAAATCCCAAATATAAAGTTTCTTTTCCACTAATGTCTTATTACATTGAATTTTACAAAATAAATCGATTACGGTTGGCATTTGAGTAACACGTGACCATCTAAATATTCTGCTCCATCTGTGTCTTTTTCTTCCTAAAGACCTGCAAGAACTATGGTGATTTTGGTGAGTTAAAAGCCTAGTGAGGTCATTTCCATCACAGGTAATATTCCAGTTAATAAGAGATAGGATGTGAATCATCAACAGATAGAATTGTATGAAATATACGAGGATGAGATTATGATTGATACACTTTATGATTTATTATAAATGGAACATGATTATCGTGATGTCATTTCTGTTATGGTACGTGTGAGAGCAATAAACGTCTAGGAACTCGTTGCCACTGAACATTAGGAACCTGTCGCAAATCAACCATGCTCACCTAACCGGTACAGCGAGGCGGCAAATCAACCATGCACGCCAGTGGGCAAATCAATCATGCACCACTGATCCAACCGAGCAAATCAACCATGCTCAATAAGTGAAACAACCAGAACTCCTTGCCACTAAACATTAGGAACCTGTCGCAAATCAACCATGCTCACCTAACCGGTACAGCGAGGCGACAAATTAACCATGCACGCCAGTGGGCAAATCAACCATGCTCCTGTTCTGTCGCAGTGTATAAATGTATGTATATGTCATGAGTTATGGAAGCACTTCTTCAAGCATACAATGCATATCTACTCAATTCTAATCACACCATGCATGTGTTATCTTCATTCAGACAATTCTTTATCTAATTTTAGTTATTGTTGATCGAGGGCTTTGAGAAGATCATCGTGTAAGGTTTAGTGCGTTAACAATTAGCTAAGGTTGTTCTAAGAGTTATGTATTGCAAATTATTTAAACCTAAGTTGTTGTTGATTAGTAAATTTAATAATAATGTCACGTGGAATCTTGAGAATACTATGTGTTTTTAGGGTTACATCTTGGTGACATCATATGTAAGAAATCCTAAATCGAATTGTCGTAGAATTCTGACATGTGCATAAAAAAAAACTTGAGAAAATTAATTCAATAAGAAAAGGATACTTGGTAGATGAACTTTTAAGGATATAGAGATAAGAGATGGATGTATCCCCTACTTAGGATTCAATGATAAGGAAGAAAGTATAAAAATATACCTAAAATCCTAACAAGAGAAGGAGAGTTTATAAATTAAACGTAAATAGGAGAGAACACTAAAGAAAATTAACGAAGAAAGTTACACGTGAGATGAATCACTCACTTTGTGACGTTCCTTAAACTTGAAACGAATTGAATCCTGGACTGAGTCGACTTGTCGAGTTGACTCGCTGGGTTAGAATCTTCTTCTCCTTTCTCCCTCTATCTTCTTTTCCTTCTTCTTCTTCTTTTCTTCCTCTTCCTTCTTCTTCTTTCTCTTTCTTTCTTTCTTTCTTTCTTCTTCCTTCTTCTTCTTCTTCTTCTTCTTCTTCTTCTTCTTCTTCTTCTTTCTCCTTTTTTTTTTTTTTTTATCTTTCTTCTTCTCTTTTTCTTCTTCTTTCTTCTTTTCTTTTTTTTTTCTTCCTTCTTTTCTCCTTCTTCGTCTTCTTCTTCTTCCTTCTTTTTTTTTTTGACTGGGATTCTGCCCCAGCAACAACAACAACAACAGCGGCATGGGAGCTCTCTCTCACGTCACCTCTCTCTCTCTCTCTCTCTCTCTCTCTCTCTCTCTCTCTCCTCCCTCTCCCTCTCAGAAACAACTCTCTCTCTCCCTCTCACAAAAACTCTCCCTTGGTTGGACACCTGTGAAGAGGGAGACGCATCTAAGGAGGTCTTTTAAAGACTCCCAAAGTCGGTGGGTTGGTGCGGGAAACTCCCGACCGATTTTGGTGTTGGCACCGCCTGGCACCCATCTCGCCCGACTTTCTTATACTTAACCACATGTATACCGTTCAAATAGTAGGTGGGGTCCATGAAAACAATCCGCTAAAATTTCAAGGACCCATGCGAAGCTACGGATCGGATCCGAGACGATCTTGATTTTCTTGGTTTCCAAATAGTCGATTGTAGTGGGTTGCACGATCAACTGTCGGCAGAGATTTTTGGAAGGACTGAACTTAGGTACGATGGGGCTCTGATGAACGGCATGGATATAAAATATGGGGCCCACGTAAAGGTCAAGTGGAGGCCCACAGATGATAGCGAGCGGACGCTGTAACAGCGTCCGCTGGAAAGGTCATGAAGAAGAAGAAGTTTCTTTCTTCTTCTTTTTTTCGTGCAACTTACGCAACATAAAGTTAGTGCTCCACTTACAAGTGGGGTCCATATGTAGTGAATTGGGACCTTCTCCTCCATTCAACAGGTGGGCAACATAAAATTAGCCGTCGACGAGAAAAATGAGGCAGATCCGAGCTATGGTGGCCCACTTATAGCATGATTTCCGATTAGGCATTTGTAGGATGATCGGAGGGCTGAAATTCGACGTGTACGGTTAAATTATGTCGTAGAACTAGTGTATGAAGTTTAGTATGAAAGTGAACATCAGAAATTATAATAATTAAAAATGGTAGTGTAACTTAAGTTTGATTGATGGCATTTTCGTAATTATTGTAAATTTACAAGTTTTGCGGAATCTAACACATCTACACTATTTTAGGGTTTATTTTGAGCAACTTTAATAAAGGAACGCTACCCTAATTCCTTATGGATGATTTATTATTAATTTATCAATATAAAAAGTCATTTAAATTATTAAATAATTAACTAAATTATAATTTAAATGATTCTAAACCCTAGGGTGTTGTAAACACACCTGAGCGGGTTCATTGGGCCAGGAAATAGATGATCTAAGCATATGTGTGGTGATGGACAAAGTGTACGGATCAGATTTAGGGATAGACACGTGTATAAGACAATGTGGAGATCATACAACGGTTTTACGTTGGTCGCGTAATTCGAAATCGAAGTGGACGGTTAGATATTTCAATCTAGCAACGATAATTCATTCTAACGGTCAGTTTACTGACTTAACTAAGTACGCTAAGTTTTTCTTTTTAGAGGCCTTAAAAGTTATTGTAATATCTACAAAAGTGTATGTGTGTGTGTATGCGTGTGAACAACACGACCTAGAATTTAAATCCTCACGTGTGGACATGCCCTCGTGTACTTAGTTGTGCGCCTAAATTTTTGCGGTATTACATTCTACTACCCTTACACAGAATTTCGTCCTCGAAATTCGATCCACCTACTCGTGTACTAAATTTCTAAGGTGTTACAACCATCCTCTCTATCAGCATTGCGATCTGAAAGGAACTATGATTGGGAATTAATATGGATAAGATTTGGAGGTGGATATGGAGCAGGAGTGGGAATGCTTTTTTGGACTCTAGCACTTTGGAGGAATGGAAGGAGAGAATCTTTTATATTTACACTACAAGAAATTCCATTTTTACTAACGAAATAATTCGTTGGTTTTTAGTCAAATTTCGTTGGGAAATGTTTTTCTGACGAAAATTTTTGTGGCTAAAATCATCGTAAAAAGGCCGTCGGTAAAGGCTTTTCCCGACGAAAAATCATTTCGTCGGTAATAATAAAATCATTACCGAAAAAAAATGTGATTCGTCGGTAAAAAAAAATTTCCCGACGAAAATTTTCGTTGGTAAAGGTTTTTACCTACAAAAAAATTCGTCGGGAAAAGTCTTTACCTACAAAAGGTTTCATCGGTAAAAGTTTTTATCTATGAAAAAATCCGTCGGTAAAGGTTATTGCCTACAAAAAAATCCGTCGGTAAAAGTTTTTACCTACGAAAAAAATCTGTCGGTAAAGGTTTTTACCTACGAAAAAATCCGTCAGTAAAAGTTTTACAAGTTTTTTACCAACGAAAAATTTCGTCGGTAAAAACTTTTCCATGTTTTTTACCAACGAACAATTTCATCGGTAATAGTATTCCCTTTCCCGGTTCCCTTTTTTTTCAAAATTTAGGAAACAATTCTTGATATACACGTGTAAATAAACCTACTATAATACATTTTTATCCTATTCACATCCACATACATACGAACAAACACAAACTACACCATCCATACGCAAATAATCCATTCCACATCCACAAACAACCAACATTCATCCACGCACAAATACATATAAGTTAACATTCGTATATTAAAAAAAGGATCACGAAGATGAAGGCGGAGGTGGCGGGGCATCGGTGCTAAAGCGTGCAGCGAGAGCCTGAAACTCTCCTGTATCCGTCGCTCATGCTCGAGCCGCAACTCCTCGATCTCCTCTCCTGCTCATCCCGTCGCCTCTCCTCTTCCTCCCGTCGCCTCTTTTCCTCCTCCTCCCTACGCCTTTGCTCCTCCTCCCTCTACCTCTCTAGCTGTTCTCTAATCTCATCGACGATGACCCGTAGCTGCTGAACCTCTCTCTCTGCGATATCAGCTTGGCGTAGAGCGCTCTCACCAGCTACGGATCAGCTGGAGCCACCTCTAGTGGGTGCCATGAGCTTGGCACCATGACCAAGCCCACGCACATATCCAGAACGGGTGCCAAGTACCTCGCTTAGAATTTCTGGCTCACTCCGCCGACTATCATTGGGAGTGGGCTGACTGCGTATGGTGTCCATCGCCGCCAGTAATGAAAACATACGAAATTTCATAAAAAATGACATGAATGACATTATTATCAATCAATGCGCAATTAAATTTTACAAAGTAAAGATTTTTACCCAATGCTCACTGGCTCTAGGATGAACCCAAGATCCCATCGCCTACCGACAATGAATCCCTCTGTAGAGGTCTACTAGTCCAGGCTCCTGGCCAGTGACGGAATCTCGCTACGCAATCGAAAGAAAAGAAGACTTATAATAAATACTAATTAAAATAATATATTAACTTAATAATCATCAATAATTTCTTACCATGTCGTAACAATGTCGTACAAATGACTTTGAACCAGCTACGTGGTTCACTTGTAACTTTTTCCTGTTCGCAGAATTTATTCTACTCCTCTTCGGAACACATTATACAAAATACATTGCTATTAATTGTGAATTTAATTGCGAATTTAATTGTTACCTTAAGATATCATAAATTTGTAAATATTACCTGAAAATCCTCTGACGAAAATCTCTCACAAAGTATCTGCCAGTCATTTGTAGTCACGTGCGGCGGTGCAGATAGTATGGCCTCATCGTGCGTCCTGCACCGCTTTTACCGTTGGTGTAACTCTCCGCGGTACTCCTTGAACCGCTCTCTGATCATGTTGTCAACGGCATGAGAAATGTAAGGAACATTAAAATTGAAGACAAATTTATCCTGCAGTTTCGTAAATAATAGATTAAGGCAATAAACTTATTAAGAATAGGACTTAACTGTAAATGAACTTTCATAAAAGAAAATTTCAATTTACTAAAATTTACCTGAAGGCGCTGACAGATAAGCTGTCGCACATCATTTGTCACGTAGTCCAACAGGGGTGGTGGCGGGGATCAAAGATCGGCATAGGACACCGACCTCAGACGTAAACAGTTTGGCACTGTCCCCAACAGGTCTAAGGCACTCCTGTGGGAACTCTACCGCCACCTTACCCTCACGCGTAAGTCGCTCTAAAACTAACCCACGCGTGGGTCCACGTCCTCGTCGGCTGGTAGAAGATGCTGTCGTGAAAAGAAATATGTTAAGTAACAACATAAACATAAATCACTAAATAAATGTCTAGACTTACATGCAGTGCCCAGTGTATGTTGAACCGAAGGATCAGATGCCTGTGATGCACCGTGCGACGTCGATGCTGTCTGCGTCACATCACGGGTAGAAGGGGTAGATCTAGTGCGCGAACGACCTGATCTCCCACCTGGTTGCATGACTGAATATGTCTGAAATACAAACTTATAAATTTAAACAATGTCAATACAAGTTTATGAACATTAATATAATAAACACATTAAACTTTACAGTTCAAGTAGTGTTCATGGTAGAATGAATTTGTGCTTATGCTTAGAGAGATGATAAAAATATGATTAGACCTTTATACTATAATGCAAGCAGAATACAATAAAACTGTAAACAGAATATAAAAGTTGAAAAATCCATTACACATTGTCATTCTATATTAAATACATATATTTCATTGTAATATAAATCAACTTCGGATCAACTATTCGAAATACTCCCTGCGTAAGTTATCGTACGTTGCAAATATATATGTCAAGATGTATGAAGCACTCGACATTGTTACAGCCAACATGCCAGTCATAATAGGAGAAATCTGATCTCTCAAGACTCCGTTCATATATGCAAGTGATAATGTCGCATCTTCCAGATGAAGTTTCCCGCGGTTATATTCCTCTATCAGGTCCGAAATTTCTTTGAGATTGTATAATCTTTCAATCTGAGTCATCGTCTTCGTCCCTACATTTGTTGACCAGACCGGGTATCTCTCTGGCCCTACCAGAAGAATATAGGGCCGGAAAGTCCATCCGCAACAGCTGATGAAGTATGCTGCGTGCTTCCGCTACACTCCAGTTTGTGGAGGACATGATTAGAAAGTGACCTAATTGTAAATATGGATTATATACAAGTCAATTTAGGGAATAAATCATGACGTGTAAAACACGTATACATGTAATAATCAAATTAATCGAATTGAAAATGACATGTAAATCTTGTATACATTTAATAATCGTCGTCTGAATCATTATCGCTTAGGACTCTTTCTTCTTCACCATCACTATTACTGATCAGTATTTCCTCTTCATCGTCTGCAACATCGTCATCAATGAAAGCGCTATCATCTCTAACAATGTCATTTATGATTGAGGCATCAACATGATCAGGTGACACATCATCTCTATTCAATTGCACTACATCAATATTAACATTTGGATCATTCCCTCTATCCCAAGATGGCATGTCTTCTTGATATGCTTGTTCAACTGATGACGTTCCATTTCTCCCTTCATTGCTATCTTCAACGTCTAGTTCGGGAACATCAAATATGTTCCTGGGCTTTATTTTCCGCACCACGTGCCAAGAGCTGCCTAACTTGGTGTCAGCGAGGTAGAATACTTGTTTGGCTTGGCCGGCTATGATAAATGGGTCATCTTTATACCATTTCTGAGATAAATTTACGCTCGTGAGGTAGTCAGTCTGTATTCCTAACTTCTTATTTCCAATGTCCCACCAATCGCATTTAAATAAGTACACCCGCTTTCTCATACAATAACTCAGCTCAATAATATCCGTCAAAATGCCATAAAAATCAATTTCTACCTCCTCATGCGTTCCCTTCACAACCACCCCACTATTTTGTGTGGTCCTATACTTCTCACCCTCTTCAGTGTGGAACCGAATCCCATTTACAATACAACCTGTATATCTAGATACACGTCTATCAGGGTCACACGCCAATGAATAGAGTGCATCAGACGCATCTACAGAGTTGCTAGTGCCCAACATCTTCATTTATCATCACGTACAGAATATAAATGTTTATGGATTTGAGATTACGTGTAAATATTGTGCAATACAACAATATTGTAAGTATGGTGAGATAGAAGGTAAATTAATCTTAAACATTTTGTGTACCATTATGGAAATTGATCCTGATGCATTCGATCATAATTTGTGGGGTATTAGGACTTCATCTCCTCGATGTGTTCGCTATACACAATTGGCACGTTGTCAGCAAGAAATTTTAAGATCATAGTATGTAGATATATAATTATCGATTGAAGACTTACTCTAAGTACGACTCTATTTCTTCACAGTTATGCAACACATACCACCGCGCCTTTGCCTGATCCCGAAGGTCCATTTCATGAAATGTCGGCTATCCTAACACTACCAGAAAAAATGACTTTTCCCGACGGCCGAAAGCCGTCGGCAAATGGCTTTCCCGACGGCTTTTGGCCGTCGGGAAAGGGGGCGTCACAATTGCTTTCCGACGGTTATGAGCCGTCGGAATTTCCGACGGCTATAAGTCGTCGGTCGGCCGTCGGAATTTCCGACGGCGATGAGCCGTCGCTCGACCGTCGGAACTTCCGACGGTGTGGAGCCGTCGGAATTTTCGACGGTGATTAGCCGTCGGAAATTCCGACGGCTCCACACCGTCGGAATTCTCGACGGTGATTAGCCGTCGGAAATTCCGACGGACACCTTCGGAAATTCCGACGGTTCCACACCGTCGGAATTATCGACGGTGATTAGCCGTCGGAATTTCCGACGGTTTACGACCGTCGGCGTTGCTTTAGAATATGAAAAAAAACCGTTAGCATTTAAGCATGGCCACACGTGCACCTAGAAAAGTTACTTAAAGCGATTCATAAGAGTTGATACAGCATTTAAGCAATTAATATTTTAAATATGTTACACATCTGTATGCAGATTGCAGAGTGCCTTGTTTGTGACAACTCAAAAGTGTTGTAAAAAGACAATGAGTGAGATAAGATCAAGTAACTTACAATAAGAGTAGATACAGCTGCAATCGCCAGGCTAGTAAATGCTATAGAGGTCTACATGAATGAGAATGACTCATCACATCAGTATAAATAACTGCAATCAAACCATATCTTACAATTACTGAAATGGTACACAAGCATTTGGTGTAAAGCAATTCATATGCCATAGTAAGAACATGATTATTACAAAGCAAAAAATCTTCGTCTCTCTTTTGCAAAGGGTGATGGGAATTTTATTTGTTTTAACTAGTTTGTATAACACATACTATCTCGAGTAATGATCACTTCAGTCTTATTTGATTGAGTACATGCATGCCTCTAGCTTACAAATGTATGCCATGTTTCTCTGCTCATCAGTTGAAGAAAAAAAAAAAACAGCAATTAATATTTTGAAACATCAAAATCCACTAGAATATCAAAGACGAGCAATCTCTCTCTCTCTCTCTCTCTCTCTCTCTCTCTCTCTCTCAATCTCTCTCTCTCTCTCAAAAACAAAACTAATGCTGTTGTTAGATGTTTTTCTTCCGAGGCATTTGATAAAAAGCATAAAAATTTCAAATCTTAATATTACATCCATGAGAATTCCAAATGAAATCCTTCAAGCAAATGTTATCAGTTCTAGAATTTTACAATTGTATGCTTTTGCTGTTGAGAATATTTGATTTCATCATTACTTCACAATTGACACAAACTATCATAATTAACAAATCTTAATCTGAATAAAAAAAACCATATTAAGGAGAATTTCAAAGACATCATTCTCAAATCTGTGTTAACGACATTACAACACAATAGTAAGATGCAAATTGCAACAATCCGGTGATCCAAACTGTTCTTCAGGTGGGACACTATCCAAAAGTTGCACATTTTATTAAAATTGTCCAAGATGGCTGACTTGACAACTCTGATCTTGTGCAATTTGCCACAAGTACAAGAAGAGAGCCATTGATAAGTTGCATGAAAAAAACGAAAAAAAAAAGAAAGAAAGCAACAAGCACTACATATGCAATCAAATTTGGCTTTTGATTTTCCATTCGTAGCTACTGTATCGTAGTAAGGCCCACCATTTGAGATAGGTCATGTAGACATTTAGAAATGGGTCCCATGCTGCCCAATTTAGCTCAATTTGTAGTATGGATTGTAGTTACATAGGTGGAAAACAAAAGTCATCACAGCAATCAGTATATACAAATACAATATATACAGGTGAGGAAACAATTGAGGTTGGCTAATCAGGGATGCATTTAAAAGGCGGCCCATTTTCTATCAAGATCAAAGTCACTACACACCCAAGCTGTCCAATAGGTGATCCATCTGTAATAGTAGAATTAAAGAAACAATGAACCAAATGTCCGTCTCCTAATCATTTACGCATTTAACCATTCTACATGTTTTGACAAAACCCCTGTTATTGAAAGATGTGAAGTTGTTGCATGACCAGAAATTACAGTTCATGTCACCATAAACACAATTCGTACATATATAAGTTGCTATATGCACAGGAATGTGTTTGGAATGCACAGGAATTTTTGGAGAGTTCATCTTCATGGTGGGGCCTGTTTGGATGGCTCGGATGGGATTGTATAAGTGAAATATTCTCATAGTTCTAACGCTGGATTAGACACTTTCCTAGAGAGAAGATGACAGCCCAATGACCTCTCTACAACTGGACTACATATATTCTCCTATCAGAACGGTTACGTAAGTTAGCAAGGGACAAATGCGGAAAAAAAACACGTATGTACTCGCCCGGGCCCACCTCTCACAGAGTACGGCCCCACAAATGATATTTCGCCACCGAGGTGGGTGGTGGGCTCCTCACCGTCCAATCAGTGTCCCTTTCATGGAGTAATCTGATGGTGAGAAATGAATGTGGAGTGGGGAGAGAGGTAGGTAGTGATGCATTTGAAAAGGGGCATGTGGGCTCCTTTCCGTTACTACAAGAATCAGGGGCTCTGCAGTCTAAGATTGTTGGAAGAGTCAGGGGCTCTGCAGTCTTAAGTGATTGGGTGTTTAAGATCTTTTCTTAAATCTTCACACACGTAGCAGCTTTACGTTTTGAAGTACCCAAAAGCACACTACTTCCTCAGACTTGAAGGAAAAAAAAAAGAAACATTTTAAAAAAGCCACAAAAGAATTATATACTGAAGGATTCTTGTAGAATTATAAAAGCCACAAAAGAAACAACAGAATATAAAATTAAAAATAAGAACGAATCACCGATCACATTAAGAACATTTTACCTGAAAAGAAAGTTGTGACTGCATGTCCATAGTGAAATTCTCGGTATGTGCAAGTACATTGCACTTTGCTTACTGGCATAGTTTACAATTGCCCCAGGTTGAGATAAAATGTCATAGGATGAACAGAAGTTTAACACTGAGCTTTTAATCTAAATTACTAATTCAAGAACTAATACTCCAAATAAAGCAGTGTCATAATCAACTCATCACATGAAGATGCATGGATCCCTTACTAAGTCTACTTTAAAAAGTGATTGATGGCAGCTTGACTCACTTCTGTAGTCATTTGTTTTTTCTTTTCCTTCTCCTTCTGATGCCACTCATAGATCGGGGTGAAATCACAGAGCTCAAAATTCTTAATTACATGATTCCGGCCAAGTATCAGTCTCCAATCATTCTAAGAGATTGTTGAGTGGTTGAAAGGAATAGAATGGTGTTTGTTGGTGAGAGTTTATATTAGATTAGGTAAGAATAAGGAGGTTTAGATTAGAATGATGATCAATTATGGAAACTGGAAAGAGAGGGAGAGGGAGAGAGAGAGAGAGATGGAGATTCTAAGATGGTTCTGTAATGGCCATTATGTAATCTATGTGGTAACCGTTACACATTATGAGGTCATAGCAGCCCCATAGTGGTCCTGTAATGGGGTTGAAATAGGATTTTTTTTTTCATAAAAAAATAAAAAAATCATAACAGCTGTTATGGGGGCCATAATAACGGTTATGACCAATATCGTAATGGTAACAGCGGTGGCCATTACAACCACCATTACTGTTATGGAATGCCTTGATGAAGAGACTAGAATCTTTGCAACACCTTAGAAATCATGCCACACCACCTTTTCAGAAGTCATGGCACAACAGCTAAACTCTGTGGGGCTTGTGTTTTGTGTGTGACATCCAGTCAGTTTGTTAGGTGTGGTCCCTCTTGTTCGCTGTACAGAGTAAAAGTTAGGCTGATGTCAAATTCGGGTGGATCACCTCATAGGGAACAATATAAAATTCTACTTAAAAGTTCCAAGTTCATGCTGTATGGCTGACTTAAGCGTTGGAGCTCCCTTTGTCCCAGTGTGGCTCATCTGGTGAGCGGTTTAGATGGAACATGTTGCCTTGTTGGGCCCCACACACATGGTTGGTGCCCCCTTTGGTTTCTAAGGTGAGGACTGTGCCGATTTTTTTTTTTTTTTTGGAGAATTGATAACTTTATCAAGAGGGCCAGAAGGCACAACAAGGGAAAAGAAGAAAAAGAAAAATACAAATATAAAAACAACCCACCCCAAGGGTCAGGCGCCCCACTCCCTAAGCAATGAAAAGACCTTCAGATTGTGGAGCCCAAAATGCCACACCTGTCCCTGAAACATTTATCGTTTCTTTCCAACCAAATCCACCACAAGACTGCCAATAAAGCAAGGTGCCTGATCCTCCTTTCTTTAGAACAGGGTCCCCCCCATGCCAAGACCAAAACAGCTCTTTCATTGTCATTGAACTTCCTTTTTCTTTTCCTTTCTTTCTGCATTTGCATCATGTGCAAATTACTGTCCATGTTTTCTATTTTGTACAAGCTTAATACCTGCTTCTATATACTTGCTCATTTACTTCCATTTCATTTCATTTCCATGCATTTACTCCCATCCAAACACACTTCAAATTCCATTTACCTCCATTTACTCCCAATTCCCCCCATTTACCTCCATTTACTCCAATCCAAACAGCCCCTTAGCAGAAACATGATCCACCAAAAGGAAAAACCTGTTAACATCTACATATTACTCATGGTAATTAGTGTTAACATGTAAGAGACTGCACTGTGAAGTGTGAATAGCTCGTTGGTATTACATTGGGAACACTAAAATATATACAAGGGGGAATATCTTAACTGACATTCAAGATAAATCTTAATCATCTATCTTTAATATATACAGCTGTATGTTTATCCTATCCTCCTCTACTAACAAGCCCCTCAAACTCAAGGTGCTCTAAGAAAGAGTAGTTGGTTTGAAAGGCATTGCAAGTAAGAACAGTGACACAAAATCTTCAGCAGCAGGCTTCCAGCGAGAAGTGATGCTATGATGGGCAGCAACAGTGGATAACAGATGCAAAACAACAATTAGATAGGAAGCAGAAGGCACTGTGACCAAGTTGCACTAAGGGCTGATTGCAACGAGAACATATCCAAGACGGTGATCAGAATCAGATAGACGAAAAGGCACGACATCGAGGGTGAAGATCAGAATGACCATGAAAAATGGTGAACTGAAGATCTGCTCCCTAGACATGAAATTGACATGTAGACAGGAGATCTGATCAGTCAACAGAACATGCTAACCAAATATAAGATATCACATATGAATTCAAATTCCACTGACTGGTCAACTTCAGGTAACAAATACCAATAAGAGAGACAAATGCCGATGAATTTCAGGTGATCGAATCCGTTTCCTTCGGCAAATTCAGACAGATGATGGTTACTGGCGACAGCAAACATCAGATTTGATGCAGATTGGTGGACAGTGCTGACATTAACCCTCAGAATCAGAAGGAATCAAAATCTCTCCAAAAAGCAAATGAGAGAAACAAAAATCCTTTCAAAAATCAGACAAGAGAAACACGGTTCCCACCAGAAAGCATATGAGAGAAGCATGAATCTCTCCAAAAACATATAAGAGAGGCTGAAATGAAGATCAGAGAGCAAGATCAAACTGAATTGGAGCAGGCAGATATCAGACTATACCCAAAGAACGGTGATGGCAGTGGAGTAGATGAACATCGACGACTGCTCGCCAAGGTGTGCTGTAACGGGCGTTATGTAACAGTAATGGTGACAACAGTTACGCATTGTAATGACCATTATGGGGGGAAAAAGGCTACATTAACAGTCATTACAGCCCATATCATAAGAGCAATAATGGTGGCTGTTATGGCCACCGTAACTGAATACCTTGCTGCTAGCTGATGATGCTGTTGGTATGGTGCAGATATGTTGGCCAATGATGGCAGACTCAGAATTAAATCCAGCCGACGATGGCAGGGCCTCAGATCCGGATGGTGACCTATGCGGTCAAAATCAAAGACTATCCGAAATGGTGGGTCAGGAAGTCAAGTTCAAGCGATGTGTTCATGATGGGTTTGAAGTCTCAACGGTGATGTAGACAGGTTGGGCATCAGAAAGCATAAACATGCAGGGACAATGCTGTAACCAGTGATGGGTTGGATCTGATTGCAAGTGATGGTGCGAACACAGATATGAGACAGAGCACTCGGAGGATGTCAGAGAGGATAATTGTTCTGAGTATCAGCGACATTATCAATAATATCCCTGATATTATCAATATCTCCAGCTCGGCGATACTGATAACATGATGGTATCGGAAATTCCAAGTATCGGCAATATATTGCCAATGTATCAATATCACCAGTGTACCGATATCGCCAATATTTTCGACTGTGTAAATTCTAGGTGTCGCTTGTATCACGAATGCATCGGCAATATTTCGATAATATCGTCGATGTATCGATATCGCCAAAAATCTGTTTATTAAAAAAAAACCCATTTCAAAATTTTTATGGGTGCATGGTTGTATAATTAAAGGCATGTTTGTATATGTGTATATGTATGCATGCATGGATGTATGTATGTATGCATAGATGGACGGATGGTTGGTTGGTTCATTGGATGGATGGATGTGTGCACATGCATGCATGCATGTGTGTGTGTGTTTATCATTGTATGTATGCATCTATAGGTGGATGGATGGATGGATGGATCATGCATGTGTGTTTGAATGTATGTATGTGCATGCATGGATGGATAGCTGGATCTTTCCCCATGTTTCTCCAATGTTGCCCTGAGTTAACAATACATGCTTTTAGGCCCCCATTAAAGAGAAACTTATTATTTGATTCCTAAATATGCAAATATGCATCTTTTCACTATTATTTTATTCTTAAATATGCAAATATGTGTATTCTGGCATCTCCTGAAGTATCATTGAAAAGTTCCACCATTTTCCCCATGTTTCTCCAATGTTTCCCTGAGTCGGCATTGCATGCTTTTAGACCCTCAATTAAAGAGAAACTTACTATGTATGCATTTTTTTTTTTGAATCCTAAATATGCAAATGTGTATTTTAGCATCTCCTCAAGTTTCATTGAGAAATTCCACCAGTTTCCCCGTGTTTTCCTAATCTTTTCCTCAGCCGACGATACATTTCAGGGTATCAGCGTTTATTACGGCGATATCAAATTATCAATACATGTTTCTATATCCCCAGCCAGTGATACATGTAATGATACCGATACTACAAACACTAGAGAGGATAAACACAAAGTCAGCTAGAGAAGGATGATGATAGAGGTTCGGAGATGTAAATCTGGGTACGCTGATGAAAACAATGGGTTCGAGGTTTCTCAATCAGAGATTTGAGTGACAAATATGGTCGGTCGAAAAACATTTGTGCTATTTGGAATGCAGAGGCAGCAGATCCAACAATTGTGAGATCAGGGATGGATAGTTGAAGATGAGACAATGATGGCTCTAATACCATGTTAACATGTAAGAGGTACTTTGTGATTAGCTTGTTGGTATTACATGGGGAATGCCAAACATATACAAGGAAAATTATCTTAATAGCAATCCACCTATCTTTAGTATGTTCAACTGTATATACGTATCCTATCCTCTAACAATGAGGACCCTATTATTTGCTATGAGGTAAGCTTTAACAAGATCCAACAATTGAAGAAAAATATGACCATGCAAGCTAAGGTTCGGATCATCTGTGCCCAATGTTGTCAAATCGCATATGCCATCATACCAGCATATGATGTTCACATATGCGATCACATATTGCACTGGCCTCCTTTTTGTTTTTGAAAAAAAATAAAATGTAAAAAAAAAAGGGAAATAAAAAAAAAATCTAAAAAGAAAAAAAGAAAAAAAAACTATGCCTAATAACTACTCCTGCACCTTCATGTGATGATCCACAATGTTGAGCCACAAGGTCCCATAAAATGTGGCCCAAATGAATGAATGAATGAAAAAAAAAAAACTTATCAATTCGACATACAGCAACACAGTACGAAAAAAAGTTCAAAACTCATTCAGTGTCAACACTGAAAAATGTAGTTGAAAATGTCACCATAAGAAAAGGAAACACTCAAAAATGAAGATGGATACTTTTGGTTACAGTACAGTTTTACTTTAAAACGTTTTGGACAAAAAATTTGGAGTAAACACAACTGCCCTGGCCCACGTTCCGGCATATCCACTCATTGGTTTGGCCACTAATATTATATTGGAATTTGGAAACGTGCGGTAATCCAAATATATTCGTTATTTTCATATGTATGTACTAGGTCAGGGCATGTACCCAACAAGGTTGCCGGCTAGCATTCCTGAATCTTTGATGTGGGTGCCATAGTTACCTATTGCATAATTCATCACATAATGAAGAAATAAGAAAAAAAACATGCCTTTGTTGTCAATGATTTCGTATTACTAGCAGATTTGTAAGCATTACTCTAGTAATTGTTTTTCAGCAAATGGATAGAAGGAGACTATAAGAAGAACAGGTAAAGCTAGATTTAGGATTTTTAAGTGAAAAGAGTTAAGATTATAAAGTGTCAAGCTGTCAATGGGCAAGACCTGAGATTGGTTCCGACCAGAATTTTGAGCTATACAAGCCAAGCCTATTCAAATTTTTTATTTCGCTAGGCTAGGACTGGGATCATTGACAGCCGTAATAGAGGTTTTGTAAGATGGTCCACAGAAAAAGTAAATGCGTGAGATAAGATCATCTCAAAGGCATGATGGATCTTCAGGAAGGCCTGTTTCTGATGCACGTGCTTCTGATCGTCCAAGCTCCAATTCACTAAAAACTAAGGTGGTTTTACCTGCGAAGGTATCAGCAGAAAGGTCTACTGTTGCTAATTCAAAAGCTTCAGTACCTGATCGGCCCAAACATTCATCAGTACGGGACTCAGCAGCTTATAATAAGGAAAAGAAGCCTCTGGATAAGTCTGCTGTTAAATCTGCTGTTGATCCTGATGAAGATTCTGATGATAATGTACCATTGAGCTCTCGAATGCCTGTAGCAGGTCAAAAAAGCAATCGGCTCCCATGTTTCAAGGGATCACAATTCATCTATTCCTAGTTCATCCATTCCAAGAAAGACAAAAATCAGCATTAATAAATCTGCTGATGATTCAGGAGATGAGAAACCCCTATCTTCTAAGTTATCAAAGTCCGGTTTTGGTGCATCTACTAAAACCTCACATGCCGTAGATGATGAGAAACCTTTGTCTGCTAAGTTTCAGCAAAATGGTTACAACAAGAGGGATTCAATTTCAAATAATGAACAGTCTTTGAAGTCCAGCACAGGTTTGAACAAGAGGCTAGCAAGTGAAGTCAATACTTCACCCCCGTCTTCTATGACATAAAATAATCATTAAAAGAAGATGAACGGTATGGATATACAATTAATACATAGAGCTGGGCCCTATGTTAAGGGTCTCACCCACATAGCTGGTTCCGGGGTCTCACCCAAGTCGCGCCCACCAAAAAATGGTATTGGCGCGCGGAATGTGGGTGAGGCCCACCATGATGTTTATGAGAAATCTACGCCGTCCAACTATTTTCTGAGCTCATTTTAGGCGTTGAGACAAAAAACGAACGGGATCATATGCCATCCATACCATTCATAATGTCCAGTGAACGTGGATTGGCTAGTGACCCCACACCAGCCAGGTGGCTTGTGTCAAAGGGGCGCGACTTGGGTGAGACCCCGGAACCAGCGACGTGGGTGGGACCCTAAACCTAGGGTCCACCTCGATGTATTCCTTGTATATCCATGCTGTCCATCTGTTTCTTCATATTATTTTAGGCCTAAGTCCCAAAAATGAAGCACATGAAATTTTTAGGTGGACCACACCACAGGACGCAGCGCTCATTGAACTGTTACCATTAAAAACTTCCTGGAGTCCTCTGTAATGTTTATTGACCATCCAATCTGTTGATTAGGTCATGTAGGCAAGGATGAAAGGAAAAAATAAATATCAGGTTGATAGAAAACTTTTGTTGCCCACAAAAGGTTTCTAATGGTCATTAACCAGTTTTTCTTATGGTGTGCTCCACCCGAAATTTGCATCTGCTTTATTTTTGGTACCATTGCATAAAATAAGCCGAAAAAGAAGATGAACAGCATGGATATACAATTCATATATAGAGGTGGACTCCTACGGTCAGGGTCCCACCCACATAGCTGGTTCCGGGGTCTCACCCAAGTCGCGCCCGTGTCAAAGCTGTGTGGGCTCCACCATGATGTATGTGTTTTATCCACGCTGTCCATCCATTTTTCCACCTCATTTTAGTGCACAGGCCAAAAAATGAGGCAGATCCAAATCTCAGGTGGACCACACCACATGAAAAAGTGGGAATTGAATTCTCACCATTGAAAACTTCCTGGAGGCTAGTAGTTTTGGATCAAGCTGATATTAATTTGTGTTTTCACTTCATCAAGGTCTGTGTAACCTTATCAACAGGTTGGATGGCAAATAAACATCACGGTGGGCCCTGGGAAGTTTTTAATGGTGGACCTTCAATCAACACCACGATTATTGTGTTTAATTTATCCATGTTGTTCATTCATTTCTCAAGATTAATTATAGCAAGACTTCATCCTATAAATGAGCCATATCTAAATCTCAGGTGGACCACAACACAAGAAAACAATAGTGATTGAATGTCCACTGTCCATTAAAAACGTCCTAGGGCCCTATAATGTTTAAGGCATGTTTAATGGATAAAGATCACAATTCACGGTGGGCCCCACAAGCACCGATCAGTACCTGCTACAGTAGTGGCAAGGTCGAAGACGATATGCAAATTAATCATCGTATAAGATATTCAACAATGTGTTTTAACGGCGTTCAATTAGTAAATGCCATTATAAAGTGGATCTTTAACAATGCTAGATTGTGCACGCCATAAAAATAGGTAATTGATGGTGTTCTTTTACCGCATGCCGTTAACACCTACAATTTGTTGTAGGTGAATTAGAAGATAACAACTTAGTAGGTGTTACCTTTACCGTGTGCGGCCTACCTTGATTTTTTTTTTTTCTGTATATCCATTCCATCCATCTATTTTTTCATCTCATTTTAGGAATCGATCCAAAATTATAAGAAGATCCAAATCTCAGGTTAGGGCTCTCAATGGGTCGGATCTGGATCGGATCCAGTTGGATCCGGCTCCAAGTCCGTATATCTGTAGACGGATTCGGATCGGATTCGGATCTAACTCTGATCCAAAAGGTGATATCCATATCCGATCCATTTATAAATTGTTAGATCCATTTCCGATCCAAAATCCATATAACCATCGGATTCGAGTCGGATCTAGGTCCGAATGCACCCCCATTACAAATCCAAAAAAATATATGATATAAAATAAATATATAATATAATATATTTAATTTAGTAGAAAAATGATGCAAATCCCACTATTTACTATGGCATGGTCCAAATGGCCTAAAGAAATTTGTAAAACGGATGGTCAGCAAGAATATAACATATACAGTAAGGTGACAATGAGTCGAATCTTAATCGGATTCGGATCTAACTCAGATATGTTCTCGTGAATCCATATCCGCTCCATTTAAGTATTAATCGGACCTATTTTAAGATCCATATCCGGTCCATTTAACTAATCGGACCTATTTTAAGATCCAAATCCGCATTATATGGATTCAGAGCGAATCGGATCTCGGATCTGACCCGCTCCATTGAGAGCCCTATCTCAGGTGGACCATACCACTAGAAAGAGTGATGAATCACCATTAAAAACATTGTTGTGGGCCACAAAAGCTTTGGATCAATATTATCTTTCTAATTTTCCTTCACATACAGATCTTCTTGACATTTATCAATAGGTTGGATTACAAATAAACATCAAGGAAACGTTATAATAGGCCAGCCTTTGGAAATTTTAATGGTGAGGCACTCGAATCAACATTTCATGTGGTACTGATCCACTTGAGATTAATCTCTCTATAAATTTTGGCCATCACATCTTAAAATGGTTTAAAGAAAACGGATGGATGGTGTGGATAAATAAAAAAACATCAATGTGGGCCCCATGGTAGGGGTAACATCCACTAATCTGTTACATGCATATATGGGTATAACACCAAGCTAATTCACACCCCAATTCGAGTGATGATTGGGGTACTAGAAACAGACGATCCAAATAGGGGATCATGGGGTCCAAGGTGTTGTATGTGATTCATCCATGCTGTCCAACCCTTTTTACATATCATTTTAGGGCATGGTCCAAAAAATGAGGCAGATTGAAGGTCCAAGTGAGCAACACTAAAATCAACAATTGACGACTTGGATATGGCTCCATATGGTGTGGTCCACTTGAGCTTTCGACCTGCCTCCTTCTTTGGGGTAAAACTCTAAAATGAGTTTTTAAAATTGATGGGCGGCATGGATATACATTAAATCATGTAGGTGGGCCCCAATGTAAGGATAATAGGGTGGGTTCGTTTCATTAAATTATGAAAATAAGCATATTTTCATTTTCCGACGGTTCCAGACCGTTGGAGATTCCGACGGCTAAGAGCCGTCGGAAAAAAAGGGCGGGACCGTCGGTTTTTGGGTAGTTTTTACCGACGGCCGATAGACTTTAGCCGACGGTTTTAGACCGTCGGAAATTCCGACGGCTCAGAGCCGTCGGAAAAAAAAAGGCGGGGCCGTCGGGAAAAGTCATTTTTTTGGTAGTGAAAGGACGGACGTTATGTGCGAATACAGATATGAGTCCTTGTTCATGCTCCTGCCCTTCATTGGTATTCCGATCTTCTCGGTTGAATCTAGTCTTTTTGCCACGAAGATACATGGAGCAAAATGTCAGGCACTCATTATCAATGTTCGCCTCAACAATGAATCCCTCTGGACGTGCCTTATTCCTCACATATCGTTTGAATGTGTGAATGTATCTGTACACAAAATCACTATGTTTAGGACATGAAAACATGGATATACGTAGTTTATGGAATGAATAAAAATTTATGATCATTGTTCTATCACCTTTCGATCTGATACATCTAACGATATTGTACTGGGCCTGCAAGCTTCACTTCGTGCGGTAAGTGAATCGCTAGGTGTACCATGACATCGAAAAATGCAGGTGAAAATATTCTTTCAAGTTTACAAAGGATTACAAAAATATCATTCTCCAGTCGTTTAATAACCTCTACATTTAAAGATTTCAAACACAAATCCTTAAAGAATATCCCCAACTCAATCAACGTAGCACTGACATCCTTGCTAAGGAATCCACGAATCGCAACCGGTAGTAGACATCGCAGAAGGACGTGACAGTCATGACTTTCATTCCTGTTACCTTACAGTCCGTTTTATGCGCCGAGAGATATTCGATGCATACCCATCGGGAAACTTCATTGATCTCAACCATTCACATAAACGTTTTTTCTCTAGTTTTGTCAATGTGTAGCAGGCTGCTAGTATGGTATATGAATTTCCATGTGGTTGCAAGTGCAACTTTTTCCTTAAACCCTTTGTTTGTAGATCCAATCGAGCCTTAAAACTGTCTTTTGTTTTCTTCTCTATGTTCATCAATGTTCCAAAGACATTGTCACATATATTCTTCTCAATATGCATGACATCCAAGTTGTGTCACAATTTTAGATGACTCTAATAGGGCAACTAAAAAAAATGCTCTTCTTCCTCCAGTTATACTCCAATACTGTACGTTTTCTCTTCTTTAAGTGCGGTGCCTTACCAAATCTAACTTCTTCAATGTTACTCAATTGTTGTAACACATCTTCTCCAGATAGTTCTTTCGGTGGTGGCCTATGATCTTGTTTGCCATCAAAGATCATCGTCTTCCTGCGCCGACTATGATCCCTCGAAAGGAAGCGACGATGGTCCATATAACACGTTTTTTTACCATGCTTCAATAACAATGAATAAGTCTCAGTACTACATGTAGGACAAGCCAACTTTCCCTTCGTGCTCCACCCAGAAAAATTCTCATATGCAGGGAAGTCATTTATTGTCCGCAAGACCGCTGTATGCAATCGAAATGTCTGTTTTGCAAAAGTGTCATACGTCTGGACACCTTGACTCCACAACTCGTTTAACTCATCTACTAACGGTCGCAAATACACATCAATGTCATTCCCCAGTGACTTGGGTCCAGGAATAAGCAACGACATTATAAAAAATGATTCCTTTATACACAACCAAGGAGGTAAATTGTAGGGCATAAGTATCACTGGCCACATACTGTACGAGCTACTCATATTACCAAATGGATTAAAACCATCACTTGCAAGACCTAGCCGAACATTGCGAGAATCCTCTACAAACCAGTCATATTGCTTATCAAAATGTTGCCAGGCTTCAGAGTCAGCGGGATGCCTCAATGTATTATCATCATGAACGCATTTCTCCTTATGCCACCTCATATCTTCAGCCGTCTTGCTCGACATAAACAATCTTTGTAATCTGGGTTTCAATGGAAAGTACCTTAACACCTTTTGCGGAATTTTCTTATGCTTGGCTTCGTCATATTTCCACCTAGACTCTCCACATTATGGACACTCTTTAACATTTTCATATTCTTTCCAATACAATACATAATCATTTATACATGCATGTATGAGGATGTAACCAAGGCCCAAGTCTCGCATTAAGGATTTTGCCTCGTAATGATACTTAGGTAATGTCTCACCTTCAGGTAATACTTCTTTCAACAAGCCAAGTAACATGTCTAACGATTTGTTATTCCAACGATTTATTGTCTTTAAATGAAGTAAACTTGTAAGAAAATTCAACTTGGAGAAGTTTCGACACCCTGGATAGAGTGGATGTTGCGCATCCCTCAACAACCTATTAAACTTTTCTGATTCGACATCACCCATAGGAGGAATATCCTGGCTACTACTTGTCGCTGCAAAATCAGTATCTGCAACACATCCCCTATGATGTCTTGCATTTTGTCAACGTCTTCACCCCCCCCATTAGGCACAATTGGGTCAGCAAGGACTTCAGTGGCCTCAACTCTTTGGTGGAAGTCCTCACCATGATGAATCCACCAAGTGTAACCCTGGTCAATTCCAACTACGAACAAATCATCTTCTACTTTGTCTAAAGTCTTGTGAATCATGTTCTTGCATTTTCGGTATGGGCACCTAATTCTATTACCTGAATCTGCCCGATATCGCTTAAATTCCATGAACTCCTTAACACCTTGTTTATACTCTGGGCCAAACCGATTCTTAGCTCGCATCCAACTCTTATCCATATCTACAATGGAAAGATTAGAGTCAGGTTTGGTTTAGAGCTGTTAGGGTCCCAAAAGTTGGGATCTTCGAAACAATGATTATGAGTGCCCAAATCATCACCTGATTAGATTTAGGGCCAGTGCATCAGAAATCGCGGCGAAAATCACCACACACATCACACTAGACCAAAAATGAAAAAATGAGCCAGTGGTGGACCCCACCGGTCATCGTGATCAGAACCCCCAAATTTGGGAGGGTTACCTCAACCATGAAGAAATAGAGCCAGTGCATCGACATCCATCGCAAAGCGGGCCCCACAAGCCCTCCGTTTCGCAAAACCCAATTTTGCAAACCACGAGTACGTCGGCGCATAGAGAAAATTCATTGTCCAGCACATCATGAAATTCAGTGTTATAGTCAAAATAGCGGTGATCGTATATCATCACATCGTCCTGATCCTGCGAGCAGCTTTATTCGACTCTCGAGATCATCTGCTCGCGTCTCGCATATTAGATATATACGGCACAATTACCGAGTCTTCGAGCCGACGTACTGATCCTGCAAGCAGCTTTACCGAGTCTCCTATTGGCCGACTTCAGGTATAAATACCCCCCCCCCCCTTTCACTTCATTCGGACGGATCCAGAGAAGGAGAGAGATTTGTTTTTGAGGTTGTCGGAATCCCTTTGCCGATCACCGAAAATCCCACTTCCGACAGCAACAGGTCTGGTGGAGAACTTAAAAATGTACAAGTGTAGTAGCGCGTCGTGAAATACGTTGCACCAAGCCTATTTTATTGACGCACTGGCCCCATCGCGTCACTAAAATACCCCAGTGCATCACTAAAATACCCCAGCGCATCACTAAAATACCCCAGCGGATCAGAAATGTAAACATTCCAAAGCAACAATCATTTTTGGACACACTAGCCCCAGCGCATCAATAAAATCAGGCCAGCGGATCATGAAAATTAGCACTTTGAATGTTCATTTCATCACCTTCAAATCTTCATTTTATGATGTTTTTGAGCCCTGTTTGGGCCTATTTCGAGTATTTCGAGCGTTCCGGACGCAATGGAACAGTCAAATAACTCATCCGGGCTACCGAATGAGTAGAATACAAGCTTTCAGAGTCCAATCCGATCCAACGAGATGAATGAAGTAACTTCTCCAAAAGAGGCCGCCAGTGCCTAGAATCATACTAATGTATCATTGTTGTAGACAAATTTGGCTTTAAAGAGAAGTGAGGAATCGTGGTCGCATCTCCAAAATACGACCAGCCCGGCTCATGCTCGAAGAAAGGGGTTGCATCTCCAAAATCTGACTAGCCCGGCTCGTGCTCGACGAAAGGGGTCGCATCTCCCAAATACGACCAGCCTGGCTCGTGCTCGAAGAAAGGGCTCGCATCTCCAAAATGCGACCAGCCCGCCTCACGCTCGACGAAAGGGGTTGCATCTTCACCATGTGAGCACTCTTGATATGAGCAGCTTCCGTCATGTGAGCAGCCCTGGTCTCTGGTCTCTGGTCTCTGGAGAGGACGTCCTTCAGCTCATAGTACCAGTAACCTATATAGGCCAATTTTGGCTTGTTTCTATTTGTAGCTCCGAACCATGGGAGATCTACATCAAGTGACGTAATCAGTTAGACGTATAAAGTGGTTAGGCTATCCCCTTATCTAAGGATTAACAGGATAAGTGCCTTATCCCCTGAAATCAGCAGTGATCTTAACGGCTTACGTAACAGACTGGATCACCCAGATCTGCATAAATAGATGACCCCACAGATGATAAAGGTACACAATCTCTAAGCCTACATTTCACACTTCATCTTATTATCACAGTAACCATACTGACTTTGCCATCGGAGGGCCATAAGCCGGGCCAACAGGCGGTGGTCCTAACCTTTCTTGGTGATTGCAGGTTCCCCAATCTACACCATTCATCTCCGATTGGAGGTCAGACGACGAAGAATTAAAGTTGGACTCTGACCAACATCTGTTAGCCAATTTTTGACGTTAACATCATCATTACATGTACTATCATAATATGACCCGGATTCAGGTCCGGACTAAGCAAAGGGGACTATGGTTAACACGATAAACCATACCAGGAGAGTTCTAAACTACCACACATAATTTGTTAAAGACTGACACTTCAAGAACAGTCAATACCCTACACATCCAAACGGCATCTGCTGGTTGAGCTGCTCAGGTACATACTACTGCAGATCGGTCTTCGCGCGGTCACCCGTCACAAATGACAGGCGCAGGCCCAGAGTCGCACCCCTCGGTTAAAAGTCCTGATAGTCTCAGCCCGGATCTCCGGTCAAAACATGGGACATAGACATCCGACTCGTACAAAGATGGATCAGTCCATAACAAAACACAACAAATACAGGTCTCCGCGACCATACAAACACAGGTCTCTTCGACCACACAAAATACAGGTCTCTACGACCATGAACTCTAAGGCCATAGTCCCTGATTACTTAGCCTTTTGCCCATCGATTTGGGCTTTTCCTGAATACTCCACCCAATGTACAATTGCTATTCATAGTGGAGTTTTGTCGCTTTGTGCCATGGTTTTCTCCCGCAAGGGTTTCCACGTAAAAATCTGTGTTCTTTGTGGCGTGCATGATTTATATTTTTGCTTCCTTATTTGCTTTATTTTATTTGTCTCTGAGGCGTATACATGTTCTTTTGCCTTTTAATCAAGGGTGATCGATCCATTCGATGTAATTAAGGGCTCGTGCCAGATCATGGCCTGGAATGTACAAGATCTCAGAATCTCTGGAATAAAATTCGCCTTAAGATATCTTTTCTCTTGCATACTTTTGTGAATGCTTGTGATTGTCTACGAATGTTTCTATTATTCAGAACCCCAGAACAACAAAACACCAGAAAACTGTGTCCGAGCGTTTTCTAGTTCTAACAAGAGCTGTGGATTTAGTAATAGGTGTAGGTTTAGGTTAGGTGATTTGAGTTTAAGATTAGGTTTAGGCATAGGTTGAGAATTGTGGGTTCGGGATTGGGTTTACGGTTAGGTTTTTGTGTTTGGGTCTAACTTTAGGTTAGGTGAATGGATTTAGGAATAGGTGTAGGTTTAGGTTAGGTGATTTGAGTTTAGGATTAGGTTTAGGCATAGGTTGAGAATTTCGAGTTCGGGATCGGGTTTAGGGTTAGGTTTGCGAGTTTGGGTCTAGGTTTAGTTTAGAGTTGTTGATTTAGGAATAGGTGTAGTTTTAGGATAGGTGATTTGAGTTTAGGATTAGGTTTAGGCATAGGTTGAGAATTTCGGGTTCGGGATCGGGTTTAGGGTTAGGTTTTCATGTTTGGGTCTAAGTTTAGGTTAGGTGAATGGATTTAAGAATAGGAGTAGGTTTAGGTTACTTGATTTGAGTTTAGGATTAGGTTTAGGCATAGGTTGAAAATTTCGGGTTCGGGATCGCGTTTAGGGTTAGGTTTTCGTGGTTGGGTCTAAGTTTAGGTTAGGTGAATGGATTTGGGAATACGTGTAGGTTTAGGTTAGGTGATTTGAGTTTAGGAATAGGTTTAGGCATAAGTTTAGAATTTCAGGTTCGGGATCGGGTTTAGGGTTAGGTTTTCATTTTTGGGTCTAAGTTTAGGTTAAGTGAATGGATTTAAGAAAAGGTGTAGGTTTAGATTAGGTGATTTGAGTTTAGGATTAGGTTTAGGCATAGGTTGAGAATTTCGGGTTCGAGATCGGGTTTAGGGTTAGCTTTTTGTGTTTAGGTCTAAGTTTAGGTTAAGTGAATGAAACTAGGAATAGGTGTAGGTTTAGGTTAGGTGATTTGAGTTTAGGAATAGGTTTAGGCATAGGTTTAGAATTTCAGGTTCGGGATCAGGTTTAGGGTTAGGTTTGCGAGTTTGGGTCTAGGTTTAGTTTAGAGTTGCAGATTTAGGAATATGTGTAGGTTTAGGTTAGGTGATTTGAGATTCGGATTAGGTTTAGGCATAGGTTTAGAGTTTCGGGTTCGGGATCGGGTTTACGATTATGTTTTCGAGTTTGGGTCAAGGTTTAGTTTAGAGATGTGGATTTAGGAATAGGTGTAGCTTTAGGTTAGGTGATTTGAGTTTGCGATTAGCTTTAGGTATAGGTTTAGAATTTCGGGTTTGGGATTGGGTTTAGGGTTAGGTTTTCATGTATAGGTCTAAGTTTAGGTTAGGTGAATGGATTTAGGAATAGGTGTAGGTTTAGGTTAGGTGATTTGAGTTTAGGATTAGGTTTAGGCATAGGTTGAGAATTTCGAGTTCGGGATCGGGTTTAGGGTTAGGTTTTCGTGTTTGGGTCTAAGTTTAGGTTAGGTGAATGGATTTAGGAGTAGGTGTAGGTTTTGGTTAGGTGATTTGAGTTTAGGATTAGGTTTAGGCTTAGGTTGAGAATTTCGTGTTCGGGATCGGGTTTAGGGTTAGGTTTTCGTATTTGGGTCTAAGATTAGGTTAGGTGAATGGATTTAGGAATAGGTGTAGGTTTAGGTTAGGTGTTTTGAGTTTAGGATTAGGTTTTGGCATAGGCTTAGAATTTCGGGTTCGGGATCAGGTTTAGGGTTAGGTTTGCGAGTTTGGGTCTAGGTTTAGTTTAGAGTTGTGGATTTAGGAAGAAGTGTAGGTTTATTTTAGGTGATTTGAGATTATGATTAGGTTTTGCAATAGGTTTAGAGTTTCAGGTTCGGGATCGGGTTTAGGGTTAGGTTTTCGAGTTTGGGTCTAGGTTTAGTTTAGAGATGTGGATTTAGGAATAGGTGTAGGTTTAGGTTAGGTGATTTGAGTTTAGGATTAGGTTTAGGCATAGGTTTAGAATTTCGGGTTCGGGATCGGGTTTAGGGTTAAGTTTTCGTGTTTGGGTCTAAGTTTAGGTTTGGTGAATGGATTTAGGAATAGGTGTAGGTTTATGTTAGGTGATTTGAGTTTAGGATTAGGTTTAGGCATAGGTTGAGAATTTCGTGTTCGGGATCGGGTTTAGGGTTAGGTTTTCATGTTTGGGTCTAAGTTTAGGTTAGGTGAATGGATTTAGGAATAGGTGTAGGTTTAGGTTAGGTAATTTGAGTTTAGGATTAGGTTTAGGCATAGGTTTAGAATTTCGGGTTCGGATCGGGTTTAGGGTTAGGTTTAATTTAGAGTTGTGGATTTAGGAATAGGTGTAGGTTTATGTTAGGTGATTTGAGATTAGGATTAGGTTTAGGCATAGGTTTAGAGTTTTGGGTTCGGGATCGGGTTTAGGGTTAGGTTTTTGAGTTTAGGTCTAGATTTAGTTTAGAGATGTGGATTTACGAATAGGTGTTGGTTCAGGTTAGGTGATTTGAGTTTTGGATTAGGTTTAGGTGTAAGTTTAGAATACCGGGTTCGGGATCGGGTTTAGGGTTAGGTTTTCGTGTTTGGGTCTAAGTTTAGGTTAGGTGAATGGATTTAGGAATATGTGTAGGTTTAGGTTAGGTGATTTGAGTTTAGGATTCGGTTTAGGCATTGGTTTAGAGTTTCGGGTTCGGGATCGGGTTTAGGGTTAGGTTTGCGAGTTTGGGTCTAGGTTTAGGTTAGGAGAATTGAGTTTAGGTTTAGGTTTAGCCGTAGCTTATAGGTTTTAGTTTTAGGTTTACGGTTTGAGGTGTAGGTCTTGGAGACTCAACCAACTCACGGATAGCTCTGACTCACATCCGGGTCTGCTCCACACAAAGCGGGCCTGTCCAAATGGCCAAGTCACCCATATTTCTGTCCATTGGAAATGGACAGCTTCATCATGGTCATAACACCAGTTCCCACCTTCTAGGGACCCCCGCTCAACATCCGGATAGCTTCGACGCACATCCGTGTCTGCTCCATCAATTTCGAGCTAATACATAAACACGGGCCTGTCCAAATGTCAGGCCGCCCATATTGCTGTCCATAGGAAATGGACAGCTTCAACATGGTCACAACAGCGGTTCCCACCTTACAGGGACCCCCGCTCAACACCTGGATAGCTTCGACTCACATCCGGGTCTGCTCCATTAATTTTGAGCTAATACATAAACATGGGCCTGTCCAAATGGCCAGGCCACCTATATTGCTGTCCATAGGAATAGGATAGCTTCAACATGGTTACAACAGCGGTTCCCACCTTCCAAGGACCCCTGCTCAACATCAATATCAATCAACTACTCTTAATCACAAGTATCATGTTCGTCATCTAATTTGCCACCAAATGATAATATAATAAAATCAGTCGCCCATCTAAGGATGGATAGATTGAAATGCTATCATTATTTCCATTTAAATACCCAAGCCTAAATTTCAACAGCATCTCCCCCTATCTCTCCAGATATATTTATCTTACATTTCATTTCCACGTCAACTATCCACGCATTGTGTGAATTAAATTGACAATGGAAATAAACATAAGAAACATATCCAGAGAGAATAGGAGAGTTTCCGCACAAAACTAATGACAGAGCATGTAAATGACAAACAACGAGAACATTCCAATCTATCCAACCTTGGACTGTCCAACAGGACAATTTGGCAGATTTTTATACCTCCAAAACACACTTTATTTATGCTCGGCAATATAGAAATCTCCAAATGGGCTAACTAATTCTGTTATACTACCATTTGTGGACAAAAAATAACTATTAATAATAAGCCAAATACATCCACAACATACATCCACATAAATCAACCACGGGTAGCTCCGACGCACATCCGGGTTTGCTCCATCAATTCTAGATACACAAGCACATGAAAATGACAGAATCATCAACACCATGAATCAAGTCTAATCAAATACCTAATGACTATTTCGTGAACAAACAAGTATGTATGGGGCCCACCATGGGAATCAGATTGCTTGCGGAGGCTCTTATTGTGTAGAGTAAACTCAGTTGGGCCCACCTAGAATGTATGTGATTTATCTATTCCGTCCTTATGTTTTTCCACCTCATTTTAGTGGTTGAGCCCAAAATTTAAGCATATCCAAATCTCAAGTGGACCATGCCGTGGGAAACAGTGGGAATAATGATTTCCACCATTCCCAGGCCCTACAGTGATCTTTATTTGTCATCCAACCTGCTCATAAGATCACATGGATATGGATGAGGGGAAAACACAAATATCAGCTTGATCCAAAACTTCTGTGTCCTCCAAGAATTTTTCAATGATAGACATTCAGTTCACACTTGTGGTGTGGTCCACTTTAGATTTTGATATGCGTCATTTTTGGGCACCATTCCTAAAATTTCCTGCTAAGATGGATGGACGGAGTGGATAAAATACGTAAATCACTGTGGGCCCCACAGAGTTTACTCCGCACAAATATATGCTTGATCCAAAACAGTGGACAGCAACGGCGGGCCCCATAAGCAGTGGACAGCGACAGTGGGCCCCACAATTAGGTATTTCAATTTTTTTTTTTCATTTGTAAATCACAAATTTAGAATTTAAAATTTAAAATCCCTAATTAAGGAAGGAATTAGTGTAATACCCCAAAAATTTAGTACACGAGTAGGTACACGAGTGTTATAGTTCACACGTTAGAATTTAAATTTTAGGCCGCGTCGTTCATACACATACACACACGTCACACTTTTATACGTATTCTAACACTTTTAAGACTTTAAAAACTTAGTGTACTTAGTTAAGTCAATAGACGGACCATTAGAATGATCTATCATTGCTAGGTAGGAATATCTAACCGTCCACCTCGATTTTGAACAAGCCGATCATAGTAAACTAAACCCCTTGATCTCCATAGCCGCTCATACACAAATCAATTTAACATTCTGATCCGTTCATCTTGTTTATCATACATTCAAATGCTTAAGCTACCGTCAAAACTGTGATCTGATGAAATTTCATGAGTAGACAAGTCATTAAAGTCTAACGGTGTATATGTCTCACCAATAGGCCACCCAAAGACCATATTAGGAATATCAGTTTAAGAAACTGACCGTACAATAACTCATACTTGTGTTTAAGAACATAAACATCTAATTAGAAAAAAATTGGCCTCTCATATAACCATCCATCGAATTCGTATCCGCTAATTGGGCCACACAAATAACAAACCGAACCGATCATTTCGAAGATCATAGGATATATACTAAGGCTACCGGTTAAATTTTCTATTGGATATGTACAAATGTCACTTTGGATCACCTAGTGTGATGGATCACTAAAAAGGCATCTTGGTCATCTGTAAGAGATCAATGCCCAAACCTAACCCGTATAAAGAGCGCGAAAAATGACAGGCCTTGGGGAAGTTTCACCGAAAAATGATGGTGTATACGATTGGTACAGGTGTTGGAAGTCAATACTAAAGGAAAGGGTAGAATTGGAATTATATGAATATATACCCTAGTAATCAGTTAAAATTTCACGTAAGATTTTAACGGTGAGGTAGAAGCACACTAACTCTTATCATGTGACCCACATGGTTATCGGATCTAGATCATTTTTTATCTTATGTCTAAAGTAATTGTGCTACAGCAGATGAGCAGAGCAGATTTTGGTTACAAGCATCATAGTGGGACCCACATACACTACTGCACGAGATTCGACCGGTCAACACGTGTTGACCGCGTATTACAAAGACGCACAGCGTCTTCTTCGTCCATCCGCTGTCGGTTTGCACCATCCACGCCGTCCGTCTGTGGGCCCCGCATTTAAAATCCAACCCGTCCAATTGATCCCTCTCCCCCACGCATAGAGTCCCCTTGAATATCTTCCACGTCGGTAGTCTATCCGATCTTCTTCAAATCACCGTCCAAACCAAAAGCGGCCAAGATCCTGGTCATTACTGTGCATGGTAGCCTGGGAACTGCTCTGTTAGGGTCGTGTGGACCCCACCTAGGTCTCCAACGTCTCATTTAAGGTTTGTTCCGCAAGAAACGAAAAGTGGAGTCCTTCTCCAACTCAAACTCCACCACCATTTTTAAATATAATAATTTCTGGAAATAACTTTCATACAAAACTTTATATACGAGTTCTAGGACACAATTTAACCGTACACGTCGAATTTCAACCGTCCGATCATCCTACAAATACCCTAATCAGAAATCGGGTCATAAGTGGCCCACCTTAACTCGGATCTGTCGTATTTTTCTTGTCAACGATTAATTTTATGTTGGAAACTTATTGGACGGATAAAATGGTCCAGATTCACCTAAAGTGGACCTTACTTGTGAGGACATCCTGTAGTATCCCATGTACGTGCGACGCACATTACAAGTAAAGAAGAGGAAGAAGCTTATGTCCGTCTTCTCCAGGGACGCTGCAGCAACAGCGTTGCCGCTGCCACCATGCATGGTTCATGCTGTCCATCCGGTGGGCCCCATATACAAAATCCAAGACGTCCATCCTGTCCATACGCATCTCCTCCCAGGTCCGTAGAAACCGTTTGGCCATTCATCAACCCAGTAGCCCACTCCAAACTGTTGTTTCCAACCAATGTAAACCAAGATTCGCCAAGATCCAAGTCCCTGATTCGCATGGACTTTCCAAAATCTTGTATGTAAGATCGTGTGGACCCCATCGAGATTCCCAACGGCTCTAATGCGCAAGAACCTTCTAGAATAAGTAATTCCTTCTCCAACTTGGATTAAATCCAAGATTTCTTTCACTTGAAGAAACACCCCTATGACTTGCTGTGCAAGACACCCACGCCTATAAGAATCCTACTACCCAAGAGGATCAAGCAGATACGAAACAAGCGAGAGAGAGAGAGAGAGAGAGAGAGAGAGAGAGAGAGAGAGAGAGAACAAGAGAGAGAGTCTTAAAGGGGAGGAGAGAGAGAATTCGTATGGGAAGGAAGAGGGTGGCGTGCTGATGTGCTCATCCCCTTGCTGCTGCTGTTGAGGCCTTGCCCAGGCCAGGAAAGGAAGAAGAAGAAAGGAAGAAAAGGAAAGAAAGAAGAAGGAGGGAGAAAGAAGAAGAAGAAGAAGAAGAAAGGGAAGAAAACATGATTTTCTGCCGAGTTGACTCAGCGAGTCAACTCACCGAGCCGACTCAAATTCGAATTTGGTTTCCCTTAGACTTGAAGTATTCCATATCCGGTGAGTGATTCATCATAGAAATTTCTAGTTAATGTTTCTTCCATTTAATTTGTTTTCTTCCCAAGTATGATGTCCAATTTTCATGTTATCCTTCAACATGGTTCGTAGGTAACGATCCATCCATCGATCTCTTTCTAACTTTAACGTAAAGTCATAAACTTGATCCTAGGTAAAGGATCCATCCACCTCCGATCTATATCCTTAAATTTCACCTGCCAATTATTCTTTTTCTTATTGAATTAATTTTATCAAGTTTTCCTTTTTTAATGCACATGTCAGAATTCCACGACAATTCAACGTAGGATTTCATACAGGTGATGTCGCCAACATGTACCCCTAGATACACGTAGTATTCTCAAGATTCCACGTGACATTATTTTTAAACTTCTTAATCGACAACAACTTAAGTTTAGATAATGTACAATACATAACTCTTAGAACAACCTTAGTTATTCGTAACACTAAGCCTTACGCGATGATCTTCTTAAATTCCTCGATTGACAATAACTAAATTGAGTCAAAGAATTACTTGAATAAAGTAAACACATGCATGGCGTGATTGGACTTGAATTTTGATACGCATTGTATGCTTGATGACTGCTTCCATAAATACATACATGTGCATACATTTATACACTGCGACAGAACAGGAGCATGGTTGATTTGACTCCTGGCGTGCATGGTTGATTTGCCGCCTCGCTGTACCGGTTAGGTGAGCATGGTTGATTTGCGACAGGTTCCTAATGTTCAGTGGCAGCGAGTTCTGGTCGTTTCACTTATTGAGCATGGTTGATTTGCTCGGTTGGATCAGTGGTGCATGGTTGATTTGCCCACTGGCATGCATGGTTGATTTGCCGCCTCGTTGTACCGGTTAGGTGAGCATGGTTGATTTGCGACAGGTTCCTAATGTTCAGTGGCAACGAGTTCCTAGACGTTTATTGCTCTCACACGTATCATGACATACATGACATCATGATAATCATGTTCTATTGATAATAAATCATAAAGTGTATTAATCATAACCTTATCCTTGTATATTTCGTATAATTCTATCCGTTGATGATTCACGTCCTATCTTTTATTAACTGGAATATTACCTGTGATGGAAATGACCTCACTGGGCTTTTAGCTCACCAAAATCACCACAGTTCTTGCAGGTTCACAGGAAGAAAAAGACATAGACGGAGCAAAGTACTCAGAGGGTCACATATCACACGAGCGTCGAATGTAATCGATTTGTTTTAGTTTTGTAAAATCCAATGTAATAAGACATTAGTGGAAAAGAAATTTTATATTTGGGAATTTATTTTAGATATATAATGTGTGGGATGGAATCTCAAGGAATCTATGCTCGAATTTTCAATTCACACTCTGGAACTCGGGCTTTGGGTTGTTGTACTCGAGTTGCGAATTTCGGGGCGTGACAGTTTGGTATCAGAGAGAGATTTCGAGAATTCCAATGTGCCTAGGGTTAGGGCTACACATAGTGAAATTCAAGTAGGGTTTATTAATAGACATAGGTAAGTGTTGTAGAGTACCGGATAATAGTATAACTTGTAGACACATAGGAATGGGTGCGCCATGTATGATTTTGTTGCTATTGTACTTGATGTTTGTTTTTGTTTTCATTCATGTTTGTTTTCGTTGCAAGGTTGTCAAATTGCTTGCTTCTACATAAGGGTGTTGTTGTGCTGTGACCTTTGTCTTACTAGTGACGTTGCTTGTAGAATCAAGTTTGTAATGTTGAGGTTAGAGTGTCTGTAGGTTTTAACTGTGAGGTTTCTTTTATTTGGACTGTTTGTTTTCCTTGTTTCATTGTTTGTACTATGATTGATTGTCTTGTTTGTGACATTGCTTTTGTTGGGATGTTATTGTGGACTTTCTTCTCTTCGTTATAGCGTTTGCTTAGGCACATTAGAGTGCATAACGAAAGCTTGGTTGCGGTTATGGTTGAATCTCGAGGACGAGATTCTCATAAGGGGGGTAGATTGTAAGAACCCGAAGCCATATAAGTCATTACATACACTTGTGAATAAACCCATAACTTGTAGGGCATAGACACACCGTAGTATTCGTCTTTTAGTTTAGTGGGTTTGCTTGAATTTCGAGGACGAAATTTTATATAAGGGTGGTAGAATGTAATACCCCAAAAATTTAGTACACGAGTAGGTACACGAGTGTTATAGTTCACACGTTAGAATTTAAATTTTAGGCCGCGTCGTTCGTACACATACACACACGTCACACTTTTATACGTATTCTAACACTTTTAAGACTTTAAAAACTTAGTGTACTTAGTTAAGTCAATAGACGGACCATTAGAATGATCTATCATTGCTAGGTAGGAATATCTAACCGTCCACCTCGATTTTGAACAAGCCGATCATAGTAAACTAAACCCCTTGATCTCCATAGCCGCTCATACACAAATCAATTTAACATTCTGATCCGTTCATCTTGTTTATCATACATTCAAATGCTTAAGCTACCGTCAAAACTGTGATCTGATGAAATTTCATGAGTAGACAAGTCATTAAAGTCTAACGGTGTATATGTCTCACCAATAGGCCACCCAAAGACCATATTAGGAATATCAGTTTAAGAAACTGACCGTACAATAACTCATACTTGTGTTTAAGAACATAAACATCTAATTAGAAAAAAATTGGCCTCTCATATAACCATCCATCGAATTCGTATCCGCTAATTGGGCCACACAAATAACAAACCGAACCGATCATTTCGAAGATCATAGGATATATACTAAGGCTACCGGTTAAATTTTCTATTGGATATGTACAAATGTCACTTTGGATCACCTAGTGTGATGGATCACTAAAAAAGGCATCTTGGTCATCTGTAAGAGATCAATGCCCAAACCTAACCCGTATAAAGAGCGCGAAAATGACAGGCCTTGGGGAAGTTTCACCGAAAAATGATGGTGTATACGATTGGTACAGGTGTTGGAAGTCAATACTAAAGGAAAGGGT